>CM059231.1:9650321-10112821 GCA_030347435.1 Clarias fuscus
CCTAAACTATTCTTCTATATTTTATGAATGCAAGGACCAAGAAAGTGCTGCATGTACATGTTTAATGAATATTTAAATCATTTTATTTTTATATAAGTATTGCTTAAAATAATAATTCAGCTCTTTTTATTGTGACAATGCTTGTCTGTGTATTAATAACTCCATTTATGACCACCTTATTATCATACATCAATAATAATAATAATAATAATAATAATAATAATAATAATAATAATGCTTTTCATGAAATTGGATGCTAAATGTTGCATAAATAAAGATTATAGAAAGCCAGGATTGAATTGTACTTTGAATTTGTAGGATTGTAGGATTGAATTGTAATTGTATTTTGCTGAGCTAACATGCCTCATGGATGGTTCACAACATTAAGAGCAAGAAAATGAGTAATTACATAGTGATTCATCATCATCATAAATCAGAATAATTTTAATTTTAATACTGTCTCCTAATGTAGCTTTCCAGGCATATGGGGGAATTCTGAACAGCAAGTGCTGTAATAATATAATGTAGTGTGTAAAGATCACTTGCCAAGTACACACACACACACTGGGTGAGTACTGAAAGCATTGAGACCAATTTTCTGTGTCCATCAGAAAACCAAAACACATCAGAAAAAAGGGCTTCAATTTGCTAAAGATTGACTTTTGGATCAATGAAAAAACGTCATGTGGTCATTGCGACATGTGAGTCCAGATTGAGCCTTTTCCATAGTGATGGCAGTGTCAGGGTAAGAATGGAAGTGCTTGAAGTGTTGTAGCCATCATGCATAGTGCCCACTGTAGTCAGTGAAGCCTCTTGAGTCAGTGTTATGATCTGTGTTTGCTTCCGTTGGTCAGGTCTGGGCTCAGCAACATTATGTGGCCCATATATGAAGTCAGATGATCTGAATGTACTAAATGACAAGTTTATCATACAGTATCTGTGGAGTTTTTCTTTCTTGAGAGCACAGACATATTCCAGTACTTGAAAATTGTGAAATATGTTAATCGTGGATGCACAATTAAAAGAGATAAAGCCATTTAATCCAAATAATAAAAAAAAGGAAATTTGGGGAAAACTGTCTGGATCTTTACAGAAGTAATACTCAGCCATTCCTGGAGGGAGAGGGGAACATGAGAGTCCTTCAGGAGAACAACTGCTTTCATTCCTAATACAACTAATATACAAAAAAGTAAAGCTTTGAATTAGCAACACCTGTAAACTGCCTGAAACATCTGGAGAAAGTTAATCTAAACCTTTTCTGTGACTTTGTTTATGGAACATCAGACTCCAACTTGTTCATCACTGTTATAACCTCAGGGACAGTCACGGCTACAAACAGCTTACAAATAGCCTGGTCTGTTTAGAAATATGAAAATACTATTCATAACTATATATTATAATATGCATATATTATTCATAACTAGACAATTAAAAGTATTTCTATAGTATTTGTACAGTGGCTTTATTAAAGATCATTTGCAGTGTTTTGGTAAACATCTTAAAACAGTCAAGGCATCAGGCAGCTTCTGCAACACTAGTAGGCGACGCTTCAACCAAGTTTCAACAAGCAAAAGTTTCAGTTCCATAATTATGACAAGACATGCAAATGTCATACTGATTATTGGGAGAAGTTGCAAAGGAATTCTGATGGGAAACAGAGGTTGCTGGGCTTGAGGGCAACTGCAGAACCAAGTCACATCTTTAGGTAAACCAGACCAGTCAAAATCTCGTTCAATCTGCACTGTAGTTTTGTGTTGTACCCAAGTGAGTAGCCCAGGAAATAGAAATGCCCAGAGTCAGAATTTTTACTTTACTTAAGTATTCTGCTAGGCTTTGGTCCTGCTGCTGCAACTGGCCTCTATTTTCAGGGATATTAACACCCGGTAATACCTCAGGGCCTCCAACAGGGGGAGACACCACCATGTGTTTAAACCTTTCCTGCCACCTCTGCCTACAAGAATTCTGAGATTTAGATGGTTCTCCCTGTATGCCAGCATCAAAAAAGTTTGCACTGGCTTAACTGCTCCCTTCACCAGGACCCGGGTAAAAACAGCATTACACAGCTGAACTGTCATGGCATAGCACAACAGGGAATAACAGGTTATATGTAACGCCAACATTCAAAACACTTTTTTTGTCACCATGAACATAGCAGAGGGGGACTGTTTCAGTGACGCATATGAAATGAAGGTGTGCATGCTTCCAGTATGAGTGGATATCAATACTTTTCGTTACAGGAGGCTCAGCCATAACCAAAACTGGTTTTGTGTCATGATGCACTAAACTAAGCTTTCACTTGTCCTTAGATGGATTCCAGGATTTGTAGACCCTGGACCGGTTCTTGAAGCAAGCAGCAAAAATATCTCAGCAAGAGCTGTAGCCTTAATGTAGCTACAATCTGGAGGTCATGGTCCTTTATTCAGACATCGAGCTCAGGAGACAACATTCTGAGATATTGATCAAGAATAATAATTTCACTTATTCCATCAACTTTCAACTTATCTTTTGGCTCCACTCACTTGCCAAAAAGCTGTGAGCTGATTAAGTCTCACATAAGCTTTATTTGAAATCTCTTTAGATTCCATAGGAAGAGATCTAAATCTGTCATTGTTTTTTTTTTTTTTTTTTTTTCAAAATTGCCAACTTCATCTCATCATAATCAATGGCATCATCAATATCTGTAAGCCAGAGTTGATGGAGAAGCGGTCTGTGCAGATGAATCAGCAGAGCTGTTGGTCCCTTGTTTATTTTTTCAACCTGAACCTAGGATCAGTTTGAGCTTGAATATACTGTATACAATATACTGAATATACTGTACATACTATATATATATATATATATGTATGTATGTATGTATGTATGCTGTCTATATATACTGTAAATAAATACAAAGGCTAACCTTATTCGATAGACAAGGGATGGGAAATGCATAAACTTAAACACTTACTAACACATACTAACTAAATACAAATAATGAGTTAAATAAAGAAATTATTTACAAACAAAATCCAATTAACAAATCAACTAAATGAAGGTAAAGAAGGCTCAAAATAAGTTTTAACTTTAATAAGTCCTGGTAGACTCCCCTCATGGACAGTTGACCTCTTCGAACTTCCAGCTGTTTGCCCATAAATTTTTTTTTTAAAAGCCCATAGAATATACCAACAGTGTGACAATATGGCCGTCACTCTCATGCGCTCATCGAGCAGTCATCTTGAGCCCCTCCTTCTCCTATTCCCAGGAACGTATGTCGCAATTTTACAGTAAAAAGTCCATTTATTCAAAGTCCCTATTTATTCATTTGCAGGGTGCCACCATTAGATGGCGTTTTGTTCTAACACATAAATCAACTAGTGAAGTAAACAGAGGTTGGGACCAGTGTCGCCAGTATTTTTGACAGATTTAAAACGTATGGAATAAAACAAGGAATAAGGATTGTGACTAAGAATATAATATTCTTCAAAAATGCTGCTCTGCCATTAAGATTATAACATTTAAGATTATAAGATTTTTTTTTTTTGCCCACCACCTGAAAAACTGTATAAGCCAATGAAACAAATTTTGCTTAGTATAGTTACAGGGATGTCACAGCAAGTGGAGTTTTATGTAGCTGAGTCCAAAGAACAAGGAATGAAACGCAGACTGGATAGGCACTGTGAGAACCTGGTGTAAGAAAAAGGAATCCTATAAAATAAGGTTGTTATAAGTACAAATTGTATTAGTGGCAATGCCCTACGACCATAGTGGCCTACAATATAAAGAAGTGTGTGTTATGTGATATAAAAATAAAATAGTTGACCAATGTTTTTAACATGCGAGAAATAATAGTATTCTGCTATTAACATAATAAGAAATAATTATAATTAAATATATGCAATTTCTGCTTCTATGTTGGTGACCCCAACATTGACAAGACGGGAATGTGTGAGAATGTTGGCAAGAATGGGAAAGAATTCCATCTACAAAGCTTCAACAACTGGCATTGGCAACAATAGGCATCAGTCAACTTCTGAAACACTAACGGGAAGATTTAGACACGTTCCAACAGCAGACGTTTCAGTTCCTCCAATAAAAGTATTAAATGCTAATTTTATCTCAGGCACTCTATGTGGTAAAGGTCAGGGCTGTGGAAATTGTTCTTAAATAGACAGATAGATGAATTATCTTACTAATCCCAAAGAGGAGTTATATTGTTACAGCAAATTATTCAGCAAAATATTCAGTATATCAGTTTGCGTACATGTTTTATTATTATTATTATTTTTTTTTATCAAAGCAGAGTTCTCATTTCATCAGTTCTATGGACTTCTGTATGGCAGCTTCCTAACAAATCTCAAACAACAAAAGATGTACACTGACTAAATATAATACAAATCTATCTTTACCTTGTTGTTCGCGACACTACTTGAGGACCATGAAAATCATACGTGCACATCAGCACTTTTACCTGCTGCTTGTGGTTTTCTATACAAATGTTGGAGTTTTGAGTGAGTAACCATTAAAGAGAGAGAGAGAGAGAGAGAGAGAGAGAGAGAGAGAAGGAACTAATCTAGAACAAAGGAAGCATATTTGTCATCTGAGTCTATTAGAAGACATGAGTTTTTACTCACTAGTTGGTTTCGTATCTCTCTTTGTGTTATTTCTCTGTTTATCAGGTAAGACTGAACCTGTATTATTCCAATATAATTTGTGCGTATGTTTCATTTTCTGAAGGTTTAAAATCAGCTCATGTAGACTAATTCTTTCTTAGTGATTCCTGATTCAGTCCAAATCATTGTAAACCAGTGTGTGTGTGTGTGTGTGTGTGTGTGTGTGTGTGTGTGTGTGTGTGTGTGTGTGATGTTAATGCTGTTTTCTATTGTTGCTTGTGTGCAGATGTAGAGAGCATGAGGACACTGAAAAATGTAGCTGCAAAACGTGGAGGATCGATCACTATTCCATGTCTTTATGAGGAGCGATACAAAACAAACAGTAAATTCTGGTGTAAAGGGTCTTACTGGTCTTCCTGCAGCGTAGTCGCTTATGCAAACACACATGGAAGTACATCAGTCATTGATTATCCAGAGCAGAATATGTTCACTGTGGAAATGAACCCCGTGTCTGATTCTGGATATTATTGGTGCGCAGCAGAAATTGTTAGTAACACAGATGACGGTGATTATTTGTACCTGACAGTTAGTGAAGGTAAGAAACTTAAACAAGGCAGAAATATAAGATTTGTGACAGATTCCCTTACACAACTCATCTGCTGTCTGTTTATTCAGATCCTGGTCTGTCTGTAGAGTCGGGCAGAGTGAGCGGTGCAGAAGGTGGAAGTGTCACAGTCCAGTGTCTCTACAGCGCTGCGTATAGGGATACACAGAAGCAGTGGTGCAGATTCAAAGACAGAAGCTGCAACACAGTGGGGGAGACTGAAGCATCCCAGAATTCATCAGTGCACATCAGTGATAATGGACGCAACTTCAGTGTGGAGATAAGAGGACTGAAGAAGAGTGATGCTGGCTGGTACTGGTGCACTGCAGGAGATCTGCAGGTTCCTGTTCACATCAGTGTCACTGATGCACCAACAGGTATGATCACAGTACAGTACACTCATCGCTGATTTAATAAACCGTACAGTGATAATCACATTGATTATTTTTTTCTCAGTTTTGAAAGCAGTGACTACAACAGTGAGTACAACAGTGAATATAATGATGATGAATGAATCGATGACCAAAACAGTGGCTTCAACAGGAACCGTAACCACCCACTATGTCAGTACTGACACGTAAGTAGGGAGCTTCATTTTAATGCTGTTGTCCTTAACAAACCCTGTTATTTAATCCTTTCACAGTACATGATGTATTAAACCTACTAGTTGTATTTCATGTCATAATAACTTAAACTCACTGATCAACCTTTACTGAGCCGTTCTCTTTAAACGAGGGGTTGCTTGACTTACAATATAAGTGCTGGTCAAGAGCTCGCTTAAGGATGGGGAAATCCGCAAATCTGTTTTGAAAAAAAAAGGCAGATATTAATATAAACAGCCAGGTGCACTTTAATATAAAACGCGTGACTCGATTCTCTATACTGATGATCCTGTTCAGTATAATGGGAGGCCTGGACCCTATCCCAGGGGACTTGGGGCAATAGACAGGGTAATACCATGTGTAATGTACTGTACTGTATATATATATAATAAAAAAGGGGAAAAAATGATGTAAGTGGTCAGACTTTCTGTCCTTTTCAATCATTATTTTAAACAGAAAGAAAATGACTGCATCCGTTCTTTTTCCCCTTGTATTTCTAATTATAATTATTTCTCACCACAGCAACACCTGTGACTGCAGTGTCTAGCAGTAATGAAACCATATGACGGCATACACATACTTCTTCTTTCTTATATATATATATATATATATATATTGCGAAACAAGACTTACAGGACTGTCCACCAATTACATGGTTGATTCTTCTCACTTCTGGCTACATACAGTAGGACTACAGTGAAAACTACTTTAACTGCTTGTACTCAAACTGCCGGCCGTCAGCAAAATAATTGGTTAAATAAACAAATCATAATCTGTTGATAATAAAATCAGTTGCATGAAAAGTAATATAACGCGCAAAGTCGTGCTGTTATGCGACTGTAAATATAAGCACAGCTGTGATACCCTGGCGAACACCTGGCTACGTTGTTGTGCCTATGAGCGGATCACAGCCATGCTGATATTCAGTACTACAGCACTCCCTCTCATGTGATATGGCAGTGTGTACTCACAAGTGTGTGTCTATAGTTGGAGTGAATCCACGATCTACTGGTACCTGTTGGGCCTTCTTCTGCCGCTAGTGATCCTGGTCATCGTCATCTTCATCTGCGTACTAGTAAAGAAACGCAGTAAGTGTCCCTGAAGGGTGTCATTTATTAGAATTGTATATATAATTTATTTAATATTGTTCCATTATATTTTTTTGGAACGGTCAGGAGAGAGAATCCATGTTGTGAGAATCCATTCGCTGGAGGTTTATTAACAAGCAATTCTACAATCCACATGTCACCGTCTAAACAGGCCAGGGCCAAACACATTACAGTGTTTCAAAACCAGCGGACAGGTGCAATGAGTAGTCAGATAAATCAGTGAGGAGTCAAAGACAGTAATCAAGAGTTTGTCCAGAATCAGAGAGCAAATAGAAAATAGGAAGCCAGAAAAAAAAGGCCAGGGTCTAAGATGATAATCAAATACAGTATAACACTATTGAGGGATAACAGAAAGCAAGACAGTGTGTATGACCATGTGCTTTATGTAGCCTGTAGACTGGACATGAGTGTAACTGACAAGAAATTCATCTCTCTTCTTATTATTATTATTACTACTATTATTATTATTATTATTATTATTATTATTATTATTATTATTATTATTATTATTATTATTACCGTTATTACTATTATTGTTGTTGTTGTTGTTGTCATCGGATCTTTTAATGAAATAAAATTGCATGTAACTATCTAAGAGTAAATTGGCTTTATTCTCTCTTTCCAACTTCCAGAAGCAAAGAGTAAAATCGGGACCAGAGAGGGGAGCAATGACGCCACTGTTCACACAGTTAGTACTGCATTTAATGTGTGCTGTAATGCAATCCATTATTATTTTACCCTTTCGTTTCAGTTCTTTCAGTTTACTATGGTGGCCAAGAAGTGCAAAACAACTTAACAAAATGAAAACAAAATAACAAATTAAAAACCACAATAACAAAACCCAAAACAAAATAAAACATTCAAAAACAAAATAACAAAACCCAAAACAAAATAACAAATTCAAAAACAAAATAACAAAACCCAAAACAAAATAACAAATTCAAAAACAAAATAACAAAACCCAAAACAAAATAACAAAACCCAAAACTAATTTGTTATTTTGTTTTGCGTTTTGTTAATTTGTTTTTGAATTTGTTATTTTGTCTTTGAATGTAAAGTTGTTTTGCACTTCACGGCCACCGTAGTTTACCCTTAAAAGTTCTTTACCAAACTACTGACATCAAAGTTTTTCACAATAAATGATTGTGTCAGTTTTTATTTAATAAAGAGCTAAAATATCACCTTTTGGTTACACTATTTAAGAGGACAGTTACATTCTTGTGTGTGTGTGTGTGTGTGTGTGTGTGTGTGTGTGTGTGTGTGTGTGTGTGTGTGTGTGTGTGTGTGTGTGTGTTTGAAAAAGCCCACTTTAACAGCTAAACACTCAGCTGTATACGGCACTGTTTCTAAGCCAAAGGTAAGAGGACAAGCCATTGGTCCACTCATGAATTAATTCAAATGTATTATTAATACTACTAGTAGTAGTCATTTTATTTAACATTTATTTATCAATATTGAACAATTTACACAGCCGTTTCTTACATCCACAGTCTTCAGCATCAAATGTTAATAAGGAAGACGTGATCTACAGCTCTATACATATTGCTTCGAAGAAGAAAACTGTAAGTCTAAATTGTCCATAGGAATGTAATTCAAGATAAAAAAAAAAAAAACATAATCCCTTGTTTACTCACTAATCTGCCAGGAACTGGTTTGATATTAAAACTCTTATTAGTCCTATTCATATCCTTTTCCAGGTATCTTCAAATGGTGTTGATGATAAGACTATCTACAGCTCTGTGGTTTGCCATTAAGAGGTGTTTAATACACTCAAATATATATATATATATATATATATATATATATATATATATATATATATATATACAGTATTTAACCTGCTCAAATATGTAGGGTAAAATTACAAACCTTTGACGCGCTGATTGTATTTATTCTCTTTAGACACTGATGTTCTGTTTGGCTGGAAGGAAACTGTGTGTGCCTCAGGGATCTCTACTGGGTCTCATGTTCATCCTCAGTATTATGAACAAACCTGATCAGGACAAGGACAACATGCCTCACATTCATACCACAGACTTACATCATAGTCACATGACCTCCAGTCATTCAGAAAAGACCAGTTTCCTTACTGTAGCTGCCACATGATAACTGCTAAAGCTAACTTGATACAATTCCTTCTATCAAACTGACGAACCTTCCAGCACATGAAACAAACAAACAAATAAAAAAAACTAGTGTTTGCTAATAAAATAAACAGTTCCATGATCTAGTATAACTATGTATTCTTATATATTGTATAAATGAATTCCCAAGAAAGTGTTGCATGTACATGTCTAATGAATATTTAAATCATTGTAATTTTTCCATCACTGAAGTTTTGTTTAAAATAATAATTCAACACTATTTCTCATGACAATGTTTGTCTGAGTGTTTTTATTATTATTATTATTATTATTATTATTATTATTATTATTATTATAACTTTAGGAGATTGGACATTGGAGCAATGGAAAAACGCCATGTGGCCTGATGAGTTTCTATTGACTCATCAGAGACTGACCGTATCCCAGGGCGATGTGTATATCAGGGTAAGAAGGGAAGCACATGAAGCGATGCGCCCATCATACATATTGGCCACTGTACAAGCCCCTGGAGGCAGTGTTACAGTATGATCTGGGTTTGCTGCAGTTGCTCAGGTCTAGACTCAGCGATGTTTTGTGGCAATAAAATGAAGTCAGCTGATGACCTGAATGTACTGAATGGCCAGGTTAACACATCGATGGAGTTTTTCTTCCTTGATGGCACAGGCAGTGGAAGCATGAGGAATCATTTTCACATGAAATGGCACCAATGAGTCCTGACATTAAGACCCAAAAACTAGCCAAAAATGAGAGCCAATAAAGTTATTTATGATGGCTTGAGAACTAGTCCTCATTATTTTGTCGGGTTTTGTGTAAAACCGCATGTAAATTGGCAGTTTCACATATACTGTTCATAACAGTAGTGTTTTCATTAAAGATCAGTTACACTATTTCGGTATTTGGTTAGTCATCTTTTGTTTTGATAAAGGTGACATCTTAAAGCATTCACGTCATCTGCCAGTTTCTGCGACTCTAATGGGGGAAGTTTCAATCCAGTTTCAACCAACAATGTTTCGGTTTCTTCAAAAATGCATCAACCTTCATTTCTGATTTCATCAAAGACGCTTTATAACGGAGCTTCTGAATTAAAAATTTAGTCAGGTCCGGTCAATAACACATTTCTTTGAGTCGAGGTCTAAATTTAATGTTGTTACGATTCCACAGTTGTCATGTGTTAGGATTCAGATCTCTATATATTCAGCCATTGGAAGTTTATATTTAAAAAAAAAGCTATTTAAAATTTCCATAGCATTTCAATAATATTTATGGTCTATTTACATTAACTATGGCTGTATATATAGTATTTCCTTGCATTTGTGTGGAATAAAAACAACAATCTTTAATCAACCTACTGTATAGTGAATCTTAGTTTGCACACTACTGGGATATGAATGAATGGGAAAGGACTCTGGTTGCTCTGTCATACTGGGCTCTCAGTTCGGATATTCTCAGTTCTCAATCTGTTTGTGGGTCTTGTTTCACAGTGTCACATATTACTGCATGTTATTATCAAAACTGTTTTGGAACATACACTGTAAAGCGGGGCAATGGAACGCACCCCAAGCATTTCAACGTTGTGAATGGTATTCCACCCTTTGATCGCTGCGGTAAGGACAGGGTGAGCATGTGCCAATTTGCCCGCCACCACCTCTCACCAGCCTGTGCCCGCATGCCAGCGGGGCGTTGCCCACCAGACCTGCACGTGCACACCTTTCCTTTCCTTTTCCCTTCCTTCCCTAAATAAAATGACCCCTTTTGGGTAAGACCTCGTCTCATGTCCATGTTTGTCGTTGCCCCCCTTGGGCCAAACCCGTTACAAAATAGATGTACATTTTTGACACCCCTGTGCAGTGTGCATTTAAAAATGCAGGACAGGGGACATAAACAGTTTTAGCATGTGTGTGATAAAATCACATTTTTCTGTGTAACGTTATAATAAAAGCCCTTCTGTAAAATTCTATGCTTAGATTGTCTGCCTAAAACGCTTAAAAAATGTCCACCCTGACATTCGTATATTTGATTTTGAGAATTTAAATATTGTTTTGCTGCACTGTAAACCGTAATGCTCAAAGTAATTAAACAGAGTACTGTTAACTTAAACAATTGCAATTAGTTCAAATTAATAGACCTTTTTGAGTATTCAGACCTTTTTGCCATTTATGAGTTTGTAGAAATCACACTTTTGACGTTAGCTGAACAAATTTGATATTTTAGGTAATCGTAAGTACAATAACTTAAGTAAAACTTCCACCAATGTAAAG
Source organism: Clarias fuscus (assembly GCA_030347435.1). Taxonomy (NCBI): domain Eukaryota; kingdom Metazoa; phylum Chordata; class Actinopteri; order Siluriformes; family Clariidae; genus Clarias; species Clarias fuscus. The sequence continues at coordinate 9,661,589 of CM059231.1, forward strand.
TCTATAGAGCACTTGTGGCGCAGTGGTAAGTGTCTTGCCTGCCATGCGGAAGCCCGGGTTCGATTCCTGGTCTGCTCAGATAAAACTGGGAGGGTTGTGTTCAGAATGGCATCTGGTGTAAAAATTATTTACAATTTATTTCATTTGTAACATCTAAAAAAAATATATAGTATGAGTTGGGCTACTCAGTAATGCACGTAAATAACGATTAATATGAATCAGTACAACAAACTCAAAAACTGATAGTTCTGTTTACTTAAGATTTGAAACATCATTACTTATTACATAACATTTTATGTAACTGATTACCACAAATATTTTTGAGTTTTGCCAGCTTATTCGCGTTTACAGTGTGTCTTTATTAAAAAAATACATGGGACCATGCTGATGTTCTTTGGATTTTGTTGGGTTTTGATGATTTGATTTAGGTTTGGATTCAACAATTAGTATAAAAGTACTCTTAATAGTTTCTTAGCAGTAAAATCCAAATACTTAGCAATGTAACTTCTATCTCTCCTAGCTCCCAGCTAGTGTGATTAAATGATGCTTAGTCAAACAACAGCTATAATCGCATAGCAAGTAGAGTAGTGTAGAGTAGTGTAGTGGTTAGCACTGTTGCCTTTCACCCCCAGGGGCTGGGTTCGATTCCCGGCCAGGCCCGATTCCTGTCTCTGTGTGCATAGAGTTTGTCACTGTGGTGGGTTCCTCTAGGTACTCTGGTTTCCTCCCACAGTCCAAATACCTGCAGATTAGGCTAATTGGTGTTCCTAAATTGCCCTTAATGTGTGTGTGCCCTGTGATGGACTGGAACCCTGTCCAGTGTGTACCCTACCTTGTGCTTCTGGGATAGGCTCCAACCCTGAATACAGGATAGAGCTATATAGATAATTAGTGAGTTCTGAGCTGTAAAAAAAAAGATGGAAATAAACCATTATTATTACAACATAAATCTTTAAACTAGACAGCTCTGAGCTGTAAAAAACATGGTTATGATCCGTATTTGTTATAATGGAAACCCTGGATTTTGACGGGTATAAACTGTTTTTATAACAACATAAACATGTTAATTATACAGTTATGAACCATAAAAATAAACAATTAAAATCCGTATAATATACAGTATAATGAGTGCAATCCCGTAAAACCAAAAGCTGTCAGTTTTTTTTACCGTAAAGAAATTACGGGTTACTTTTTTTTTTAGTGCAATAACGGCGTTAACGTATTTTTACGGTAAAATTCTGGCAACCACAGCTGCCTGTTTTTTACCGTAAAATTTACGATTTATTTTTAACAGTGTGCTTACAGCAACTTGTGAATCTCAAATCCTACTTGAGGTCCATGACTGCTGCTTGTGGTTTTCTAAACAGATGTCTGGGTGTAAAAATAAGAGAGAGAGAGAGAGAGAGAGAGAGAGAGAGAGAGAGAGAACTAAGCTAGAACAAAGAAAGTGTATTTTTCATTTGAGTCTCTTAGAAAATCATGCGTTTTTACTCACTAATCAGTTCTATAACTCTGTTTGTGTTATTGCTCACTATATCAGGTAAGACTAAATCTGTATCATTCCTATATAATGTATGTATATTTCATTTTCTAAAGGTTTAAATACAGTAGCTGAATTCTTTACACGGAGCAGACTGTTAAAGACTTTTAATCTTCATTATTGACACATTCATTCTTGATTCAATCACAATCATTGTAAATCAGTGTGTGTGTGTGTGTGTGTGTGTGTGTGTGTGTGTGTGTGTGTGTGTGTGTGTGTGTGTAATTTTAATGTTGTTTTCTATTGTTACTTGTGTGCAGATGTAGAGAGCATGACGATGCTAAAAAATGTAGCTGTAAAACGTGGAGGATCGGTCACTATTCCATGTCTTTATGAGGAGCGATACAAAACAAACCGTAAATTCTGGTGCAAAGGATATTACTGGTCTTCCTGCAGTGTAGTCGCTTATGCAAACACACATGGAAGTACATCAGTCACTGATCATCCAGAGCAGAATATGTTCACTGTGGAAATGAACCCCGTGTCTGATTCTGGATATTATTGGTGCGCAGCAGAAATTGGTAGTAAATGGACCCTAGATGACGGTGATTATTTGTACCTGACAGTTAGTGAAGGTAAGAAACTTAAACAAGGAAGAAATATAAGATTTGTGACAGATTCCCTTACACAACTCATTCACTGTCTGTTTATTCAGATCCTGGTCTGTCTGTAGAGTCGGGCAGAGTGAGCGGTGCAGAAGGTGGAAGTGTCACAGTCCAGTGTCTCTACAGTGCTGCGTATAGGGATACACAGAAGCAGTGGTGCAGATTCAAAGACAGAAGCTGCAACACAGTGGGGGAGACTGACACATCCCAGAATTCATCAGTGCACATCAGTGATAATGGAAGCAACCTCAGTGTGGAGATAAGAGGACTGAAGAAGAGTGATGCTGGCTGGTACTGGTGCGGTGCAGGAGATCTGCAGGTTCCTGTTCACATCAGTGTCACTGATCCACCTCCAGGTATTATCACACACACACTCATCCCTGATTAACAAACAATGAGCTAGAAATCACACTGATGTTTTTGTTTTTAGTTTTGCCAGCGGTGACTGAAGCATCGACTACAACAGTGACTGAAGCATCGACTACAATAGTGATTATTACAACAGTGACTGCAACAGGAACTATAACTACTCGCTATGTCAGTACTGACCCGTAAGTACGAAGTTACATTGTTCTGTCGTCCTCTGCAGTTTTTTACAGATTTTCTATCATTACTAACTTGTTCATAACATGTGTGCTTAAAGTGCAAAACAAATATTCTGCTAGTAAATCTTCTCACGTTAGCTATTAGCCTGCTACAGTAGTTCTACTTCATGTCATACAAACCTAAACTCCTTGACCCGTTCATTAGGGACACATTTTTTTTTTTTAAAGAATTGGCTTTAAAACGTGTGTAAAGTCCTCGGTTTGTGTGTGATGTTAATGGATTATAAATTTGAAACTTACAATAGCAAATTCAGCATAAATAAAAGGCGTTAAAGCTTGCCCATTAATTACCTTAAATTAAGGAATCTGTGCACAAGAGAAAATTAAGCAACACTGTGCATATGATAACTTTTAGTGACGTATTCAGCATACGTCATGCCTTCTCTATGCAGGACTTTGAAACTAAGGATTGCTTGACTCAGGGCGATTCTAGGATCAGAGTTCCGTTTCTAATGAAACAGTATATAGTTATTATAGTTATTTTATTATATTTTGAAATATAATTACACAACATAAAATTAAATGCACAGTGTTGATAAGTCTGTCCTACCAAACCTTACTAATCAATTGGAAATTGGAAAATGATGAAATGTGTAATAAAAATGCATGTTAATGTTAATATCAGTGCCTATTAATATCAATTTTTTTCACGTCAAAGGAAAAGGGACTGATTTGAGCATTACCCTGTGTAATGTATTTGAATGAAGTAAAACATTTGAAGTGGTTCAACTTTACAGTACGTTCTATCTTTTTCTCTTATGTCTTAATCAGAGCTGTCTTGAAGAGCAATTCAGGTAGCGTCATACATTATGTCCATGTTTGAGAGAAAACATTCTGTAACTGTTCTTTTTCCCTGGTTTCTAATTTTAATTATATTATTTCTCGCCCACAGCAACACCTGTGACTGCAGTGTCTAGCAGTGAGGAAACCATGTGAGGGCAAGCAGACGCTTATTCTTTCTTTAGAATCGCGCTTAACACTTGAGGCTATGATAATGTTCTGTGCAGTTTTACAAATTTGTAATTGTTTTGCCCTCTGCCAAAATTCAAGTCTTTGTAGATGAACATTTGTTTAGATTAAGGACAACATAGTTTAATCAAATGCACAGTAAAGTTAGACTATATGTTAACATGACAATTTTAGTTACGTTTGTGGTTAACAAGGAAAGTAGGAAATGTTCCAACCAACAGACAGTCTCCATTCGTTCTGTCCATTTGCCAATATATTAGATTAACCAGGGTTTAGGTGGAGTTAGATCCTGAATAGAAATCAAGAACTATAAAATTTAAGTGGAAGAAATCACAACTTGACAAAAGGTCTTCTCTCAGTTTTAAGTTCTCATCTGGAAATAATTCTGCTGAGATTGCCTTCTACACGACAAAGCTGGAATCTCCTGCCCGATATCCTCACAAGCTCCACAATAACTTACCACCTTTTATGATGGGAACTGCAGTGTTCCCCTTTTTTTTTCATTGCCACAATTTTCAAATCTAGCCTGCGAAGATATTCTATAAGTCATCCTGTCCTCCAATCCTAACACCTGCCCATAACAATCCAACAAGTCCTTTTAACATACAGTATCAACAGTTCAATAATGCCTGGTGATTTACAGTACCTGCTGCATTGCACTTACAGTATTACACCCAGCACTATACCACAGTCTCGCCGATCTTCTCTCTCTGTTTTAGAACAGTGAAACAGCTAAACAGTCTAAACAGCTACATTTATTTCTAATAGGTAATTGGGCTTCTTTAACAATATTTTAGACTGTGTTCACTCTGGGCGGCACGGTGGTGTAGTGGTTAGCACTGTCGCCTTGCACCGCCAGGGTCCGGGTTCGATTCCCGTCTCTCGTGCATGGAGTTCACATGTGCATGTTCTCCCTGTACTTGGTGGGTTTCTTCCGGGTACTCCGGTTTCCTCCCACAGTCCAAAGACATGAAGGTTAAGTTAATTGGCGTTCCCAAATTGTCGTAGTGTGAATGAATGAGTGTATGTGTGTGTGTCTGTGCCCTGCAATGGATTGGCACCCTGTCCAGGGTGTACCATGCTATGTGCCCTAAGTCTCCTGGGATGGGCTCCAGGCCCCCCGTGACCCTGAATACAGGATTAAGCGGTATAGATGATGAGTGAGTGAGTGAGTGTTCACTCTGATACAGCAACCTAGTGAACCAGTAAAAAGATGTGTTTAGTGACAGAGGCAAATCAGTTTAATTTGTGCTGATGCCAGTGTGTCACCTCAGTACATGCTGTAATATAGAATGCGATTGATTTCTGATTTGTTTTATGTTTCAGAAACCCAGGGCAGTTTTGTATTGCACACAACTGAATGCTGTGATTCGAGTAGCACTGAGGATTCACAGAGCCGTGTGTTATTGCATATACAGTACATCAGTTACAACAGAATTTTTAAATGCAGAAAATGGACATTGTTTATAGAATGCTTTTGAAAGAGGAATTCTGCATTTCCCCCTGGAGATAATGTATATGAACATATATTAACACATACTGTAGTGCTCACATTCAATTTGTATTCAATTATCTTGTTTATTATAATAAAACTTGTGATTTGCCTATCCTTTTTCCTGTTTTCTGACAAAATGTCAAAAGTAAACCAACGTTTTTTAAAAAAAATTTATCGCAGCCCAGTTTTTTAGTTTTTTCATATTATTTAAAAGTAAAAGCAAGACAAATTGCATGAAAGTGAAATTACAGAAAGCACCACGTGGGTAAACGAGATGATAACAAGTAAACAGAGAATCAATGAAACTGAGAGTATAGATTACAAAGGAAATTACTTAACCCATGTATGACTGCTTCCAAATTGCCAGACGTTCTTATGGCAACAAAACTGTCCTGGTGTCGCTTTATTAAATTTAGGATAAGAATATCTTTGTCACTACACTGGGTACAATACACTTTTGTGTGGGAAGTAAATAAGGAGCAGAAATTAGTAATGTGCTATTTATCGACAATTTATTTTGAATTACAAGTTTATAGAGGTTGATTGACAAAGTGGTGTGTGATGGAAGATGTATGGTTTCCAATCGACTTTACAAGCCTGCATATTTACGAATGTTGTAGGACAGTTGTCTGTGTGGACAGGTATGATGAAGGCAACAGCATTTTAAAAAATGCTGTTCTTTAGCCATTTTTTATGAGATCTAACCAACCTCTATCTTTTATCTTATGACATCAGGTCAAATTTGTCTGTCGTCTTTGATAATTCTGCTAGTTTTCTTCCTCAGTCAGTTAGCGTGCTTTAGAACAAGCTGTAAAAATCTCTAAAACGTTAAATAATTGAATCAACTATTAACAATAGAAAATCTTGTATTATCAAATTTCAAAAGTATTTTCTTCACAGTAATTAGCTCACAGTAGTTCACACTTGCAGGTCAGATGGTAGCTCTCGGCCTGGAAGCTCATCCTTGATTGAGTCAGAGGGTCCATGGAGGAATGTGTGAAAAAGGTGTGGTTCATGACCAAGTTCATGTCCTGGAGGGGGCCTGAGGAGTGGGTTCATTTGCTTACTCTGAGTGTTGAGTAATGTCAGGGTTTCTGTTGGTAATCTGTTGGATCTCCTGTTGATAAGTGCCCAGAAAATCTCCTTGGCTCTCAGCTGAGGCCTCCTCTGCTGAATCTGGTGCTCTTGACGATCTCCACAGAGGAGCTGATGATATTCAGCGGAAGTGGTGTCCTCTTCAAGTCAACAAATATTTGTTTTGATTTTATCAGCATTCAGAGAGTTACACCAGTCTGTTAGCCTCTGCACTTCTTTGTATGCTGACTCATCCTTTTCTGCTGACTCATGTCGCTACCCAGTCGTAACAGTAGGGGGCTGACTACACAGTCCTGGTGGACCCCAGTGCTCAGTGTGGTAGTGCTGAAGATGCTGTTCCCAATCCCCACTGACTGAGGCCTTGCAGTGAAAAAGTCCAGGCTCAAGTTACAAGAGGTGGTCTTCAGGACCACCAGACTCAGCTTCCTGATTAAAACATCAGGTGTCCTTGTTGTCTAGGCGTGTGATGGCTAGATAGAGTGTGGTGTGGTGGATGGCATTGTCCGTGGAATGGTTAGGATGATACACAAACTGCTGTGGGTCCAGTGAAAAGGGTCCGCGAGTTCTCAATGTGTCTCATGGTGGTGGTTTTGAAGCACATAGGAATTATGACGCTGGTCAAGAAGATGTTGAAGATGTCAGTAAGAACATCTGCCAGCTGTTCAGCATTTTCTCTGAGGATGCTTCCAGGAGTATTGTCTGGTCTAGCAGCTTTCTGTGGGTTGACTTTGCATATAATCTTCTTCACATCAGTCATAGTGAGACACAGCACCTGGTCATTGAGAGGAGGGGTGGTCTTCCTCAGTGTCTTGTTGCTCTGCACTTCCAACCAAGCATAAAAGATGTTCAGCGAATCTGGAAGGTAGCCACCAGTGTGTAGACGATGCTCTGTAGGTGGTGATGGCTTGCGGAGAGCTGGTGTCTGTTGAATAACACAAGTCGACTCCACAGTAGATGATGCCAATGCATTCAGCGGAGTGGTTGATCCATGAGGATTATGGAGTCGAGAAAGTCGATGAGTCGACTCGAGAGAGTCTGTGATCCAAGATCGTGGTCCATAAACAATAATAAAGATCAGCAACAGAAAAAAAGTTGCAATGTGAGGCGAAAGCAAGTCCTAGTAGTCTAACACACTAATAGTAGTGGTTTGTTATTCTGTATACAGGTATTGAGAGTTCATGGTCAGCATCCACAAAGTTCAATCTTTAAACGGAAGCATCTGTCACTTTTCCACTATGATAAGGAATAAATACAACATAATAAATAGTGACAGTGATTATGAATAATCTCCAGAAAACACTGGAATATACTGGTACTGATGTGCTGAAAAGAGGTGGAATAATGAAGATGTTAAAGAAGACCTTTATATCACAGTGAAAGCAGGTGTTACTTTCCAAATCGGCAAATCCAAATCAGTATCTTTATCAGTGCTGTAATTTGCTTTTGACCTGTTGAGTCACAGAATGAGAGTAGAGTGAGAGTTGAGGAAGGGTCACAGTCCAGTGTCTCTACACTGCTACAGTATGTATCAGAACACATAGAAGCGGTGGTGCAGATACGAAGATAAGTACTGTGACAAGTGAGTGTTAGTTGAAAAGTGTGTGTGTGTCAGTGAGAAACGAGAGTGTGAGAGATGAGCTGGTGCTGTTAGAAAAGCGTATGTGATGAAAGCGAAAATAGTGTGGAAAGGAAAAGAGAAAAAGTGCAGCACAAGAGACTAGACGAGAGTGTGTATGAGGAGATAAGAACACCTGTGTACTCTATATATTAACGAAGGAAAATATTTCAGGGGGGCCAAACTTTGCTTTCTGTCTTTTTCTGTGCATTGCTTCCCGTGCATTGCTTGCCAAGACTCTTCCCATTTTCACTCAGTATGTGAATTGTCTGTTCAAGTTAGGTAGTCAGAGAAAATACTGCAACTGTTCTTTTACCCACATATTTCTAATTATAATTATTTCTCACCACAACAGCACCTGTGACTGCAGTGTCTATCAGGAAATCATGTGAGTGAATACACACTCACTTACTCTCATTGACTATATCACTTTATCCTGTATACAGGGTTTTTGGGAGCCGGGAGCCTATGCCAGGAAACTTAGGGCACGAGGTGGAGTACACCCTGGACAGGGTGCCAATCCATTGCAGGGCACACTTACATACCATCGCACTCACACACTCATTCACACACTACGGGCATTCTGGGAATGGCAGTTAGCCTAATCTGCATGTCTTTGGACTGTGGGAGGAAACCGGAGTACCCAGAGGAAACCCACCAAGCACAGGGGGAACATGAAAACTCCATGCACACAGAGGTGAAAATCGAACCACACCACTGTGCCACCACTCTTGTTTTATTTACATTTTATTTTAATTTATACCACATTTATTATGTTCACCATTAAAATGTAAAAATGTTAATTACATTGTGAATAAAAATGTATTTTGTCTTAATTAGAGTAAAAAAAAAACGCAAGCATGCAGTAGCTCTCTGGTGCGGTTGATCTCCATGTTCTTTGTGTTTTCATTTGTTTGTATCACTGTTTTGAAAGTGTTCTAATTTTTAGTATTGCAACACTAATTATGTTTTTTGGGGCACCGTGCGATCAGTGCACGGCAGCCATTCCCTTCATTTACACTAGGGAACAGCTGATCGCACTAATGTCGGCCGGTATTGGAGACCAGATTTTATATAGGATTCTAAACATTACCAAAGAGATATGGAGGAGGAGGACACTGTAGCCCTACCGCCTCTGGCTAGGTTGGACCACAACCTAGTCCATCTCCCGCAAATATACAAAACCCTGGTTAAGAGACAGTCTTCTAGAGATAAAAATGTGAGACCACAAAGCCTAGGGTTAGGGTTAGGGTTAGGGTTAACCCTAACCCTAACCCTCTAACCCTAACCCTAACCCTAACCTTGCTGAAAATTGGTGCTCGTTTCATAACTAAACCGAAAGATTAATCTCAAGACTCTGCTCTGTGACTTTCTTTGATCTATTAAACAGTACTAAAAAACTTTCACCTTCCAATTTGTTTGTATGTTTGTATGGTAGTGTGTGCGTGTGTGTGTGTGTAAGTAATGTAGTTTCATCTATTGCAGATTATAGTTTCTTTATAAAGAACTGTTGTCTTGGTCATGTATTGTAAAGGCTAAACATTTGCCCTGATCTTCCGTTACCTTGCTCGCAATTGATAAATACCAGATGTTGTATTATCCTGGTTGGGCGCAGAATAAACAGGATTGGTAAGATACACTCAATTGTGCTATATGGTGGATGGATAGTATACTGTAGTATATATTTTAGAGCTAGAGTAAAAATAACTACAAATAAGAAGGTTGAAAATCACCTGGATAATCCAAGAACATTACAATGCTTTATTGAGATGAGAAAAGATTGACAGCAGAATGTGTTAAATGCAATTTAAAGAATTTTACTCATTGTACTCAGGGGTAGCTCAGTGGTTAAGGCATTGGACTACGGTTCAGAAGATCCCAGGTTCAAGTCCCACTACCACCAAGTTGTCCCTGTTGGGCCCTTGAGCAAGGCCCTTAACCCCAACTGCTCAGATGTATAATGAGATAAAAATGTAAGTCGCTCTGGATAAGGGCGTCTGCCAAATGCCTAGATGTACTGTCCTCTATATACGTCCTCTGTATATTTTGACAGCGAGCTAAACTCCACCCTCATCAAAATGACAGACACGGTATGTCTTTTTCCAACTTTTAATAAGGATAGGTAAAACTATGCAATAAAGAAAGAAAACAATAAACAATATAAGTATATACACTCAATATTTACACAAATTTACAAATGCCAAATTCTCCAATATCAATTTAACAGGTATGTAATCATAAGCAAAGGATATTACAATTCTCTTTCCCATGTGAAAATGCAGCTTATATAAACAAATCCAACAAATAATCAAATGCTATGTAATATAGATGAATAAGAACAATAAACATACCAACGAAGCTACCAAAGGCCAAGGATGAACACAGACGGTTGCTGATTTACTGCAGCACATGTCCAGAACTGCCCATCATAGTAAACACTAACCTCCCTCCTTATTAGTCACATGGTAACTACAACACTATGTAATTATCAAGATGTCCATTAGGGGGAGACAACCATTAACAAACAATTAGTTCTTAATTATTATTTAACAATAACTGTAACAGAACACCAATTTTTGGCAAAATATTATTCTATGGCACGTTGAAAACCGCTCTATAAACTTATTTTAGAAGCTCTAAACTTACATGTTTTGTTTACAAATGACATGAGTACATTTGCTGTGTTGCTAAGCTACTGGTTAATCAATGCATATCTACAGTATGCTATGTTAGCAAGCTGTACATGTACATGTAAAATTGGTGCTTTTAGTGTTTTTCTTAAATGGTAATAATTAAAAAAAAAAAAGATTGTGTGTGCAACAAAACTCAATACTTTTGTTCTTGGCCTAATTTGCTGCTACTACTTGCTGTTTGACTCACTACAAAAATCCAAATCAACGCCTGAGTTTTTGATACACTCAACCAACATATGATTGATGCTAAATAGCATGCTCAAGTTACCACAAACACAGTACATGCTAATTTATCCATTGTAATAAAACTGTGGGAAGTTATAGCTTTTTGTGCAAAATTCATACTGATAACAATTTAGACATATTTTATAACAGTATGTCAATATGACAATGACAATATGACATACATTTTATAACATTACAATTTTGACATAATATTTTGACATTTGTGCTTTTTTTTTTAGCAGCCTCAAAGGAAATATGCACAAAATCAGTTTGCAATACCTTCAGTTGAAAAATGGAAGAAAAAAAATTGAAAGTTCATAAAGTTTTCATTTTGTTGTTAAACTGTTCAATGGACTTCTGTATAGCAGCTGACACTCTTTGTTTATGACACTACTTGAGGACCATGAAAATCACACATACTGTACATGTCACCACTGTTACATACATGCTGCTTGTGGTTGTCTATACGGATGTCTAAGTTCTGAGCTTGTAACCATGAGAGAGAGAGAGAGAGAGAGAGAGAGAGAGAGAGAAGGAACTAATCTAGAACAAAGAAAGCATATTTGCCATTTGAGTCTCTTAGAGAACCATGAGTTTTTACTCACTAGTTTTTTTTGTAACTCTCTTTGTGTTATTTCTCTGGATATCAGGTAAGATTAAACCGACCTCATTCCTCATATAATATATTTATGCTTAATTCTCTAAATGTTTAAATAAGCTCATATAGACTAATTATTTTCATTGAGCAGACTTTTAAAGTTGTTTATCATTGTTAGGGTTCAGTATTGACACAGTGATTCCTGATTCAGTCAAATCATTATAAATCAGTGTGTGTGTGTGTGTGTAATGTTAATGGTGTTCTCTATTATTGTTTGTGTGCAGATATAGAGAGCATGAGGACGCTAAAAAATGTAGCTGCAAAACGTGGCAGACCGCTCACTATTCCATGTCTTTATGAGGAGAAATACAAAACATACTGTAAATACTGGTGTAAAGGGTCTTACTGGTCTTCCTGCAGTATAGTCGCTTATGCAAACACACATGGAAGTACAACAGTCATTGATTATCCAGAGCAGAATATGTTTGTGGTGGAAATGTACCCCGTGTCTGATTCTGGATATTATTGGTGCGCAGCAGAAATTGTTAGTAGCCCAGATGACGGTGTTTATTTGTACCTGACAGTTAGTGAAGGTAAGAAACTTAAACAAGGCAGAAATGAAAGATTTGTGACAGATTCCCTTACACAACTCATTCGCTGTCTGTTTATTCAGATCCTGGTCTGTCTGTAGAGTCGGGCAGAGTGAGCGGTGCAGAAGGTGGAAGTGTCACAGTCCAGTGTCTCTACAGTGCTGCGTATAGGAATACACAGAAGCAGTGGTGCAGATTCAAAGACGGAAGCTGCAACACAGTGGGGAAGACTGGCACATCCCAGAATTCAGCAGTGCACATCAGTGATAATGGACGCAACTTCAGTGTGGAGATAAGAGGACTGAAGAAGAGTGATGCTGGCTGGTACTGGTGCAGTGCAGGAGATCTGCAGGTTCCTGTTCACATCAGTGTTGGTGATGAATCTTCAGGTAATTATCATCATGCACCATCTGCAGTGCTGTATTATTATAGAAAAACTGGTTGTTATGTTAAAGATTATACTAAACATTCACACTTTGATTAATTGTAGAATTCAGGCAGCAGATTAATAAAATCACAAAAAAAACATTTAAATAGTCAGCACATTTGTCATTTATATATATATTTTTTTCTTGGCATAAAATTACTACTTTTTATTCAGGAGTGCCAATGAGGTTTTATTCAGATCTAGTAAGGTTTTCCATTTTTACCTAGTAAGCTATTAACTGCAATCTTTTCACTTCTTGATTATACATTTACTGTACATGTGTAGCCCATAAAGAACCGGTGCTACATTACCACAATCATCACTACGGGCGTGAATCTCTCAGTCACTCATCATCTATACCGCTTAATCCTGTATACAGGGTCACAGGGGGCCTGGAGCCTATCCCAGGAGACTTAGGGCACATGGCAGGGTACACCCTGGACAGGGTGCCAATCCATCGCAGGGCACAGACACACACACACATACACTCACTCATTCACACACTACGGGCAATTTGGGAACGCCAATTAACCTAACCTACATGTCTTTGGACTGTGGGAGGAAACCGGAGTACCCGGAGGAAACCCACCAAGCACGGGGAGAACATGCAAACTCCATGCACACAGAGACACAGAGATCGACCCTGGCGGTGCAAGGCGACAGTGCTAACCACTACACCACCGTGCCGCCGGGCATGAATCTGTTTAGTTTAATAGTAGTCTAAAGAAAAGTAAATTAATTTTTCCACCTAAGACTCTTAGTAACATGGGGGAACAAAAGAGTTTAGTTGTGGGCGCATCTAAATAAGAAATGAGCATACACATACTGCCAAAGTAGAGGGTGATACTTTACACTACTCATAATTTATACTCATATAAATATTTTAACCTCATCTGTTTCAGATAATATGTAGATACAAGTAAACTTTACATGCATACATATATATATATATATATATATATATATATATATATATATATATATATATATACCACAGCTTTATGCAATTTACTTGCATTTTACTTCCATCCATCCACCTATGAGCCATGGAGGCCAAATTTACGTCCCATTTTTACGACCGTAGTAGGTTCCCCAGTCAACATTCATCACACGCGCATTAGCACACTAAAGGCAATGTGCGAATGCCAATTAGCCTAACCTGCATGTCTTTGGATTGTGGGAGGAAACCGAAGTACCCGGAGGAAACACACTGAGAATGGGGAGAACATGCACATGGACCTGAGGTGGGAATCGAACCCTGACCCAGGAGGTCCAAGGTGACAGTGATAAGCAATAAACTAAGCTCAATGCAATTAGTGTATAATATACAAAGCAGTCAACATTTAAACTCTATGATTTACAATAACAGTAAAACAACCTTCTGTTGTATTGAAATGCTTTTTGTTGAATTTTAAGCAGTGGTGTGGCATGAAATTCTGTGTGGAAGTGAACTGAAACTACCCATAGGTGTAACGAAGCGGGTCGCACGAGGGGCAGAGCTGCGCATAAACTGTTCAGAACGGGCAGATCCACAGGCTGCTACCACGCGGAGTTCTGAACAAGAAAAGGAGCGGCCATTTATACACGCGGTTGCCAGGCGCTTGTATAAGGGGCCTGATACCGCCGCACTTTGTGTGATTGTTTAGGTGGCACCGGTAAGGTACCAGGGCCAAAGAAAGAAAATAGAATCAAAAACAAATGCGCTGAAAGTGAAGAGACAAAGACAAAGACCCAGCCTCTGCCTCCCTAAGATGCCGGCGAGGGCGAGAGAGTGACGGAGAGAGCAGCACGTAGCAGTTTAGCGTGCACTCTCAGGTTAAGGTGCAAAAAGCACAACCTCTCCCTCTTTTCTAAAATAAAAACTCGGTAAGGGCATAGACCCCGAGAGGATACAAGTTTTGGCTTTAGTTTCCAGAGCCCCGTCCGTTCTCGTTCTCGTAGATGGCGGAGCTCTGTTTATTTTGTGTTTCCAGTTTCCTTTTGTTTCCTTTTATGTTTCTAATTAATAGGGTGTTTCTCAGCTTTGGGTCAGTCATCGTCTGCCACGCAGGAGTGTGTGCTTAGGGCCAGATAACACTGCATCTTACTAAACTGCAGGTTTCCCAAAGGCTCAAATACAATAGTTTCCTTTGTGTAATTTGGTTCATTCTAATTGACTTTGATTTAATTTTGTTAATTTCGTCTGGTTTTGAGCCTTTGTTAAGTTAGTGTGTGATGGCGGTGTGTTCGTGTGATGTGGGCCAGTGACTCAGGTTCAGCTGGATGAGGGGACTGGTGTATTTGCTCAACATTAGCTATATATATATGTATATATATATATAATATATTAGACGTTTTTCAGATATCCCCGTTCTTCATGCTCTCTTTTTTAAAATTTGTTCCAGTTATCCCAGAATTGGTGCACGTTAAGTAACTCCTTGATTAGTGTCGGCTGTTTCTGTATGTATTGTGCATTGTTTTTGGTACTGAGTGTACAAATATACTGTTTAAGTGTAAAGAGTGTAAAGAGTCCCCTCATGTCCTACAGTTGACGATGTACAGACCCAGACTTCGACAGAGATGCAGGAGTTCTTTGCCGTTCTTCTTTAGTGTAGTTCTCAGAGTTATTTCTGTTGGTCAAGGAGTGAAGATTAGTGAAAGAAGAATGTGAAAGAAATATGCACTTCGAGTCGCCCATAGGGGCGCGAGTGGGTGTGCGAGTCGCCCATAGGGGCGCCAGTGGGTGGTCGAGTCGCCCATAGGGGCTCCAGTGGGTCCGGCTCCGGAGAACCTGTATGTTTTGTGTGATCCTTGTTTGTCCTAAAACAGCCTGTATGTTTGTGTCATCCCTATTTGTTCTAAAAGAGCCTGTATGTTCTGTTTGTAAAGGACTGTTTTACGTTTGGGGAGTTTCAGTGTTTGATTTGCTCTCTGTTTATGTCTTGTCTTATTTTGTTATTAAAAGACTCATTTGATTTAACACCTCTCTGCGCCTATGCCCGCCTTATTTAAGCCCTTGGCTTTAACAACAGCCCGGGCTACCCTACAGTTCGTGACAGAACAAAGTACTATTTATATATACACATACATATGGAGGAAGTATGTTAAGGCAAGACATTTGTGGAAATGTTGCTCATGCTGTGTGTATACACATACAGTACAGTGTATATAAAATCTAATATTCTGCTTGTGTTACCATTGCAAAGATCCATTCTAATTATAATTTATCTCTTTTTATTATTTTTTTTAAGGTTTACCTAATAGTTATTCCTGCAATAAAGGAACCACGTGAGTACGAAAATATTATTATACTGTACATTGCTAATAGGAATAAATTGGATTAGGTGAGCAGTATACATTAGCATTTTCTAACATTTTTAAAGCATTTTATGCTTTTTATTTTAATACAATCATCTATACCGTGTACTGTATACACTATATATATATATATATATATATATATATATATATATATATATATAGTGTGTGTGTGTGCAGAAGTACAAACTAATGTTACAGAGAAAATAAAGGGGGAAATTACGATATGAATAATTTGGTCAGTGTATTAAAATAGCAAACCTTCAGTGGCTTTTCATAACACAGTTGAAAGTCAAGTAACTTTATTGCTCAATTAAGTGTTCTAGATAGTGTTGCACAGTTAATTGCATAAAATTGTAGCTTGCAATATGTACACGTGCAAATGCAACATGCTGCAATCCAGAGGAATTTGCACACCCTCAGTACACAATGTTATCTACACTGTGATGGATATATCTGGTGTGTTTTATGTTTCAGAAAACCTGTGGAGTTCTGCATTGCACACACCTGAAGGATGTGATGTTGGTGGCAAATAGGATGTTTACATTTGGCTTATTCTAGTACTAATCATACAAAATCATGCAAAAAGCACATCAGCTGTCTGCAGTTCCTTACGGGGTTTGTCACGTTACAACCACAAACTTAAATGTATTTTATTGGGATTTTATGTGCTAGACCAACGCAAAGTGGCACATACTGTAATTGTGAAGTGGAAGGAAAATAATGAATGGTTTTCAACCTTTTTTTTTTTTTTTACAAATAAATATCTAAAACATGTCATCTCCAGAGGTTTTCTAGAGTTTTTTTTTTTTTTTTTTTTTTTTTTAGTTTAAACAGTGTACCATGCAATCCTTGTAAAATGTATTCTCTGCAGTAATTTATGTTCATAACTATTGGACCACAATTTAAATGATATTAGTGCTTTATTTCTCGCTTTTTTTTCCTGCTTATTATTGTAATCGTTTAAAATGTTCTTTTTTCAGTTGCAAAAAAGTTATTTGTTACAAATTTCAAAGAAATACATGTAAAAGCAGCGATTGTCCTCTTCTATTATGTTTGCAGCACAATATTTCAATACTCTGAATTGAATTGAATAATTCAATACCCTGGTTTACACAGTGATTTGGGGGCTTTACAGTTTGATGCCGCCGACGAACAGGGTGACAAAAGCATTACCTTCTGCAAAATGGATGAAGCTGAAAGGTCTCTCGGGCCCTCTAGTGGCTGACTACAGTACATTTTTTTTATGTAATATATTTTTTACGTTAGTGAATTTAACCGAGGTCCATCCTTTTGTACCACTGATGATCACATTTATTTTAAGAAAGTCATTTTTTCTATTTATTTATTTTGTAATCTTTATGATAATCACTTCACTCCCTAATAATCGAGGCTCACATGCCACATGGGCGTTTAGTCCCAATCCTGTGTCTACTCATCACTTCTTTTATTGTCTTCTTTTATTTCATGTGTCCAGACATCAGTGTGAGACCATTACCTATGAAAGGAGTGTGTGGTCAACTCTCTGCCGCTCCTCAGGCTGCCCCAGTGTTTTGTCAGCCCTTAATTCTGCATGTTGTATGCACTGCCTAGTGATAAATTCAATGGGAATGCCTGTGGGACTGATACTTTATGTTTTCTTTTTTATTATAATTTTTATGTTCTTGGATGTACTTTATTGAAATTTTAAATGCTGCATCCTGCCACGAGATCCACACAGCAGCCAATAAACATTTTAATGATGTGTGCTTTCTATTGCTAATACTGTATGTGTTCATTTATTTGTTATATTTGTGCTTTAGAAAATAAAAGTTTAAAAGCATTAGAAAGTTTAAAAATGCGCTCTTACACCACACTCCCAGTCTGCAAGGTTACCAACTCTTGCGAGACAAATAAGCAACCAGACCTTCATAAACAAGCCCAAAATACATTCTAGTATATTATGGCCACAAAGCTGTACAGTATACTGCTAAGAAAAAATGAAAGCAACACTTTTTAATTTAAGTATAGCATTAAGTAGCAAGTCAGTTAAACTTCTGTGATATCGATTTGGTCAGTTAAGAAGCTAAGGCGGTTGTTAATCAGTTTCAGCTGCTTTGGTATTAATGAAATTAACAACAGGTGCACTAGACAAGCAACAATGAGATAACCTTCAAAACAGGAACTGTCTTTCACTCGTTTTGCATTTGGCTTGGGTCAGAGTCACTACTGGTAGCATGAGGCAATACCTGGACCCTACAGTGGATGCACAGGCAGTCCAACTCCTCCAGGATGGCACATCAATACATGCCATGGCTAGTAGGTTTGCTGTGTCTCCCAGCACAGTCTTAAGAGCATACAGGAGATGCTAGCAGATAGACAGTTCCTCTAGGGGAGCTGGACACGGCTGTAGAAGATCCCTAACCTATCAGCAGGATGGGTATCTGCTCCTTTGTGCAAGGAGGAACTAGATGAACACTGCCAGAGCCATACAAAATGACCTCCAGCAGGCGACTGATGTGAATGTCTCTGACTAAACATTTAGAAACAGACCTTGTGAAGATCGCCTGAGAGCACAACATCCTCTAGCCTCTGTGCTCCCTGTCTGGCACTGTGGAGCTCAATTGGCAGTTGGCAAAAAACACCAGAATTGGCAAGTACACCACAGGTGTCCTGTGCTGTTCATAAATGAAAGCAAGTTCACATTGAGCCCATGTGACCGATGTGAAACGTTCTGGAGAAGTTGGGGAGAACTTTTTGCTGCTTGTAACATCATTCAGCATGACCGGTTTTGTGGTGGGTCAGTGATGGTCTAGGGAAGCATACCCATCGAGGGACGCACAGACCTCTACAGGCTAGGATGGCACTCTGACAGCCATTAGGTATAGCGATGAAATCCTTGGACCCTTGTCAGACCCAATGCTGGTGCACAATGCCCGGTCTCTTGTGGCGAGAGTCTGCAGGCAGTTCGTGGAGGATGAAGGAATTGATACCATTGACCTTCCCCACACTAGCCTGACCTAAATCCACTAAAACACTGCTGGGAAATTATGTTTTGGTTCATCTGACGCCACCAGGTTTCACCACAGACTCTCCAGGAGCTCAGCGATGGCCTGGTCAACATCTGGCAGGACATGCCCCAATGTTGTATGGCATGCATGGCACATGGGGGCAATACAAACTACTAGTATAATGTCATTTTTAATTTGATGCAGTGAAAGTTTAGCAAAATAGACTTACCCTCCGCATTATTTTTAAATCATTTTCAGGGTGTCTTTGAATTCGGTCCTCTGTAGGTTGGTCATTTTCATTTCCATCAAACAATGTGGTATCCTTTTGTTCTGTATATGTACACATACTGTGACTACTGGTATTAACATCGTTATATATATCATCACTCACACACACACCGGTGCACCTCAGTATCATCGAAAAGTTGATTTATTTTCATAATTCAATTCAAAAAAATTGTTTTGTTTTTTTAAAGTGAAATTCATCTACAGTGGAACCTTGGATTATGAACGTATTTCGTTCCGGAAGTGGGCTCGTATATCAAAACACTCCTATTTTCCCATAGGAAATAATGGAAACATTCATTTCACATGTAAAAAATGAACACTTAAAAATTATTAATATTAAATATAAGGTAAAATTCGTCTTGCAGAACACTCTCAAACCATGTTACTCACACTCTGAGGTTCCACTGTATTATATAGATTCACTACACACAGACTGGTACATTTCAGGTGTTTTTTCTTTGTTTTTTGTTTTTTTTTATGATTCTGGCTTACAGCTAATGAAAACCCAAAATTCAGTATCTCAGAAAATCTTTATATTGTGAAAAATATTGGAGACTCATGGTCTCACACTATAATCAGCTAATTAACTCAAAACACCTGCAAAGGTTTCCTGAGCGTTTAAATTAGTGTTTAAGATTAGACGTCTAGTCATCGTCCCGTCTTTAGTCACAGGAAAGAAGGTCGGCAACAAATGTTTTTCATCATTATTTTCATTGACAAGCTTTTTTCCTGTGACTTAGACGAGACGATGATGAGACATCACGGATATCAGTGAACAGTGACAGTGACGAAATCAACATGCAATATTGTTGACAACAAAAGTTTTAAGGATGAACAGATCCAAATGGATAGTTTTCCTGGTGCAACCTTTTTCCACATAGCAAAAGTGTTACAGAAATTGGATCCAAATCCTAACACGCAAAAAGTGGTCCTATCGTTGGGTATAAATAACAAAGATCAAAATTTTGAAGGCACTAGCAAAAAGCAATTGCAAGAACTGTGGAGAGCGGCTATAGCAGCATTTCCCAATGCAACGAGATCTTTTACTGAAACTGCAACAGGATAACCTCAGAAAACTCAATTCATTCATACTTACAAATGCGAATACATTACAAGAATTGCACCCACTCAGGTTTAGGGTAGATCCAAGAGACCCGGTCCATTGGACATCAGACACAGCGACACAAATGTTTGAATACTGGTGTGACCAATTAAACTTTTAAATTTGGTGAAGTGCAAGACAGAACATGCGAACAAGCACGCCAACATTATTAACCTTTCGAAAACATTTTGTCTTACAGGTCCACGGATTTATACCCATTTTTTGACAACATTTTATTTTTGCCGCGCAATGACTGGATGTAACAAGCTTAGTCATCTTTATATGAGGTGCCGACCAAGGCTTAAATTAAACTTCACTCATGCACACATGACAACAGTCAGACATACATATTTACTACTAAGTGCTGAAAAAACAGAGAGTGCACGTGTGTCCGTATAGGTGTGTATACATGGAGAGTTTGTGCATGCGCATTTCATATAAAGTTGTTTCCGCACTTAGTAGGATATATGTATGTGTGACTGTTTCATATATGTGTATGCCAGTGTTTTATGTGTGTGTGTATATAGTGGAAATGATATATCAGGACCATATAGGTTAATATTAGTACGTATATTAGGACGTTATGACTGACTTTGTCACCGGCAAAAATGTACTACTAGCCTAAATTATGAAAACAAATAATAAAAAGTTAATATTTTTATATTATTTATAATCTTTATTATATTTTTCCATACTTGGACCATTTTGTTGGAAGCATTCTCAAGATATGCAGTTTGGGATTGATAGAGTTTGAACAACATGACTTTTCCCCTGTAGGGTCTTTAGGATCTTTAGAATCTCTATGCAAGTTCACATGGGGGGGTCTGTGAGAGCATAACAGTCCTGATTAGTGTGAGGCTGTGTAGAGAGTGTCAAATAATGAATTTGGGGAAAAGGAAACCCAAAGTGTAAAAAAAAAAAAAAAGTAAAAAAGTTATTTTTTTTAAAACAAGCCCAAAAAAGTGACCTGTGACTCGTAATAT
This sequence comes from Clarias fuscus, assembly GCA_030347435.1. NCBI lineage: Eukaryota > Metazoa > Chordata > Actinopteri > Siluriformes > Clariidae > Clarias > Clarias fuscus. The sequence continues at coordinate 9,682,706 of CM059231.1, forward strand.
TTTGTAAGTGACTTCAATGAAAAAGAAGCCCAAAGACGTGTATTATAAGCAGAGAGAGAGAGAGACTTTGACTTTTAGGTGTCTTTAATTTTGAAACATTTATAGCATGTCTATCTTATTTGAAACACATGAAGGAATTAAGTAAATTAAATATTTAGATAAATAAGCAGCGAATAAAACACTATACATATATACACACACACACACACACATATATATATATATATATATATATATATATATATATATATATATATATATATATTTATATATATATATATATATATATGTATATGTACATACACACACATACACATGTACATCCATACAATAAAAAGTTTTACATTTTCACATGAGTACGCTGAGTTACACTGGACCAAAGAGTCAATAAATATATAGTAACAAAATAGAATCTATGTTGATTTGGTTTTGTGATAGTATATAACATAAAAACACCCATGAGACAGGAAATGATTAATAAATAAATAACATAGGTACATAAATTAGTAACTAAAAAAGGTAAAATAAGAGGCCTTTGCAACTCTATATACTGTGCATGTACTTATAAAACTTCTGTTAAAAGGTTAAAATTAACAGATATCCGCACAGCATAACATTTCCCCCTGACCCCAAACTTTACAGAAGTCCTGCAGCTTATTTGTCATTGTTGCGTATGTGACTCCAATTTTCAGTCTGGTTTTTACAAGAGTTTTAAGCATCAGCTCAGGGTTCAGAGTGCCATCATTTTTTATTTAGTTTTTTCTTGTAATCCATGTGGCCAGTTTTGCTTTGCCAATTAGAAAGTTAGTTATGCAAATCTTTTCCTTGTTTGCAGCTAAGTATTTCGGGCCAAGAATGTACATGCTTTCTGTGAAGGTTCAAAACTTGTTGTCCATCCTCTCAACGTGTTAAACATTGGCCTTAGCCTCTCACATCTTAAAAAGAGGTGGTCTAGGGCTCTCTTGGTGGCGTTTTCAAAGTCCGTCAGTTGGGGTATCTTGAAGGACAGTATTCCTCCGTCGGCTTCTGGTTGCTCTGCTGCTGCAAGGATGGAGAGAGGGGGGGAAAGGTTGCCAGTCCCCTCCAGAGTCCCGTTCTAAAACCTCCCTAAATTCTGGAGGCAGCGCTAAAATCACCTCTCTCAATATTCCCTGCAGCATTCAATGGGACTGGATTTTTGTCTCCTCCCCAAGTTGTAGTTGTAGTTTTCCATGCTCTATCAGTCCTTAAGTCCCCAAGCTTTGTAATTCCAGCTTTTTGAAACCGTTGTCGTAGGTTCCTTGATGTCAGGATTTTTGCTGGAATCAGTGGGTTGCCAAAAAGGAGCTCTTGGTTTACCCAGAGGCATGGCTGATCCCCCATTCTGCTGATTCTCAGAAGTAAAAGACCACGCCTTTAAAACCGTTTGATAAAACTTTGTTGTTTTGGATGTGTTGATCTCCTTTAGGTCCATTATGAATAAATGTCTGTCGTATTTTAAATCCTCGACTTTTTGAAGTAGTAGGCATGCTGTGAAAGTCCATGTTGCCTCATTTTCATAGAGCAGTCTTTGTGCAGTCTGAAGATGGAAGGTTTTTATTCGGCTTGGTAGGGCGATCAGGCCCTGGCCTTCCTCCTGTATCGGCAGGTAGAGAACTGGTGCCCTTGTCCAGTGTTGCCCGTTCCAGAAAAAGTCCACTATCCTTCTCTGAATCTCTCTGACTGTTGTTTCTGGTGGTTCAAGGGCTGTGAACTTGTGCCACAGCATCGAGGCAACCAAATTGTTGGCGACCAGTACTCTCCCCCTGTAGGACAGCTGGGGCAAGACCCAGGTCCATTTTGACAACTTTGCCTCTTCCTTCTCCACCAATCCCTCCCAGGTTTTCTGCAAGTAGTCCTCGTCCCCTAGGTAGACTCCCAGGTATTTGAACTTGTTTTCCTTCCCACTGACCTGCAATAAAACTTTCGCATTTGCCCCAGTTAACACGTGCAGAGGATGCAGCCTGATACATTCTTAAACTATTGGAGAGGACGTGAATGTCCTCCTGTTTGGTGATAAAAACCAGTATATCGTCTGCGTAAGCCAACGCCACTACTTTGTTTGGTATGCCATATACTGATAACCCGCTCATGTTTCTCCTTAGTTGATATAATAAAGGTTCAATAGCCAAACTCTATAGTTGCCCTGACAGTGGGCACCCTTGTCTGATCCCTCGTTGTATTTTAAAAGGACAACTAAGTCCTCCTCAAACTTTAAGCATGACACAAGCATCTGTGTATAAAAGCTTGATCCATGCTATAAACCTTGCTCCCATCCCAAATGCATTTAACGTATTAAAAAGATAGGTGTGGTTCACTTTATCGAAAGCTTTGTCTTGGTCTAAAGATAAAAACCCCAGGTCATAAGAATTCATTTTACACAACTCCATCATATCACGTACTGTAAAAACATTGTCCATTATTGTCATCTGAGTCTACAATAAGTCTGACTTGTGTGTATTATTCTGCCTATGTATTCTTTTAGTCTGTTTGACAATCACTTTGATAGTATTTTATAGTCTGTGCATAAAAGAGCCAGTCCAGTTTTTTAAAACACCCAAGTCCCCTTTTTTTGGAAGCAAAGATAAAGCCAGCCGTGTGCAGCTTGTAGGTAGTTTTCCATTGTTGAAGGAGCAGTTAAAAACCTCGTATAAATCTGTTCCCAATATTTCCCAGAACTGTTTGTAAAATTCGGCTGGGAGTCCATCAATGCCCGGTGCTCGTCCAGTGGATAGCTGCTGTGCTGCAGTAGTTAGTTCATGGAATTCGATGTCCATGTCTAAGGCTTCCTTTTGCTCTTCTGGTAGTTTTTGGTAGCTCCTCTGTTAGTTCCTCTCTGCACTGCGGATCAGTAGGCTCCTTGTGGTATAGGTCTTTATAAAAGTCCACTGCAATTGCTCTCATTTCTTCACGAGATGTAGTTGTGCTGCCATCAGAACGTTTTAAGTACAGCATTTGGTTTTGTCGTCGGGTTTTCCTTTCCAGGTTGAAGAAGTAGGTGGTTGGGGCATCAATGTCTCTGATATTGAAGATTTGTGATCTTATAAGGGCTCCTTTGGCCTGCTCGTGTAAATAAGAGCTTAGTGCCTTCGTTTTTGTTTCTAAGGAGTTCCTTTTTTCCTTTTCATTTTTAGCAAGTAGTTCATTTTGTAGGGTTGTCATCTCCTTCTCTAATTCTTCAACTGCACCTTTTTGTATTGCATTTGTGTGTGCTGTATATTGTTGACAAAATATTTTAATTTGTGCTTTCCCCACCTCCCACCATGTGCCTAAGGATGTGAAGTCTCCTTTCCTTCTTCTCCATTCTTCCCAAAAGATTAAAAATTTGAAACATGAGAAGCATGTTGATCTCGGAGCAGTTTTAGGTTAAAACACCAGTAGAATCGAGGTTTTGTTTTATCAGACAATATAAAATCTATTGTAGCCATGTGGTGATGCGAAAACCCGCTGGGATGAATAGAACTCTTCAAGATTTTATTTCTGTCAGTTTTTGTGATGTAAAATCTATCCAGTCTTGCAGCACTTATTCTTGTGTCAGTGGTTTTTATCCATGTGTATTGCTTTTCTCCGGTTGTGGAGCCTGTATATGTCAAAACCGCTGAATACTTCGGCTTATAACCTCAGTCAGGTGACATCACCGAATAAGGTGCACCTGCAGGTTATAAATAGTAGTGAACCGGAAACATCCTCGGGTCAATTTTGTTTGAAGGAAGTCCAGGCATGCCAGCAGTGCGGCATTGAAACGCAGCATCTCCTTCCCGCTTTATCAGGGAACAGGGTTACAGCCAAGTAACCCGAGACGTTCCCTTTCAAAAGCTACACTCGATGCTGCATGAAAATGCTATGGGAGCGAGAATACCAACGCCGCCGCACTGCAAGTGTCTGGACCCCCAGGTTGTGTAGCGTGTTCGCACAATAGCCAAGGAGGTCAGCTCTGGGATGCTGACTCAAGGATCCGCGAGCCTGGAGTAGCATTGACATCCAGACTATAAAATCTAACAAATGTGTGCGGAGAGGACCAGCCTGTTGCATCACACACCTGCTTCAGGGGGACGCCTCTTGCCAGAGCAATTGATGAGGCAATCCCCCTGGTTGAATGAGACCTGATTCCCAGAGGCAACGTGTGACCACGTGCCTCATAGGCTAGGGCAATAGCATCTCTCACCCAGTGTAAAAGAGTCTGTCTAGTGGCGGCCGCCCCCCCGGTTGCGACCTCCATGGCAAATAAAGAGCTGCTCTTACTTATGGCACTGGCTAGTGCAGTGGATGTAAATCTGAAGAGCACGTACTGGACACAGTAAGTGAAGTCTTTCCTGCTTCGGAGCTGTGAAAGGCGGAGGACAGAAAGCTTCGAGAATGACTGGGTGCATGGTCAAGAATGGAACCTTGGGAAGATAGTTCGGGTGAGGATGCAGAATAGCTTTGACTAGCCCAGTCAAAGATTTGCCTCGCAAAGGATGGGGCAGGATGTTGAGACTGACACACCCTGCAGATCCCCAATCGTCTTCAAAGAAGTAATAGCCATAAGAAAAACCATCTTAAGAGACAGAAGCCTGACAGGCGCTGACTCTAATGGTTCGAAAGGGATGTCAGCCAGGCCTTCGAGTACGATAGCTAAGTCCCACGAAGGGACCGTCACCCTAGTGGGTGGCCTCAACCGTTTAGCTCCATGAATAAAACGGGCAACTAAATGGTTGAAAACCCCATCGGTCAGAGCATGACAAACCGAAATAGCGGCTACGTACATTCTGAGAGCACTACGGCATAAGCCCGAGGACAATTTTTCTTGCAGAAAATCCAGCACTGAAACAATCTGGCAGTGAACTGGGTCTACCTGTCTTGCCATGCACCAATTTTCAAATACACTCCATTTGAATGCATAAGTTCTTCTAGTGGAGGGAGCCCTGGCACTTAAAATGGTTTCAGTTACGCTGGCTGGAAGACCAGCATCTCTCTCCTCCAGGGGCCAAACGTGAAGGTTCCAGAGCTCGAGCCCGGGGATGAAATATTGTCCGTCGAGGAGAGATATTAGATCCAAGAATCACACTCTGGTCGGCCAATGAGGCGCTATCAATAAGAGGTGCAAACCCTGTTGACGGACCCTCACCAGGACTCCTGGGAGGCGTAATCTGGGCCACATGTGGGCCATCGCGTGCAGACCAAGGGGAGCTGGAGGAGTCAGAGAGTAGTAAAGGGGACATTGTGCTGCCTCTTGCGAGGCAAAGAGGTCCACCTCTGCTACATAAAATCTTTCCCAGATTTGACCACTACTTCGGGGTGGAATTTCCATTACCCATGTGTCTGGATAGCAAGTCCGCTCCTACATTCCTATGCCCCGGAATGTAAATCACCCTGAGGGACAGGAACTTGTCCTGTGCCCAAAGCAGAACCTGGTGCGCTAGCTTGTCCAAGCGGTACGAGAGCAGTCCACCCTGGCGATTTATGTACGAGACTACCGCAGTGTTGTCCACCCGCACTAGGACATGGTAGCCTATCAACTGCTGGAAGTGTTTCAGGGCCAGAAACAGAGCCATCATTTCGAGGCAAATGGTGTACCATGCGAGAAGATGTCCTCTCCAGCTCCCTTGTGCCGGACAGCCATCCAAGACCACACCCCAGCCCGTGAGGGAAGCATCTGTCGTTAGCATCTTGTGACGACAAGACGGACCTGAAGTGGGACCCAAAGTCAGAAACCGGGTCTGAACCACATAGAAAGGGTACGAAGCCCCTGGCGCATAACCCTTATTAGTCTCTGGGGATTGGCCCTTGAATGAAATCCCCTGGCTCTTAGCCACAGCTGAAACGCTCTCATGTGCAGAAGGCCCAAAGGTATCACCATGGACGCAGCTTCCATGAGGCCTCTCTGAAAGTGATGAACAGTCACCTTCTGGCATAGCTTGATTTCCTTCAGGGTGTTGAGAATGGATTTGACATGAACAGGAGACCGAATCCCATGTGACACCAGGAAAGAGAACGCTCTTTGTGGCGTTGAGTCTCAATCCTAAAGAATGGAGATGAGCTAGGATGACATTTCGATGTCGAAGCGCTAGCTCCTGAGACTGAGCCAGAATCAGCCAGTCGTTTATGTAATTCAAAATACGGATGCCCTGGAGTTGTAAAGGAGCTAGGGCTGCATCCATGCATTTTGTATATGTGCAGGGTGACAGAGCTAGGCGAAATGGAAGGACCCGATACTGGTAAGCTTTGCCCCCGAAAGCGAACCTCAGGAGCTTCCTGTGCTGTGGCAATATTTCTATATGGAAATATGCGTCCTTGAGGTCGATTGTCACAAACTACTCCTCTGGTTGGATTTGAGAAACAATCATTTTGACAGTCAACATTTTGAATCTGAATTTCCTGAGATAGCGGTTCAAGCCGCGAAGATCCAAAATCGGACGCCACCCCCTCCCTCCCCCCCCCCCCCCCCCCCCCCTTCTCTTGGGCACCAAAAAGTACTGACTGTAGTAGCCCGACTCTCTGTCTGGGAGGGGAACATGTTCTATGGCCCCTTTGCCCAGCAGAGTCTGTAATACCTGGGCGAGCAGATGTGCTCGGTCTGGTTTCATGGAAGTGGAGACCACGCTGTTGAAACGCGGATGACGATGTGCAGACTGAATCCTGTAGCCTGTGGCTACAGTTCTTTGTACCCAAGGAGATATGCCTGGCAGTAGTTTCCACGCTGACAGCTTCTCTGAAAGAGGCACAAGTTTTGACACTTTAGCTGGATGGGGGGATGTAAGGTGTTCGGTATCCTGAAGTGTGGCATGAGATGACCGAACACCCAACATTTCGTTGGAGACCGACGCTCCCCGAAACACTAGTGGTGGCAGGGATTGAACATCGGCCTCCTGGGAGTGCCAGTGAGGAGGTCCTATTTTGTGAAGGAAATGCAGGCGCCCCTCCCCGGTGGGAGACATCCCACCCCCATGGCCCCAGGCACACGAGCCTCAGGACTTCCTCTTTGAAGAGAGGAAGCTCCTCAGGTCCGGTCTTTTTGAGGCAGATTGAGAAGAGCGGCAAGCCCCACCCCAGTCTTTACGAGGGGGTGCGAGGCTGGTCACACTCTCCTTCTGCACCTCAGCCTAATAGGGGCCAGACCTGGTCGGGACCGGGTGGCTGACAGTCCTGATTCTCGAGCACAGCGGGGAAGAAACCTCCCCAGGGCCTGTTCATATATAACTTTGCCTTCCAAAACCTAGTGGCGACGGAATTAACAGCGTCGCCAAAGAGGCCGGAAGGCGAGACGGGGGCATCAAAGAGGACAGCACGATCCCTATCCTTGATGCCCGTGAGGTTCAGCCACAGATGCCTCTCCGTGGATACCATGGCAGCCATAGAACGGCCAACAGCACAGGCCGTCTGCTTCGTTGCACGGAGAGACTGGTCTGTGGCTCGGTGCATCTCTGCAAACACCTTCTCATCAATAGCCCCACTGGTGCTCAGTTCCTTCAGCAGGTCAGCCTGAAAACCCGATGCCTGAAAAGCTTTCCCCACCAAAGCAGATATCAATCTACACGGCTTGGAGGGGAGTGTAGGCTTTTTCAGGGAGGATGATGTCCCAGAAGAGAGATAGCCCGCAAGCGTCTCTTCTATCTGGAGCATCATCATATAACCGTGCGCTTTCGCATCAATGATATTCGAATAAGTCAAAGTCGATGGCACAAAAACACGCGATGAGTACGGCTTGCTCCATGAAAGAGCTAACTTGTCATGGAGGTCACCAAAGAGGTGGAGAGAGAGAGACGTTGAGGATCCTCCCCGTGGCCACCCGACAGAAAGCTGTCATCTAATTTCGAGCGCTTGGGGGAATCTTGCTTCTTCGCCCAGTCAATATGCAACCGCTCGACCGCACGCGTTATAACCTCCAATAATTCCTCAAACGCTCTGTCAACACCTTAGGAGCGCTGTGAGGAGGCTACTTCCATAGAAGCGAGAGAGGAAGATTCTTCCGCTCCTTCACAAGAAGCGTCGGAGCGCGCTTGAGAAGCGGAAGCTAAAACTTCCTGATCCGGAGAGCGCGGGAGAAAAAGGTGGAATTCAGTCTTGTGCACGTCTTCCAGATCAGCACGCGAGCCCCAGGAATGCGCCGCGGCTCGCGGTTTCTCTTTAAAGAAATCTGATCTGGAAGACGTGCACAAGACTGAATTCCCCCTTTTTCTCCCGCGCTCGCTTTAAAGAAAGCGAGCCGCGCGCGAAGCACCTTAATAGGGTGAAGATCGCAATATTCACAGTCTCCCTGAAGCCTGAGGCGAGCGTGTTCTTCCCCCAAGCACTCAAAACAAAATTCGTGGAGATCGCCCTCCGAAAGAGATCTAGTACATGAAGGCACACATGTCTTAACCAACTCCGCCATTAATGCTCTTATTTTTTCTTTTGCTTTTGTTATCGCTTGCACACACACACGCAAACACAAAGCGGTCCTGAAGACAAAAAGATCTGAGGATGTTTCCGGTTCACTCCTATTTATAACCTGCAAGTGCACCTTAGTTGGTGACGTCACCTGACTGAGGTTATAAGCCGAAGTATTCTAATACACAGGCTTTACAACCGGAGAAGAAAGAGATGTTCCCATAGCGTGAAAGCATCGAGTGTAGCTTTTGAAAGGGAACTTTACTTTCTTTCTTTTTCTGGTAGTTTTTAAACAGATCTTCCTCGAAGTGAAGATGTTGAAACTATAATGCTGTCTTCTGTAGTTTTACAGATTTGTAAATATACTGTATTATGTAAAGATAAACATGTATTCATGTTCAAACCAAACAGGGCAGTATTCAATCAGTAAGTGAACATGTGACCTGCACATTAGATTCCATGTACTAATAGAAATTTTCAAATTTCATTGTGTGAATCAATTTTCCAGTTTAGACTATTCAATTAGTTTTTAATAACAAGTATCACTTTATTTGCTAATGTTTCAATCAACTGAACTGAACATCCTTTCCCCAAATGGTACAAATATTACACCCCTAACCATGTCATGATTTATCACATGAGAGCGAGTCAACATGACTGTGATGCTTTCGGCACTCTGACTGTTACAGTACCTTGTGCCTGCGACCGCGTCATAGCTGTGCTAATATCCCAGCACAACAGCATGATCAGTAGTATTGTGTTAGCAGTTATTTATTGTGATGATGGCTGACAGTTAGTGGCCATCATTTAGTCTCATTACCAGGGTTAAAACTTGTTTTAAATACTTGCTTGTACTATGTATGCAAAAAGTGAGGGGAATAAACCATAGATCTGATGGACAGTCCTGAGAAATGTACAAAGTTTACTTTATATTTCCTCTTATTCATCAGCTCTGTTAACTTCTGGGTTCCAGGGTTGAATCCCACATAGCATTAAATTGTAAGCTAGTGTAAGGCGTTCAATCAGTTTTCATCTAACTAGCTTCAAGCATGAGGCTGAATCCCAAACCTTTCTCTAACGCCTGATCAAGGGCATGACTTGTCGTATAAAACAAGCAATTTAACAAGCAGAGGTTAAGACTTGAGATGTTTTAATAAAGAAAAGCAAACAAACTAAACATGAACAAGCCAAATAGAAATAATTATCTTGTTAGATATTGCTAAATTATGCACCATGATAGTGTTGGCAGGGGGTTGATAACGCCTCAAAGCTGTCGAAGTCCCAGGCTTGAACCTGAGCTCTGATTACTGTTTGATTATTTTCCCACACACATCTAAAATCTGCCAAAAGGATGATGATGTGATTTCTCACAACAGATGAATAAATGAATGAATGAATGAACTAACAAATGTGTGTCTATAGTTGGAGTAAATCCCTGATGAAGTGGTACCTAATGGCCTTTCTTTTGCTACTGATGATACTGGGCATCATCATCACCTGCGTTCTAATAAAGAAATGCAGTAAGTGTCCCTGGTGTCATTTATTTTGCACATTTTGCATTTATTTAACAGCAGCATGGTCAGGGCAGTTCATGGTTGATGTTCTGTTACATTATTTGGTTATAACAGTACCGAGGATCCATTTGCTGGAGCTTTACTAACAAGACATTCTATAACACATTGCAGTGTTTCAAAACCAGATGACAGATCAGTGAGGAATCAAACACAGTAATCAAGAGTATTTCCAAAATCAGTGGGCAAATAGAGAAAACAGGATAGGAAGAATAGAAACAAGGTCATGGTCTTACTTGGTAGGCAAATACAGCATAACGCTCATGGTATTATTATTAGTATTATTATTATTATTATTATTATTTCCTGTTTTCTTAATGAAATGAGAATGCATGCAACTGACTAAGAGTAAATTGACTTTATTCTCTTTTTCCAACTTCCAGAAATAAAACAATCAAATCAGGGCCAGAGAGAAGAACAATGACGCCACTGTTCACACAGTTAGTACTGCATTTAATGTGTGCTGTAATACAATCCATTATCATTTTACCTTTTATTTCAGTAGTCTTTGAACCATTACTGTAAGTACTTTTAACAAACTACTATAATCACAGTTTTTTTTTTTTACTAATGCTATTGCTTAAAAGTAAATGATTTTGAAAATAATTTTGTTTTAGTCTGAGAGTGAGCAAACATACTTAATTGCTTAATGTGTTGGAGTCAAACTGCAGGTTATTATTGTTTTATAAACTGGCAAAATATAAATTTTTGGTTACCTCATTTAAGAGTACAGTGGAACCTTGGATTACGAGCATAATTCGTTTCGGAAGCGGGCTCGTATTCCAAAACACTCATAAACCAAATCAAATCTTCCCATAAGAAATAATGAAAACTCAAATAATTCATTCCACAGCCCAAAAAATTTAATACAGAAAAAGTATTAATACAATATATAAAGTAAAAGTAAAACAAATTAACCTGCACTTTACCTTAAAAAAAGTTAGAATAAATCCCAACAGATAAGTGTTTCCATTTGTGCGCGCAGGCGCCGTGTATTTATGTGTGTGTGTGTGTGTGTGTGTGTGTGTGTGTGTGTGTGTGTGTGTGTGTGTGTGTGTGTGTGTGTGTGGAATTAGACCCTTCCCTTGCCTTGTCTTACACAGTAAAACTCCTCCTCCCTCCCCCCACCTCGCTTTTTAAGTTTCACAACAAACACACACACAATGGAAACACTGTTTTAACAGGAAAAAAATAAATCTCTCTAATGACACTCGCATGAGCGCAGACTAAGAGAATCACTGTTGTAAAGTAAAAAAACAAACTAAAAAATGAACCAGCACCTTACCTTTGATAAGAATCACAACAGAGCAGAGTTTCTGTGTAGAGCAGAGTGTTTGTGTCTGTGTGAAGCCGGGGAGGGGGGATGTAAAGGCGAGAGAGAGTGTGTGTGTGTGTGTGTGTGTGTGTGTGTCAAACAACTCGGCACTTGTAAACCAAGACATGCTCGTTTTTCAAGTAAAAATTTATTAAAAATCTTTGCTCGTCTTGCGGAACACTCGTAAACCGAGTTCCTCGCAATCCGAGGTTCCACTGTACTGTTACAGTATATCCTTGTGTAGCATAATGTGTGTGTGTGAGTGGGTGTGTGTGAGTGCGTGCGTGCGTGCATGTGCAAGTGTGTTACTTTTCAAACACACACAAACAGCTGAAAACGCCATTATATACAGCACTGTTTCTATGCCAAAGGTAATTTGGCTATCCATTGGTCCTTTTCTAAATTCAAAATTATTATCTTTATTATTATTAGTAGTAGTAGTACTGAATTAAATAGTAGTAGTCACATTACTTAACATTTATTGGATATTAAGGAATTACCACAGCAGGTTCTTACATGCACAGCCTTCTCATTAGTCTTTATTCATATCCTGTTCCAGGTGTCTCCAAATCATGTTGATGATAAGACCATCTACAGTTCTGTGGTTTATCATTAAGAGGTGAAACAAATATGTAGGGTAAAACACTTCATGTATTTATTCTCTTTAGACACTGATTCTCTGTTTGGCTGTAAGGAAACTGTGGCTGGTGCCTCAGGGATCTCTAGTGGACCTCATGTTCATCCTCAGAATTACGAACAAACTTGATCAGAACAAGGACAACATACCTCATGTTCATACAATCGACTTACATCATGGTCACATGACCCTCAGTCATTCAGAAAAGAACAGTTTCTTTACTGTAGCTGCCATATGATTACTGCCTAAACTAACTCAATACAATTCCTTCTACACCAGATGTTAACCAGTAATATATCACCAGAAATAATAATAATAATAATAATAATAATAATAATAATAATAATAATAATAATGGTTTCATGTATTTGTATGAAAAATGTTGATTACATCTAAATAAAGATTATTCTATAATTAAATAATGATTCCTAATATTTTTGATTATCATTAATCAGAATAATTTTGTTTCCTAAGTTTCCTAATGTAGCTTTCCAGGTCTGTTGTGGAATTCTGAACTGGTAGCAAGTAATACACAAGACAGGAATACTGTAATATCACTTATATCACTGCGAATCTGTGGAACCATGAAAAGGAGACAGGAATACTTACAATTGTCTTGCCAAAGTCATGTTTATTACTGGGTGGCACACATGCTGGAAATTCCAAACACAAACAAGGTGTGGACTCACAGGAAGGATTGGGACTAAACAGCTGTGTGTCTAAAAGAAAACCACTCGTTCGAGAGACTAATCAGAAAAAAAAAGAAAAAAAAACTTTAATTTGTTAGGGAGCATTAAGATTGAACTTTGCAGCAATGGACAAAAAGGTAATTTGGTCTGATGAATCCAGACTGACCCTATTTCAGTATACATGAAGTGATGCTACCATCATGCATTGGGCCGACTGGAATTGGGGGAAAACTGTCTGTCTCAATCCTTAGATAAATAGTAAATGTGCCGTTCCTGGAGAGAAAGGATTTGAGGGTGAAAAGTGTAATAATAATAGTTTACATGGACACATGGGGTCTTTCAAAATTGAGAATAAGTGATTTAACTCATAATGCAAATTCATTCATTCATTCATTCATTTAAAAAACACTTTTAATTACATGATTTAAATACATTTTAAGATTTGTAAACTGCCTAAAACATTTGGGGGAACATCAGACTACACCTTGTTCATCAGCACTGCAAAAAATAAAACATCAGGGACAGTCCTGGTTACAAAAAGCATACCGATGTTTAAAAATATAAAATTATACATGTAGTGTTCATAACAGGACAATAAAATGTATTTGCAGTCAGGAGTGTTTTCATTAAGTCTTTACAGTATACAGTGTTTAGAGATTTAGTTAGCCATCCTTAAAGAATTTCAAATAAGCAATTTCAAATAGCTTTTTTTTATAAAGACTTACAATGACTGCATATGTCAAGATCACAAAATATGTAAAGAGCTCCTTAAATCTTAATTCAGGACCCCTGTTATAGAGTGTCTGAGATGGAATCAGTAGACTGTTGATGGTTTATTGGAGGAACTGAAACTTGGCTGGTTGAAACTTCCCTCACTAGTGTTCCAGAAACTGGCTGATGCCGTGACTGTTTTAAGATGTTCGTGTTAGGATTCAAATCTCTATATACTGTATGCAGTCACTGTAAGTCTACATAAGCAATTTAAATTTCCATAGCATTCCGATAATATTTGTCAATTTTTATTAATTACATAAAAAATATACAGTTGATCTTTGATGGCCTTGTATATTTCATTGTATACGTCTTTAATCAGTGTTGAGTAAATCTTAATTTGCACACTGCTGGGCTGTAAATAAATGTAAAAGGAATCTTGTTGATCATACCAGACTCTCAGTTCGGGCATTTTACACGCTCAAACTGTTTATATATTTTGAGTCATAGTGGCGCGTCACATTACTGCTTTTCATTGTCACCACAGTTTCAGAACATAAGAGGCAAATTGGTTTCAAACTTCCTACAGGAAGAATAAACAGAGACAGTATTGATCTGTCCATTCATTTTTGAAGGTTTGGTTTTCATAGTGTACTTTTCTTTTTTGTCTTCCGCGCAATTTGCCCATGCACTATAAAATATCACGTTGATTGTCTCTATTGAGTGACGCATATAGCCGTGCATATCTCAAGGAAGAACATAATTTCTCAGTAAAGCACCAGGTCCAGGTCGCTCGGTCCAGGTCCGGACCGCCATTTAGCAATCAGGGTCCAGAAGAATATTACAAGGCTAGTATAAAATTCAGAATCACTAAAAAAGAAGGTAGAAAGTCCGGCAGTTAACTTAAGAACTGTGCGTTACGGAGCTTTAAAGAGATAATAAGAACAGATTGATAGCAGAATTTTTGGACTAAGCAGAACTTTTACTCATTTTTGCAAATTATTATCCACTGACACACATAATTGTTCATTTGAGATGAAGAATGGTGTCCTAGGGCATTGTTCATATCACAACATTACGTTTTCTATGTAACCTTATTTTAGATGCTTTAAAATTCCATGTTTTATGTACAAGACCATTACAAAAAATAACTGCAGTGTGCAAGAGTCAAAACTGCATTTTTTTTTACATATGCAGGAAATGCAGTGACTTGAACATGAAAATATTGCATTTTTATGACATACTGTACTAATACTATAGTTTAACTAGGCTATACAGTACATTCACAACTGAATTCAACACTAGCAATTGTAATTTGTAATTTTTATTTATTTTTTTAAGGCTTACCTGATAGTTAATCCTGCAATGAAGGAACCTTGTGAGTATAAAAACATTATTATACTGTACATTGTTAATACGAATAAATTGGATTATGTGATCAGTATACATTAGCATTTTCTAACATTTTGAAAGCATTTTATGCTTTTTACCTTAATACAATCATATATACTGTGTATACACTATAAATACTGTATATATACAAGAAAAAAATAGCAAACCTTCAGTGGCTTTTCAAAAGACAGTTAAAAGTCAAGTAACTTTATTGCACAATTAAGTGTTCTAAATAGTGTTGCACAGTTAATTGCATAAAATTGTAGATTGCCACATGTACTGTAAACGTGCGAATGCAACATGCTGCAATCCAGAGGAATTTGCATACCCTCAGTACACAAATGTTACAAATGTTATCTACACTGTGATGGATATATCTGGTGTGTTTTATGTTTCAGAAAACCTGTGGAGTTCTGCATTGCACACACCTGAAGGATGTGATGTTGGTGGAAAATAAGATGTTTACATTTGGCTTATTCTAGTACTAATCATACAAAATCATGCAAAGAGCACATCAGCTGTCTGCAGTTCCTTACGGGGTTTGAATGTGATATCTCTTCATCATTCTATCGATCATTTCTATCGATCGGCAGGGCCTTGCAAAAGTGTTCATAGCCTTTGAACTTTTAAACATCTTGTCACGTTACAACCACAAACTTAAATGTATTTTATTGGGATTTTATGCGATAGACCGACGCAAAGTGGCAAGGAAAATAATGAATGGTTTTCAAACTTAAACAGTGTTCCATGCAATCCTTGTAAAATGTATTCTCTGCAGTAATTTATGTTCATAACTATTGGACCACAATTTAAATGATGTTAGTGCTTTATTACTCGCTTTATTTCCTGCTTTTTATTGAAATTGTTTAAAATTGTATTTTTTCAGTTGCAAAAAAGTTATTTATTACAAATTTCAAAGAAATACATGTAAAAGCGGTGATTGTCCTCTTCTAGTGATTTGGGGGCTTTACAGTTTGATGCCACCGACTAACAGGGTGACAAAAGCATTACCTTCTGCAAAATGGATGAAGCTGAAAGGTCTCAGGCCCTCTAGTGGCTGACTACAGTACATTTATGTAGTATATTTTTTTATGTATTCTGACCATTCCATGTTAGTGAATTTAACCGAGGTCCCTCCTTTTGTACCACTGATGATCATCACATTTATCTTATGAAAGAAATGCAGTCCCTGCTGTGTCATTTTTTCAATTTATTTATTTTGTAATCTTTATGATAATCACTTCACTCCCTAATAATCGAGGCTCACATGCCACACGGGCGTTTAGTCTCCACCCTGTGTCTTCTCATCACTTCTTTTATTGTCTTCTTTTATTTCATGTGTCCTGACACCTGTGTGAGACCATTACCTATGAAAGGAGTGTTTGGTCAACTCTCTGACGCTCCTCAGGTTGCCCCAGTGTTTCGTCAGCCCTTAATTCTGCATGTCGTATGCACTGCCTAGTGATAAATTCAGTGGGAATGCCTGTGGCACTGATACTTTTTAGGTTTAAGTCCAACCCCAGGTGTCCTGTGCTGTTCATAGATGAAAGCAAGTTCACATTGAGCCCATGTGACAGACGTGAAATGTTCTGGAGAAGTTGGGGAGAACATTGTGCTGCTTGTAACATCATTCAGCATGACCAGTTTTGTGGTGGGTCACTGATGGTCTAGGGAAGCATATCCATCGAGGGACGCGCAGACCTCTACAGAACGTTACCCTGGCTGCCATTATGTATAGCGATGAAATCCTTGGACCCTTGTCAGACCCAATGCTGGTGCACAATGCCCGGTCTCTTGTGGCGAGAGTCCGCAGACAGTTTCTGGAGGATGAAGGAATTGATACCATTGACCTTCCCCACACTAGTCTGACCAAAATACACTAAAACACCGCTGGGACATTATGTTTTGGTTCATCTGACACTGCCAGGTTGCACCTCAGACTCTCTAGGAGCTCAGCGATGCCCTGGTCAAGATCTAGGAGAACATGCCCTAGGACACCATTCTTCATCTCATAAAGAAGCATGCCCCAATGTTGTCTGGCTTGCATACAAGCGCGTGGGGACAATATAAACTACTAAGTACAATGCCATTTTGAGTTGATGCATCATTTTTTTATTATTTTCAGGGTGTCTTTGAATTCAGCCCTCTGTACTGTACATTGGTCATTTTCATTTCCATCAAACGATATTGCATCCTTTTGTTCTGTATATGTACACATACTGTGACTACTGATATCTATACTGTATATAACGATATCAGTATCATCACATACACACACACACACACACACACACACACACATCTCAATAAATTAGAGTATCATCGAAAAGTTGATTTATTTCCATAATTAAATTCAAAAAGTAAAATTCATATATTATATGGATTCACTACACACAGTCTGGTATATTTCAGGTGTTTGTTTTTTTGTTTGTTTGTTTCTTTGATGATTATGCCTTCAGCTAATGAAAACCCAAAATTCAGTAACTCAGGAAATTAGAATATTGCACCTGCAAAAGTTTCCTGAGCCTTTAAATTAGTGTTTAAGATTAGACGTCTAGTCATCGTCCCATCTTTAGTCACAGGAAAGAAGGTCGTCAACGAATATTTTTCATCATTATTGTCGTTGACAAGCTTTTTTCCTGTGACTAAGACGAGACGATGATGAGACATCACGGATATCAGTGAACAGTGACGAAATTAGCATGCAATATTGTTGACAAAAAAAGACAAGACTAAAATGTGGTTTAAAAAAAAATCTAAACTAATAAAACGTCTTTCTTTATTTTCGTCAACACATTTTATTTTTGCCACGCAATGACTGGATGTTACAAGCTTAGTCATTTTTATATGAGGTGCCGACCAAGGCTTAAATTAAACTTCACTCATGCACACATGACAACAGTCAGACATACATATTTACATAAGTGCTGAAACAACAGAGAGTGCACATGTGTGTGTATAGGTGTGTGTACATGGAGAGTTTGTGCATGCGCATTTCATATATAGTTGTTTCCACACTTAGTAGGATATATGTATGTGTGACTGTTTCATATATGTGTATGCCAGTGTTTTATGTGTGTGTGTGTATATAGTGGAAATGATATATCAGGACCATATAGGTTAATATTAGTATATTAGGACGTTATAACTGACTTTGTCACCTGCAAACATTTATTACTAGTCTAAATTAGTGGAACCTTGGATTACGAGCATAATTCGTTCCAGAAGCGGGCTTGTATTCCAAAATACTCGTAAACCAAATTTAATTCTGCCATAAGAAATAATGAAAAATCAAATGATTCGTTCTACAGCCCAAAACAATAAATACATAAAAATAATTAATTCAACATATAAAGTAAAAATATAACAAATTAACCTGCATTTAACATTTAAGAAAAAAGTAAAAATGAATCCAGACAGTTAAGTGTTTCCTTTTGTGCACGCAGGCGCCGTGTATTTGTCAGGGTAATTATCCCCTCTCCTCGTCTTAAACAGTAAAACTCCTTCTCCCTCCCACACCTCGCTTCACAACTAACATACACAATGCAAACACTGTTTTAATGGGGGGAAGAAAGAAATCTCTCTAATGATACTCACGTGAGCATACTAACGGTATCACCGCTGTAAAGTAAAAAATAAAAAATAACAAATGAACCAGTACCTTACCTCTGAAAATAATTGCGACAGAGCTGAGTTTTCTGTGTAAATAAAGCGCATGTGTAAAGCGCCGAGGAGATCTGTGTGTGTGTGTGTGTGTGTGTGTGTGTTGATTATAAAAGACGCGCGCACCAAGACACAGCAGAGGACTCTTATTTTGACACAGGGGACGTAGCAGGGGAGACGATTACCCATAATTCCCGCAGCGCAAGAGAGAGAAAAATCATTGGGTCAGTTGTGATCGCTTGCCGCTCGGTGTCAAAATAAGCGTCGCATGCGTGATACATGATACTCGGCGCTCGTAAACTAATACTTGCTCGGTTTCCGAATAAAAATGTATTAAAAATCTTTGCTCGGTTTGCGGAACACTCGTAAACCACATTACTCGCAATCCGAGGTTCCACTGTAATAAAAAGTTAATATTTTTCCTTTTCCTAACCTTTATTATATTTTTCCATACTTGGACCACTTTGTTGAAAGCATTCTCAAGATATGCAGTTTGGGATTGATAGAGTTTGAACAACATGACTTTTCCCCTGTGAAGGGAGGGCAGGGCTGCAGACACATAAGGTCTCTGGGATCTTTAGAATCTCTAGGCAAGTCCACATGGGGGTCTGTGAGAGCATAACTGTCTTGATTAGTGTGAGGCTGTGTAGAGAGTGTCAAACGATGAATTTGGGGAAAAGGAAACCCAAAGTGTAAAAAACAATATTTTTTTAAAACAAGCCCAAAAAAGTGACCTGTGAACTGTAATATTTTGTAAGTGACTTAAACGAAAAAGATGTGTATTACTGTACAAGCGGAGAGAGAGAGAGAGTTAGAGAGAGAAGGAACTAAGCTAGAGCAAAGAAAGTTTATTTGTCATCTGAGTCATTTTGAAAACCATGGGGTTTTACTCAGCTGTTGGTTCTATAACTCCCTTCATCTTATTTCTCTTTATATTAGGTAAGACTAAACCTGTATCATTGCTTTATAATGGGTTTATGCTTTATTTTCTAAAGCTTTAAAAAAAAAAACCTCATATGAACTATTTATTTTCATAGACTGTTAAAGTCTTTCCACATTGTTAGTTTTTCAATATTGACACAGTGACTCCTAATTCAGTCTGAATCATTGTGAATAAGTGTGTGTGTCTGTGTGATGTTAATGCTGTTTTCTATTGTTGTTTGTGTGCAGATGTAGAGAGCATGAGGACGCTGAAAAATGTAGCTGCAAAACATGGCGGATCGATCACTATTCCATGTTTTTATGAGGAGCGATACAAAACAAACCATAAATTCTGGTGCAAAGGGTATTACTGGTCTTACTGCAGTATAGTCGCTTATGCAAACACACCTGGAAGTACAACAGTCATTGATTATCCAGAGCAGAATATGTTCACTGTGGAAATGAACCCCGTGTCTGATTCTGGATATTATTGGTGCGCAGCAGAAATTGTTAGTAGCACAGATGACGGTGATTATTTGTACCTGACAGTTAGTGAAGGTAAGAAACTTAAACAAGGAAGAAATATAAGATTTGTGACAGATTCCCTTACACAACTCATCTGCTGTCTGTTTATTCAGATCCTGATCTGTCTGTAGAGTCGGGCAGAGTGAGCGGTGCAGAAGGTGGAAGTGTCACAGTCCAGTGTCTCTACAGTGCTGCGTATAGGGATACACAGAAGCAGTGGTGCAGATTCAAAGACAGAAGCTGCAACACAGTGGGGGAGACTGACACATCCCAGAATTCAGCAGTGCACATCAGTGATAATGGGAGATCCTTCAGTGTGGAGATAAGAGGACTGAAGAAGAGTGATGCTGGCTGGTACTGGTGCGGTGCAGGAGATCTGGAGGTTCCTGTTCACATCAGTGTCACTGATCCACCTCCAGGTATTATCACACACACACTCATCCCTGATTAACAAACCAGGAGATAGAAATCACACCGATGATTTTGTTTTTAGTTTTGCCAGCGGTGACTGAAGCATCGACTACGACTGTAACTGAAGCATCGACTACAATAGTGATTATTACAACAGTGACTGCAACAGGAACTATAACTACTCGCTATGTCAGCACTGACCCGTAAGTACGAAGTTACATTGTTCTGTCGTCCTCTGCAGTTTTACAGACTTTATATAATTGTGAAATAATGAAAAAAAAAAAAAAATGTCTGCTTAATGTGCAAACCAAATCCTGTTATTTAATTTTCTCATCTTTTCTGCTTATTTATGCAATTACGCAATCAGTTACCACCTCAGTAAGCAAGTGTTCTTAATAAAGTGACTCAAGTCTACAGTATACTGGTCATTTTATGACTCTCTGATGTGAATGAATTGAATTTAATTATGTAACAAATTGTTAATTAAGTAAGACAAAAAGAAAAACTTGAGCACTTGACCACATTAAACTGATATAAATATACATTTTAATATTAATACAAACTGTCTACTCTCACTCTCATTTATTCTCTGTACCAATTATCCTGTACAGGGTCATAGGTGGCCTGGAGCCTATTACTGCAGACAGGGGACAATAGGCAGGGAACACCAAGGATGGGGTGCCAGTCCATTACAGGGCACAATAAAACTGTCTATATTAAAAGAAAAGGGACTGCGTTTAGTGTTACCATGTATATGAATATGAATGAAGGAGAACATTTAAAGTGGTCACATGTTACTTTCTCTCTTTTTTTTTTGGTATTTTTTAAAGAGATCTGCCTCGAAGTGAACATGTTGAAGACTATAATGTCGTCTTCTGTAGTTTTACAGATTTGTAAATATACTTTCTTATGGAAAGATAAACATGTGCTCATGTTCAAACAGTGCAGTTTTTAATCAGTAAGTGAACATGTGACCTGCACATTAGATTCAATTGACTAGTATAAATTTTCTATTGTCATTGTGTGAATCAATTTTACGCCAGTTTAGACTATTCCATTAGTTTTTAATGACAAGTATCACTTTATTTGCTACTGTTTCAATCAACTGATCATCAGAATATAAAAACAGTTATGCGCATAACTTAAATTTTTGTTTTTATTATTCTTACTTGTACTATGTACGCCAAACGTGAGGAGAATAAACTATGGAGGTGATGAACAGTCCTGAGAAATGTATAAGGGTTACTTTATATTTCCACTTGTTCATCAGCTCTGTTAACTTCTGGGTTCCAGGGTTGAATCCCACATAGCCTTATATGGAAAGCTAGTGTAAGGTGTACAATCGCTTTTCACATACATCAAGTAGAGCTACAAAGCTAACTAGCTTCAAACATGAGGCTGAATCCCAAACCTTTCTCTAACGCCTGATCAAGGGCATGATTTATTGTACAGAACAAGCGATTTAACAAGCAGAAGTTACGACTTAAGACGTTTTCATAAAGAAAAGCAAACAAACTAAACATAAACAAGCCAAAAACAAACAAAAATAATAATAACTTGACACATGAAAAACTATTCCAACAACATAAATCAGCAGTTTAACACACGATAGATGAATAAATGGATGAGTGAACTAATAAATGTGTGTCTATAGTTGGAATGAATCCCTGATCAACTGGTTCCTGGTGGCCCTTCTTTTGCTGTTGATGATACTGGGCGTCATCATCACCTGCGCTCTAATAAAGAAATGCAGTAAGTGTCCCCGGTGTCATTTATTTTGCACATCTTGCATTTATTTAACAGCAGCTTGGTCAGGGCAGTTGATGGTTGATGTTCTGTTACATTATTTGGTTATAACAATACAGAGGTGCTGTGAGGATCCATTTGCTGGAGGTTTACTAACAAGACATTCTAGAACACATTGCAGTGTTTCAAAACCAGTTGACAGATCAGTGAGGAATCAAACACAGTAATCGAGAGTATATCCAAAATCAGAGGGCAAATAGAAAACAAGATAGGAAGAATAGAAATAAGGTCATGGTCTAACTTGGTAGGCATAACTCTCACAGTATTATTATTATTATGATTATTATGATTATTATTATTATTATTATTATTACTACCTGTTCTCTTAATGAAATGAAATTTGCATGTAACTGACTCCTGAGTAATCTGACTTTATTCTCTTTTTCCAACTTCCAGAGACAAAAAATCAAATCAGGACCAGAGAGAAGAACAATGACGCCACTGTTCACACAGTTAGTACTGCATTTAATGTGTGCTGTAATACAATCCATTATGATTTTACCTTTTATTTCAGTACCTTTAGAACCATTAAGTACTTTTAACAAACTACTATCACAGTTTTTTTTTTCTTCCGTTCACTAATGCTTTTGCTTAAAAGTAAATGATTTTGTTTTAGGCTGAGAGTGAGGAATCATACACAGCTTAATGTGTTGGAGTCAAACTGCAGTTTATATATATAAATAAATATTTATATATATATATATTATAATTATATTTATATATATTATACATTTATTATTGGTTACACCATTTAAGAATACTGTTATATCCTTGTGTAGTGTGTGTGTGTGTGTGTGTGTGTGTGTGTGTGTGTGTGTGTGTGTGTGTGTGTGTGTGTGTGTGTGTGTGTGTGTGAAAAACAGCCCACTTTAACAGCTGGAAATGTCATTATATACAGCACTGTTTCTATGCCAAAGGTGATTTGGCTATGTCCATTTCTAAATTCAAAATTATTATCTTTGTTAGTAGTAGTAGTAACATTACTTAACATTTATTAAATACAGCAGTTTCTTACATGCACAGCCTTCAGCATTAAAAATGAATGAGCGGAACACCAATTCTATACATATCAATTACAAGAAGAAAACTGTAATTCCATTAAAATGAAGTCTATATCAGTGGAATCTAACCTAAGAAGTGGAGTGGTTAAATCAATAATCACCAGTTTACTCACTAATCATCCAGGAACTGGTTTGATATTGAGCTTCTCATTAGTCTTTATTCATATCCTGTTCCAGGACTCTCCAAATCATATTTATGATGAGATCATCTACAGCTCTGTGGTTTATCATTAAGAGGTTTGTGATAAAATCAAAAACATACTGTATGTACTTACGTAACCCACTCAAATATGTCATGTATACTGACTGTTTTTATTCTCTTTACAGACTGATGCTCTGTTTGGAAACTGTGTCTGGTCCCTCAGTCCCTCTACTGGGCCTCATGTTCATCCTCAGTATTACAAAACAACTTGATCAGGACAAGGACACCATGCGTCCCACTCATACCACAGACTTACATCATGGTCACATGACCCTCTGTCATTCAGAAAAGACCATTTTCTTTATTGTAGCTGCCATATAATTTCTGCCAAAACTAACTTACTGCAATTCCTCCTACCCCAGATGTTAACCAGTAATATATCACCAGAAACAACAACAACAATAATAATAATAATAATAATAATAATAATAATAATAATAATTTCATGTATTTGTATGATAAATGTTGATTACATCTAAATAAAGATTATTCTACAGCAGAATTGAATTATACATTTCGCATCTCATGGATTGTCACCTATATTCTGAATAATGAAATAATGATTCCTAATATTTTTGATCATCATTAATCAGAATAATTTTGTTTCCTAAGCTTTCCAGGTCTATTGTGGAATGCTGAACTGGTAGCAAGTAATACACAAGACAGAAAGACTGTAATATCACTATGGATCTGTGGAACCATGAAAAGAAGACAGGAATACTTACAATTGTCTTGCCAAAGCCATGTGTATTACTGGGTGGCGCACATGCTGGGGATTCCAAACACAAACAAGGTGTGGACTCACAGGATTGGGACTAAACACCTGTGTGTCCATGAGAAAACCACTCGTTCGTGAGACTAATCAGAAAAAGAAAAAAAAAACTTTAATTTGTTAGGGAGCATTAAGATTGCAGTTTGCAGCAATGGAAATATTCATTCACTTATTTCAGAGCAATGAGTGTCAGGGTAAGAAAGGAAGCACCTGAAGTGATGCTTCCATTATCCATTGGGCCAACTGGAATTTGGGGAAAAGTGTCTGTCTCAATCCTTAGATAAATAATAATGTGCCATCCTCATGGGGTCTTTCAGGTCTGGAGTTGAGAATAAGCGATTTAAGTCATAATGCAAATAAATAAAATAAAATGAAGAAAGAAAGAAAACACTTTTAAGTAAGTGATGTAAATACATTTCAACATTTGTAAACTGCCTAAAACATTTGGGGGAACATCAGACTACACCTTGTTCATCAGCAATGTAAAAAAAAAAAAAAAAAAACCATCAGGGACAGTCCTGGTTACAAAAAGCATACAGATAAATTGGTATGTTTAAAAATATAAAATTATACATGTAGTGTTTATAACAGGACAATAAAATGTATTTGCACAGTCAGGAGTGTTTTCATTAAGTCTTTACAGTATTTAGTATACAGTGTTTAGGGATTTAGTTAGCCATCCTTAAAGAGTTTCAAATAAGCAATTTCAAATAGCTTTTTTGTAAAGACTTACAATGACTGCATATGTCAAGATCACAAACATGAAATTCGGACCTTGCTTAAAGAAGATTTTATTGACCGGATCTTCTTACATTTTAATTCAGGACCCCTGTTATAGAGTGTCTGAGATGGAATCAGTAGACTGTTAATGGTTTATTGGAGGAACTGAAACTTGGCTGGTTGAAACTTCCCTCACTAGTGTTCCAGAAACTGGCTGATGCCGTGACTGTTTTAAGATCTTCAAATCTCTATATACTGTATGCAGTCATTGTAAGTCTATACAAATAAGCAATTAAAATTTCCATAGCATTCCGATAATATACGTCAATTTTCATTAACTACATAAAAATTATAGAGATGATCTTTGATGGCCTTGTATATTTCATTGTATACTTCTTTAATCAGCGTTGAGTAAATCTTAATTTGCAC
Source organism: Clarias fuscus (assembly GCA_030347435.1). Lineage (NCBI taxonomy): Eukaryota > Metazoa > Chordata > Actinopteri > Siluriformes > Clariidae > Clarias > Clarias fuscus. The sequence continues at coordinate 9,707,898 of CM059231.1, forward strand.
ACTGCTGGGCTGTAAATAAATGTGAAAGGAATCTTGTTGATCATACCAGACTCTCAGTTCGGGCATTTTACACGCGCAAACCGTTTACAGTATATAGTTTGAGTCATAGTGGCGCTTCACATTACTGCTTTTCATGACCGCCACAGTTTCAGAACATTTGAGGCAAATTGGTTTCAAACTTCATACAGGAAGAATAAACATATTCAGTATTGATCTGTCCATTCATTTTTGAAGGTTTGGTTTTTGTAGTGTACTTTTCTTTTTTTGGAGTAAGCCATAAATAAATGATCACGAATGAACACACTATAAATGATCACGTTGATTGGCTCTGTTGAGTGATGCATATACTGTAGCTGTGCATATCTCAAGAAAGAAAATAATTTATCAGTAAAGCATCAGGGTCCGGATAGAACCGTCGCTCGGTCCAGGTCCAGACCACCATTTAGTGATGCTCTGTATGGCATAGATCAAGGCTGTAGGAAGTGTTCTTAAATAGACAGATAGACATAGTACGTTGTTAATGTATAATGTTACAGCAGGCAGTTAATAGATTATACAAACAAGCATACAAGGTCCAGAAGAATATTACTAGTTGATAGTCTAGTATAAAGTCGAGGATAAAATGCAGAATCACTAAAAAAAGAAGGTAGAAAATCAGGTAGAAAATTTAAGAACTGTGCATTATTGTGCACAGTAAGGGGGAAGAGCAATGCTTTTGGGGCAGTCCAACATGCGACAGTTAACAAACTGTTAACTGAAAGTTGCCAATGTCGAGTCCAGATTTGCATGATTAAAGTCACCAGTTATGGTCACAAATGCCTCAGTGTGTTCACAGTGTAACCTAGCAACAGTGGCGTGTATGATGTTATATACTACTGTTTGGTCAGCTGTCAGCGGGATGTAAGCACAGATTAAAATGGCAGAGGAGAATTCCCTCGGTAAATAATATGGGCGCATACTCAACTAAAAATTCAATATCTGGAGAGCAAAGACGTTTCTTGATTACCGAGATTCACATATACAGCAATCCCACCACCTTTCTTCCTACCACCAATTTTCACATCTGTGTCCGCCCGAACAAGTTCAAAGCTGCGTATGGATATCTGGGAAGTCTGTGTGCAGTCACGTCACCATAAAGCACATTAAGCTGCACTCCCGGTATTCCTTCTTGGTCCGAATCAGCACACACAATTCATCCTTATTACACAAGGACCGCATGTTCACCATGATGCAACTCTGGCCCTCATAGAAAGGAACATGATAATTCCACCATATTCAGAATCCGGTCAGTGTGTCCCACCACTGGTGCCAGGAAAGTGGCCAGGTGCTTAGCAATGTTGTATGTTACAGAATTAATGCTGTTGACTATTGGTCTGAGGGGGGGCTGCTTCCTTGTGCATCTTGGGAAGTTCATAAGGACAGGGAGTGGCTTCTCCAGGGTACAAGCATCGGTTGGAGTTTCAGAGAAGCCAAAACTCATCTACCACAAAGACCGGGAACCAAAACAAAAGCAATGTAATATATAGGATCCAATGCAGTGAAGCGTGTCCGGAGCTCTGGGAGACATGGAATGTGGGGTGAACTCGACGCATGGAAAGAAGGAGAGCCAGTCTGACGGTGGAGGGGTTGATGATGCGTGAGATTGTGAAGGGACCTATGAATCTTGGGGAAAGTTTCCTGGATGTGGTCTTGAGTGGCAGATCGTGAGCGAGACCCTTTGACCATCGTGATACTTTGGGGCTGCACAGCGGTGCCGGTTAGCCTTACGTTGGAAAGTGCTCACGGTACATATAAGCTGAACACGGGCCCGTCGCCAGGTGTTTCTACAGCGGTGAACAAAAGCTTGAGCTGAAGGGACGGCCGTTTCCTCCTCCTGGGTGGGAAATAGCGGTGGCTAGTAGCCTAGACAGCATTGAAATGGGGACATTCCAGTGGCAGAGGTGGGGAGTGAGTTATGTGCGTATTCCACCCAGGGAAGAAAATCACTCCATGAAGCTGCGTCCCGAGAGGTCATGCACCTTAGTGTCTTCTCAAGCTCCTGATTGGTGAGTTCGGTCTGGCCGTTGCTCTGAGGGTGAAAACCGGACGAGAGGCTAGGTGTTGCACCAATGGGGCTACAGAAAACCTTCCAGAATTGGGCTGAGATCTGGGGACCCCTGTCGGAGACTATGTCTACAGGAAGGCCATGGAGACGAAATGCATGGTTGACCATGAGCTTGGCGGTTTCTTTGGCGGAAGCAAGTTTGGGTAGAGGGACAAAGTGAGCAGCTTTTGAGAAACGATCAACTATGGTGAGTATACACGTGTTATTGTTGGAGGAGGGTAGTCCAGTGACAAAGTTGAGAGCGATATGGGACCAAGTGCGGTGGGGGATGGGGAGGGGTTTGAGTAGACCCTCGGGCGGATGGTTGGGTGTTTTGTTTCTGGTGCATATGTCGCATGCCGCTACGAAGTTCTTTACATCTTCTGTGATGGATGGCCACCAGAATCGTTGCTGTAGTAGGGCGAGAGTGCTGGTAGCCCCGTGGCATGCTAACTTAGACTTGTGGCCCCACTCTAATACTGAAGGACGGGCTGAAGCTGGGACGAAGAGCTCCCCGGGAGGGAAGTTACTAGGACCTGGCTCGTGCTCTAGTAATTGCAGGACTTGGTTCTCTACTTCCAGCCGAATGGCAGCCACTAGACATTGAGGTGGTAGGATGGTTTCTGTAGTACACCTGTCCTGAGGGGTGGCAAATTGTCGAGACACGGCATCGGGTTTAGTGTTCTTAGAGCCTGGACGGTAAGACAATGTGAAATTAAACCTGGAGAAGAAGAGCGACCAGTGTGCCTGACGTGCGTTCAGTCTCTTAGCTACTTGAGATATTCAAGGTTTCTATGGTCTGTCCAGACGAGAAAAGGGAGTTCGGCTCCCTCCAGCCAGTGTCTCCACTCTTCTAAAGCAAGCTTAACTGCCAAGAGCTCATGATCTCTGATGTCGTAATTGCGTTCAGGGGGTGTGAGGCGGCGAGAGAAGAACGAGCATGGGTGAAGTTTGTTATCTTGGGGAGATCTCTGGGAGAGGACTGCTCCCATGCCTGTTTCGGAAGCATCCACCTCGATGATGAACTGAAGTGAAGAGACGGGGAAGACCAGAATTGGTGCTGTGGTGAATAAGCGTTTAAGGTGGTTGAATGCTTCCTGGGCTTGAGGGTTCCACTGAAAGGGGATCTTGGTAGAGGTGAGAGTGGTGAGAGGCGTTTCTGATGAAACGTCGATAGAAATTGGCAAAGCCCAGGAAGCGTTGGAGTTCGTGTCTGGACGATGGGATAGGTCATTCAGTGACTGCCTTGATCTTGGCTGGGTCCATCTGGATTCCCGATGGGGAGATGAGGTAGCCCAGAAAGGAGGTGGATTGTTGGTGGAACTGACATTTCTCCGCTTTGACATAGAGCTTATTCTCCATTAAACAATGCAAGACTTGCCGTACGTGGATTTTGTGTTTCTTTCAGTGAGCGAGAGAAGATCAGGATGTTGTCAAGATAGACAAAGACAAAGTTGTTAAGAAAATCACAGAGAACATCATTTATGAGGGCCTGAAACACAGCTGGGGCATTGGTTAAGCCGAATGGAACCACCAAGTATTCATAGTGGCCGGTGGGGGTGTTAAAGGCTGTTTTCCATTCGTCACCTTCTCTTATCCTGACTAGGTGGTAAGCGTTTCTGAGGTCGAGTTTCGTGAAAACATTGGCATCCTGGACTAATTCGAAAGCTGTCGACATCAACGGAAGTGGGTAGCGATTCTTGATTGTGAGGTCATTTAGCCCCCTATAATCTATGCATGGGCGAAGAGATTTGTCCTTTTTCTCCACAAAGAAAAATCCGGCACCGGATGATCCCTGCAGCTAAGGACTCAGAGATATACTGTTCCATGACTTCTCTTTCAGGGCATGACAATGAGTAGAGACGACCTCGTGGAGGGGTGGTGCCAGGGAGGAGGTCGATGGGGCAATCGTACGGGCGATGGGGCGGAAGAGAGATGGCACGTGATTTGCTGAACACCTGCTTGAGGTCATGGTATTCAACAGGGACCTGAGAAAGACAAGGGATCTCCTCTTCTGAGGAAGTGGGTTTGCTCCTGAGGGAGGCCGACTGGAGACAGGAGGACAGACAGGCGGGGCTCCATTCAAAGATACTGTTCCCAGCCCAGTTGATGTGGGGATTGTGCTTCTTGAACCATGGGAGACCCAAAACTACTGGTGCGTGGGGGCTTTGGATGATCATGAGAGAGATGGTTTCAGAGTGATTACCAGAGAGCTGTAGGGTGAGTGGAGCACATCGATGAGTGTTTGGTGGAAGTTTGCTGCCATCTAGTGCCTGAACGCGGAATGGCTGGCTGAGTGAATGGGATGGGATCTTGAGGGTGGATGCTGCTATCAAGTTTTGGTCGGCTCCAGAGTCTATGAGGGCTTTCATGACATGGGACTGATTGTTATAGGTCAAGGTTATCGAGAACAGTGGTCGCGCATCTGGGAGAAGGTTGAGCGTGGCTCAAAGCCGAGAAAACTAATAGAGTCCGTGATCCAAATTCATGGTCGAGATACGAGGGCGAGGGTCGTTATCCAGAAATCCAAACAAACAACAATCCAAGACGTGAAGCAAAAGGCGTGGTCTGTAAAACAAAGCGTGAGTCGAGATCCGAGTAGCAGGGCAGGTGAAATCGCTGGAAAATTGGGCATTAAGGCACACAATAATCTGGCAACGGGAGGTTGTTTGTGAGCAACTTAAATAGAGCAGAGCCATGATTGAAATGAGCAACAGCCGGTTAATGAGGCGGCAAAACTGAAACAGCAAACTGGAGTATAGAATGGAGCCGTGGGAGATCATGGCTTAGTTTGACAGGTGGGCGTGACCTGGCGTGCCGTGACAGCTAACTACAAAATTGCAAAATTCTTCTCTTAACATATATGGTGGTCTTATGCACAACTTGTCTTGTATTTTTCATGCTGCCCGTTAATCCATCCACAGGACGATCAAGAGCTCTTCACAGGTCCACCAGGCAAGGCACACTTAAGGACTCTTATTGACATTGTTCATTTAACACGCCTTTTCAGATGGGGAAGACCCTTTGGCCTTGCAGGATATAAATATGAGGAACTTACCAACTTACCTCAGACTGAAGTAGCTACTTGGATGTGTAGTGAAATGTTTCACCTACTGTAACAAGTAAGAAGTCCAGTTGACATGACTCCACTTCCAGATAACCTCACCTGGATGACTGAGAATCTTCACAAACAGACCGACTGCCCTGCACATTTAGTTTTTTCTAAATGATCCCTGCCATTAAATTCCTTGCTCAATAGACAGCGTTAAAATTAATCGCTCTAAAATAGCTCAGGAAGAGAAAACAAAAAAGATTGGAGCTGGGGGTTTACCGAGAGACAGGTAGGCTAGGTACAGGGCACTACTGTAGGCTCCAAGTCGCCAGTGAACCCGTATACAGTATAGAATAAAGCAGTATAGAAATGCGGAATGTAACAGAGTAAACACAAAGCTCAAAAACACAACATATTCAACCCCACAATTTTTGTTTAACTGGTTATATACTTTCTTCCTACACTTTCCTATACTATAATTGGTCTGTTTAGAAATGTATAAAATAAACAAATTATACATATAGCCGTCCTAACAAGAGTGCCACTGCACTCCAGCCATAGTATACCTGGGTCTGTGCGAGAGTGCAGGCAGGAGTATGGGACATATGTTTCTTTCCCCCCAGATCTACTGTATATAGGACGCCATCTACTGTATCTGTTAATGAGACAACATGAGGTCATTATCATATTGTTAACACCTTGGTAATAATTTGTAATAGTTGGTAGCGTCGTTTAAATTTTTCTTCATGTTGGTAGAGATAGTACGGTTTTGTTATCCATTCTTTAGGGCTCGGTATAACATTGTTAAATTCCTTAACGGCTCACTATTGAAACATTATTCTGTAGATAAAACTTTATTATTGTCTCGTGTCAAAATTCACAGTAAAGTTGTTTTCATGTCCTTATAAAAAAATTTTTTTAAATTGCAGCTCAATGTGGGTTCGCTATGTTTAAAAAAATAACCAAAATTGTACTGCAAGGACCAGAAGTGGGGCATCAGGACGAGTCAGACAGCTTCAGAGGGCAGAGGTGGTCTGGATCACTCCCACGACTCCTTCTGGTCAGATCTGGATCTCTCTCTCTCTCTCTGTCTCTCTCTGTCTATTGCAGCACAACAGAGAGTGAAAGAGAATGAGCAAGGGTGTGAGAGAGAGAAATAACAGGTAGGTATGGTTATAGTCAAATGTGTGAACAAAACATCTTAAAGTTCGGGTAACCACCAGCTTCCGCAACAATAGTAACGAAAGCATCAACCAAGTTTTAACCAGCAAAAGTTTTAGTTCCTCTCATCAAGCATCAACACTCGGCTAATTCTATCTAGTAGGTAAAGAGATGTATGCACTGCATTGAGAAGCTGTTGGTTAATCTGTGCATATCTGTACTTTTATAGTGTGAAGTAAAACTAAAACTGGAAGGCTGAAGATGCAGTAAACTGAAGTTATAGTAGTGTTTTGTATTGTAGTTACATTTGAACCCCTGGAATTGATCACAATTTGCTTTCAAACTGTTCAAACTTCATATTTCTGTACAACATCTTTCTCAAATAGCAAAATATGCATTTTTTCCCTGTGAATATAATAAAAATCTATTTATATTCATTTGTTTACTAGTTTTTAACACTACTTGAGGACTATGAAATTTGTACGTGCATGTCAGCCCCTTTACCTGCTGCTTGTGGGTTTATATCCGGATGTCTGTTTGTGTAACCATGAGAGAGAGAGAGAGAGAGAGAGAGAGAGAGAGCAAAACTAGAACAAAGGAAACATATGTTTTTTTTTCTTGTTATTTCTTAGAAAACAATGAAGTTTTACTCACTAGTTAGTTCTGTAACTCTCAGTTTGTTATTTATCTGTATATCAGGTAAGACTGAACCTGTATCTTTCCTGTATCCCGTATAATATTGACACAGTGATTCCCGATTCAGTCTGAATCATTGTGAATCATTGTGTGTGTGTGATGTTAATGCTGTTTTCTATTGTCGCTTGTGTGCAGATGTAGAGAGCATGTGGACGCTGAAAAAATTAACTGTGAAACATGGAGGATCGGTCACTATCCCATGTCTTTATGATGAGCAATACAAAAGAAACTCTAAATTCTGGTGCAAAGGATATTACTGGTCTACCTGCAATGTAGTAGCTTATTCAAATACACATGGAAGGACATCGGTCACTGATTATCCAGAGCAGAATATGTTCACTGTGAAAATGAACCCCGTCATCTCTGATTCTGGAATGTATTGGTGTGCAGCAGAAATTGGTAGTAACTGGGACCCGGATGACCGTGACTATTTGTACCTGACAGTTAGTGAAGGTAGGAGAAAAAAACAAGACAATAAAAACAAACGAGAAATATAAGATTTGTAGTAGATTCCCTTACACAACTCATTTGCTGTCTGTTTATTCAGATCCTGATCTGTCTGTAGAGCGGGACAGAGTGAGCGGTGCAGAATGTGGAAGTGTCACAGTCCAGTGTCTCTACAGTGCTGCGTATAGAAATACACAGAAGCAGTGGTGCAGATTCAGTGACAGGTGTTGCAATACAGTGGGTATGACTGCTACATCCAAGAATTCATCCATGCACATCAGTGATAATGGGAGATCCTTCAGTGTGGAGATAAGAGGACTGAAGAAGAGTGATGCTGGCTGGTACTGGTGCAGTGTAGGAGATCTGCAGGTTCCTGTTCACATCCGTGTCAGTGGTGATGAAACTCCAGGTAATTATTGTAGCAAAACTGGTTATGTTGAAGATTATACTGAACCTTTACACTGATTTATTAAAAGTAGAAGTAGTTTTTTTCTTGGTGGAACATTACTTCTTTTTCAACATTTTCATCACTTGACCATAACCATAGCTTTACACAAATAGCCTAGGAAGAAACTAGATCTGCTACAGTTACAGGTAGCGTAGAAAAACGATTGACGAAGACTGACTTAGTAACATGAGGGAACAGAATTGTTAACTATCTAAATACAGCATGACCATTGTATTGCTTTTTTTTTGTTGTTGTTCAGGAGTGTCAGAGTGGTTTATGCACAGCTTGTAAGGTTTTCCTGTTTGCTTGTTTCTTTATGTTATAGGAGTTTTCATGTCGTGACCATTATCATAAATGTACATGTGCACCAGTACCAGTGCTACATTATTGCAATCATCACTGCTTACATTAATCTGCTACAATTTGGTTTGATGGTAGAAGACTATAGTTTAATAATGTGAGGGAACACGTTGAAAAATTTTCGTTCTCTGCGCATGCGCTGGGTGTGAGGGAGCATGCGGAAGGCTGTTTGATGTCCTATTTTTTCTTTTTTCAGTAAATGTTATAGTTAAAAAAATCTATCTATATATATATGCAAAGTTTATAGCAAGAGAGAGCGAGCATGGCACCGTGGCCTCTGAGGCCGGTGTGGAGACTCTGTCTCTTTGGCATGACGTTAGATGCGTCCCGGAGGACAGCGTGCGGATTGAGGAAGTCTTGTTTGCAGTGGGGGAGCAGATCGGGTGTGAGAACATCTACTCTGCCTCCCGGATTAATAAAGCTGTGGTAATCAGGTTTGACCTTGCGAGCGCACTGACGCGGAGCGGAATATGTGTGAGAGGAGCCGCAGTTAAAGTCACCCCTCTGTCTGCCCCTGGGTGGTCATATCAAACGTGCCGGGCAACCTCTCTTACCCCCCACCAACCCTATGATAATGAAGGAGCAATTGACCTCCTCCTGGGCACGGCGCCACCCAGGGGATGCCTCTACTCACTTTCTCAACACAAAAGGCAGGCCATGGACAAATACATTTCCGAATCATTAGCAGCCGTCATCATTACCTGCTGGGGCTGGCTTTTTCTTTGTGGCCAAAAAAGACGGGTCCCTATACCCCTGTATTGATTACAGAGGATTTAATGACATACCATTAAGAACCGCTATCCTCTGCTACTGATGTCCACAGCCTTTGACCTCCTACAGGGGGCCCAAGTCTTCACCAAGTTGGACCTCCGGAACGCCTACCACCTAGTTAGGATCAGAGAGGGAGACGAATGGAAGACCGCCTTCAACACGCCTTCGGGCCACTATGTATCTAGTCATGCCCTTTCGGCTGGCTAACGCCCCGGCAGTCTTCCAGGCTCTGGTCAATGATGTCCTCAGGGACTTCATTAACGTCTTTGCGTTTGTCAACCTGGACGACATACTCATCGTCTCCCGTTCCTTAGAAGAGCATAAAATACATACTTCAGCAGCTTCTTGAAAATCAGCTATTTGTCAAAGCAGAGAAGTGTGAGTTTCGTGCCTGGGTTTTATCATTGCCCTGTCTAGGATCCAGATGGATCCCGCCAAGCTTCGGGCAGTGACTGACTGGCCTGTACCAACCACCCGAAAGGACCTCCAGTGTTATCTGGTCTTCGCTAATTTTTACAGACGGTTCATCCGTAATTATAGCTCAGTAGCTGCCCCACTCACTTCCTTGACCTCAGTTAAGACTCCATTTTCCTGGACTGAGCAGGCAGCCGGAGCGTTCTACGCATTAAAGAAACGTTTTACTTCTGCCCCAATCTCCAACAACCTGACTCTTCCCTCCAGTTCGTAGTCGAGGTGGATGCTTCAGACTCTGGAGTAGGGGCGATACTGTCACAATGGTCACTGAAGGACAATAAGCTGCTGCCATGCTGCTTTCTTTCTCACCGACTCTCGTCCGCAGAAAGGAATTACAACATTGGCGATCGGGAGCTATTGGCGGTGAAGCTCGCACTGGAGGAGTAGAGGCATTGGCTTGAGGGAACTGAGGTCCCGCTCCTGGTACGGACAGATCATAAAAACCTGGAGTAACTCAGAACAGCTAAAGCGTCTCAATTCCTGACAAGCAAGATGGTCACTATTCTTTTCACATTTTAATTTCTCCCTGCCCTATCGCCCGGGCTCCAAAAATACAAAACCGGATACACTGTCTCATCAGTTCTCCCCAGCCCAGGATCAAACACCTGAGTCCAACATCCTGCCTGCTCAATGCCTTGTGGGGGCGGCACTGCTGGATGTAGAATCACGAGTCAGGACGGCACTCAACCAGGAACCTGGCCCTCCAGACACGCCTACAGGCAAACTGTCCCGGAGACAGAACAAACCTACGTCCTGGAATGGAGGCATGGCTCGAGGCCCTCATCCAGCAACGTTTCTGGTGGCCCACCATGAGGGACGACACCCGCCACTTTGTGAGTGCCTGCGATGTTTGCTCCAGGAATAAGAGCAGCAATAAGCCATCTGTTGGTCACCTAAGGCCTCTTCCTGTTCCACACAGATCCTGGTCCCATATATCCATTGATTTTGTCACCGGGTTTCCTGACTCCGAGGGTCACACCTGCGTCCTCACAGTAGTAGACTGCTTTTCCAAGGTGGCTCACTTAATTCCTCTGCCTAGTCTCCCCATTGCCAAGGAGGCCCCAGAGCTGCTAATCACCCATGTTTTTCAGCCCCACGGACTCCCGATAGACATTGTGTCGAACTGTGGACCCCAGTTTGCTGCGTAATTTTGGACAGCCTTTTGTAGGTTGATCAGCGCAATGCCCAGCCTTTCTTCGGGTTATCATGCCCAGACAGAGCGGGCCAACCAGGACCTACAGACAGCCATTCGGTGTATGACCTCTAAGGAGCCCCACTCCTGGAGCCGGATGCTTCCGTGGATTGAATACGCCCACAACTCGCTACCCACAACAGCCACCGGCCTCTCCCCCTTTCAGTGCTGCCTAGGATACCAGCCTCCCCTGTTCCCTTCACAGGAAGAGGAGGTCTCAGTCCCTTCCGCCCAAGCCTTTATTCGTCGATGCCGGAGAAAATGGCAGAATGCTAGGTTAAAGATTTGCCAGACCGTCTCGGCATTGAAACTGCAAGCCGACCGACCAAACTATTGGTCTGTACTACACACGTGGACAAAATTGTTGGTACCCTTCGGTCAATGAAAGAAAAACTCACAATGGTCACATAAATAACTTTAATCTGACAAAAGTAATAATTTAAAAAAATTCTATGAATGTTAGCCAATGAAAGTCAGACATTGCTTTTCAACCATGCTTCAACAGAATTATTTTAAAAAATAAACTCATGGAACAGGCTTGGACAAAAATGATGTTACCCCTAGAAAATACTGAAAATAATGTGACCAAAGGGACATGTTAATTCAAGGTGTGTCAACTAATTAGCATCACAGGTGTCTACAATCTTGTAATCAGTCAGTGGGCCTATATATAGGGCTCCAGGTAGTCACTGTGTTGTTTGATTACATGGTGTGTATCACACTCAACATGGACCAGAGAAAGCGAAGGAAAGAGTTGTCTCAGGAGATTCGAAAGAAAATTATTGACAAGCATGTTAAAGGTAAAGGCTATAAGACCATCTCCAAGCAGCTAGATGTTCCTGTGACTACAGTTGCACATATTATTCAGAAATTTAAGATCCATGGGACTGTAGCCAACCTCCCTGGACGTGGCCGCAGGAGGAAAATTGATGACAAATCAAACAGACGGATAATCCATATGGTAACAAAAGAGCCCAGAAAGAGATCCAAGGTGAACTTCATGCTCAAGGAACATCAGTGTCAGATCGCACCATCCGTCGTTGTTTGAGCCATGGGAGACGACCAAGGAGGACACCATTGTTGAAAACAAATCATAAAAAAGCCAGACTGGAATATGCCAAACTACATGTTGACAAGCCACAAAGCTTCTGGGAGAATGTCCTATGGACAGATGAGACAAAAATGGAACTTTTTGCCAAGGCAAATCAGCTCTATGAAACATGGAGGAGGCTCTGTTATGTTCTAGGGCTGCTTTGCTGCATCTGGCACAGGGTGTCTTGAATCTGTGCAGGGTACAATGAAATCTCAAGACTATCAAGGGATTCTAGAGAGAAATGTGCTGGCTAGTGTCAGAAAGCTGGGTCTCAGTCGCAGGTCATGGGTCTTGCCACAGGACAATGACCCAAAACACAGCTAAAAACACCCAAGAATGGCTAAGAGGAAAACATTGGACTATTCTAAAGTGGCCTTCTATGAGCCCTGACCTCAATGCTATTGAGCATCTTTGGAAGGAGCTGAAACATGCTGTCTGGAAAAGGCGCCCTTCAAACCGGAAACAACTGGAGCAGCTTGCTCATGAGGAGTGGGCCAAAATACCTGCAGAGAGGTGCAGAAGTCTCATTGACAGTTACAGGAATCGTTTGATTGCAGTGATTGCCTCAAAAGGTTGTGCAACAAACTATCAAGTTAGGGGTACCATCATTTTTGTCCAGGCCTGTTCCATGAGTTTTTGAGTTTTCATTTTTTTTATAATTCCGTTTAAGCATGATTGAAAAGCAATGTCTGACTTTCATTGGTTAACATTCATAGAATTCTTATTTATTATTACTTTTGTCAGATTAAAGTTATTTCTGTGACCATTGTGAGTTTTTCTTTCATTGACCGAAGGGTACCAACAATTTTGTCCACGTGTGTATATATATATATATATATATATATATATATATATATATATATATATATTACACATACATACACACATATACACACACACATACACACACAGGAAGTTGGACAATGGTTATAACACCTGGTTATAGACCACAATAATTCATTAGTATGGTGTAGGGCCTCCTTTTGTGGCCAATACAGCATCAATTCTCATTGGGAATGACAGATACAAGTCCTGCATGGTGGCCAGAGGGATTTTGAGCCATTTTTCTTGCAGAATTGTGGCCAGGTCACTACATGATGCTGGTGAAGGAAAACGTTTCCTGACTCGCTCCTCCAAAACACCCCAAAGTGGCTCAATAGTATTTAGATCTGGAGACTGTGCAGTCCATGGGAGATGTTCAACTTCACTTTAATGTTCATCAAACCACTCTGTCACTAGTCTTGCTATGTATATCTGTGCATTATCATCCTGATACACGGCACCATCTTCACGATACAATGTTTGAACCACTGGGTGCACATGGTCCTCCCGAATGGTTTGGTAGTCCATGGCAGTGACGTGCTCATCTAGCACAAGAGTTTGGCCTAGGGAATGGCATGATATTGCAGCCCAAACGATCACTGAACGACCCCCATGCTTCACTCTGGGCATGCAACAGTCTGGATGGTTCGCTTCTTTGGGGCTTCTCCACACCGTAACTCTCCCGGATGTGGGAAAGACAGTGAAAGTGGCCTCATCAGAGAACAATACATGTTTCACATTGTCCACAGCCCTAGATATTCACTGCTGGCACCATTGAAACCAACGTTTGGCATTGGCAGAGTGACCAAAGGTTTGGCTTTTGCAGCCCGGCCATTTACATTGACCCTGTGGAGCTCTGGTGGTATGCTGACATTACCCTTGATTCCGTGGGTCTTGATGCACACCAGGACTTGACCTGATGTTGGTGATGCGCACCAACAATTTGTCCTCTTTTGAACTCTGATATGTCACCCATAATGTTGTGTGCATTGCAATATTTTAAGCAAAACCCTGCTATTACTCTGCTAATTAAACCTTCACACTTTGCTCTTACTGGTGGAATGTGCAATCAATGAAGATTATCCACTAGGCTGGTCAAATGTTGCCATGAAACCTCCAACAAAAAATTAGCCAGTGTTTCCTCTGCAACCTCTGCATGCTTAAATATTCGATTTTATTCATGGACAGGTGTATTATGTTTGATCTGCATTATTGCGAGACACGCTGACTTTTGATCAAAATGCTGGCTTTGGTAAAGTGAAAGTACGAGCTGTGGGTTCAAGCACTACGATGAACAGCTTTATTTCAGTCATAAATTCACAATCACATTCCAGCTATTATTTCCAGCCGTGGTCAAATAATTAATGAAATAATTATTCAATGCTGGACACAAACAGCAAGAAAACATGATTATTTTTATTATTATAAAATGAAAGATGATAATCATGAAAGATGATTATACACAATTCTTTGTTGTACTTGGTCTGGCTTTTGGATAAAGACCTTCCATGTGCCTTCTGGCGGATATTCAGTGAAGCTCAACACAATTATTTAAATTCCCAAATGTTGTGGCATGGCGCATTCTTAATCTTACATCTGTAGGTACAAAAAAAAAAAAAAAAATACATAAATAAATCAAAGGCTTTATCACTGCCTAGATGCACAGTAAAGTCTATATTATTAAAAAAGTAGAAGGTATTTGTACAATACAGATGCTCCCTGGATCAGCATGTCTCTCTAAACTGGATAAAACAGCCAGGATGAAACTGGTTGGAGAGACTGCCGAGAGGCCTACAGCAACTCTGAAGCAGTTTCAGGAATTTATGCCAATAAGTGGTAATTGTGTGGACGTTAGAGTCACAAATTCTCTACAAATGTGGCTTCTATGGGAAGGTTCCAATGAAAAATCCACTTCTCAAGAAAAGAAAGCTTTGCAGAAACATAGGTGGTCAGATTAAAATTTAATTATTTGACCAAAGCCCCAAATGATATGTCTGGCAGAATTCAATACAGCTCACCATCCAAATAGTACCTTCTTACAGCGAAATAATGTCAAATTCATGAGGAGAATCTGTTGCCCTGTGCCAGAAAGTTGTCCATGGAAAGAAGGTTTACCTTCCAACCTGACTATCACTGCACACAGCAAAACTGACCAAACAGTGGTTGAACAAGAAAAAGGTCAATGTCGCCATTGAAAATCTTTGGAATGAGTTGAAGACTGCAATCCACAAATGGTCACCATCAAATTTAACTTGAGCGGTTCTGCAAAGAAGAGTGGGAAAATAAGTCTAGGTGATTGACAAAGAACCTTTGTGTGATTAGCTTCACCTTGATTGAGTTTACCAGTCATTTTTGAATGTGCAGTCAACTCTCTGCCACTCCTCAGGCTGCTCCAATGTTTAGCTCTTAATTCTGCCTGTCGTATGCGCTGCCTACTGTTAAATTCAATGAGGAACACCTGTGGCACTATTACTTTTTTACATTTTTTAAATGACTGAATGTATGTTTTGATGTAATTTTTACTTTCTCATATGCAGTTTATTGAAATGTTAAATGATTTTCATTGGCAGTTGTGGCCTTATAGTAATGTGGTTCAAATCAGCGAGGTAATTTCATGTGCATTTAAAAACACAAGTCAAAAGATTAAGAGGGGAGGAATGCAGGAAATATTCTGACCTTCTGTATCACAGTTGAAGACAGCCATGTGTTGGATGACCCAGATCCCTTTTAATTGGCTCGTACCTCCAGATTACTGGCTTCTCTTATTGTGTATTTTGGTATACAAAGGGACATTTGCAGTAGATGGACATTGTGGATATAAAGTAATTTCACTCATTTCAACTCAAGTAAATTCTGGTTGTGTTACCTTTACAAATGAAGCTTCTAATTATAATTTCCCCTTTTAGGTTTAATTACATCCAATTCTACAGATTTCTGCAATAAAGAAACCATGTGAGTACAAGAATATTATTATACTGTACATTGCTGATAAGAATAAATGGAATTAGGTTATTAGTACTGTATACACTAGCATTTTATAATGTTTGAAAACATTTTCGGCTATCCCTGGCCAAATAAATAAATAAATAAATAAAATGAAATTCTTGCACATGCTAACATTTCATTCAGTCACCTTTAGCTTTGATTACAGCACACAAAGTGGTGGCCAGTTCATGTGTGAAAGTGATTCCTCACACTCCCCGAAAACACTCTTTTACAATACATCTGCGCCCTCAGGGAAGAAAAAAAGGCCATGGATGTGGATGTAATGACTGGTCATTCAGTACATTCCGGTAGTCAGACTTCATTTTATTGCCACATACAGTAACGTTGCTGAGCCTAGACCTGACCAACTGAAGTAACCCCAGATCATAAAACTGCCTCCAGAGGCTTGTACAGTGGACACTATGCATGATAGGTGCACTGGTTTATGCACTTCTCTTCTTACCCTCTGTTAGGAACCTCCACCAGAGTTCACTGTTCATGTCTGTAGTTCTTGTTGGTTGACTCAGTTTCCCAGAAGGCACCTCAGTCAGGTGATTAGTGCTCACCTGAACTGAGGTGCCTCATTAAAGTTTCTATAAATAGCAGTTTGTTCTGGGAAACTGGGTCGAGCATTATTTGTTTGGTATGTTTGTTTGTTTGTAATATTTGTAATACCGTCATGTGAGCATTACTTTTGTTTGGTTTTTGTTTCTTTAAGTTTATATTGGGTTTATGTTTTGTAACCTTTGTTTTTCTAGAGGGCTCTAGTTTTGTTTTCTGTATGTTCCTTGTTCTAGTGGATTCATGGAGCCGTCCTGTTTCATGTTTAGTTAGGCTGTGTCTCCTCCTGTGTACAGTGTAAGTACTGTTCTGTGTCTTCCCAGTGTTGGTCTTCTAGTGTAGTTCTGTGTCTGTTTAGTTTTGTGTAGCCACATGAGGGCCTAGCCGCTAGCAGGGTTAGCCGCTAGTAGGCCTTGATTGCTAGTAGGGTTAGCCCCTAGTAGGGTTAGCCTCTAGTGGGATTGACTGCTAGTGGTTCTGGTTGCTAGTAGGTTAGCCGCTAGTTTGGTATAGCCTCATGTGTGCCCTGCCTTTTGTGTTCAGTTCCCCCCTATTAGGTCAGGACTAACCCGGTTAGCCACTAACCCCATTAGATACTAACCTGGTTAGGTCAGCATCCAGTGTCCCCAGTATTCCATGTAGCTACTAACCTCACTAACCACTAACCCATCTGGTCTCTAGTCTCCGTGCGCCTGGTCCTGTCCCCAGTCCTGTCTCTAGTCTCCAGTCCTGTCTCTAGTCTCCAGTCCTGTCTCTAGTCTCCAGTCCAGTCTCATCTCTAGTCCCCCTGTGTCTTTAGTTAGCTCCAGCTCCATGTTTCCTCATCCCCAGTTCTCTGTGTCAGATCCCTGTGTCAGCTCCTGGTTCCCTGTGTTAGCGCGCCGTTCCCTGTGTTTTTCCTGAGCCCTAGTTTTAGTTTGAGTTTGTTGTTTTGGTTCCTTTGTTTGTTTGTGTCTGTTTTGAGTTTTGTAAATAAAGACACCTTTGTGTCTCTCTGCCTTTATGCCTACCCTCATGCCCACGGCAACCACACCATCAGCCGGTCTAGCCAGCACCACAACCCTAGACCCATGACACCCTCATGCATGCATTGCTCTAGACTCTGGATTAAATAATCTTTTTTTATTGCTCCAAGTCCAAGCCTTTTTTTTTTTTCTTGTAAGACTCACTAACGAGTAGTTTTCTATTGGCCACACAGCTGTTTAGTCCAAGTCCTGTGATTTCTTACTATCACATTGTGTTTATGGAAATGCTCTTACTTTTAATATTAAACTTGGCTCTGTTTGTATTGTTGATTCTTTACTATGTAACTTCACCAAGTGTTTACATTATCTTCTTTAGGATTTTTGTGTTTCCATTTTTTTTTTTTACAAAGTTGACAGTTCAGCAATATCCTTCCAGGTTTTAATAATATTATGCAAATATGGCACAAATTTTAAGAAAAACTGAAAAATCAGATAATATGCAGGCTTAGGTGGAAGCATTGTGGCTGTGGGAGTGATTGTGCACACTTTCGGGAAGACCCTTCTTGTTTGAAATGTAAAGCTGCCTCGAGCCGATGAATCTCAGCTACAAAAATAAGAGACGAAAAAATGAATTATTAATCAGCAATTGTTTTCTTTTCTCTTTTTAACATAAATCCACTTTTCTTTTCTCAAAACATTTCCTCATTCTCTTTTCTGAGAGACGAACTTTTCTTCTCATTTATTTTCTTTTTACTTCAATTTTTCTTTATTCTTTTGATTCTTTTTTCTTTTTTTTTCTTTTTTCTTTTGACTTTTTTCCTTTCCTTTTCAGCCCTTTTTTTGTCACTCTGAATTGACTGTTTCAGCAACAGACTCATTCATCCCCATAGTTTAAGGCAACTGTATAGTTCCTGCCAAGTTGCATCACACTCTAAAACTCATCTGCTCTTATCAGACCCATGCTCATTGAAGTCTCGTTGTTTTTATGCTTGCGTGTATTTTTGTTATTTAATGCACAGTTTTATTATTACTAATGTTATTGTCTGGGTATATTCAAGTTTTATCTTACTTTAACATATCTAGCTGCGGCAGCTACTTTAAATTTCCCCTTGGAGATCACTAAAGTAATCTTATTTTATCTTATCTTATATCTTATCTATCCTTAAATGTTTTCTTTGCTTGATGCAGCCCAATAATTTGACGTTTCTGAAATTCAATCTTCAGCAGTCAGAAGGAGGGGAATTTTCATGCCCTCCAGAGATGAAGGCAGGTGTGACTTCTCAGTACATGCTGTAATATACACTGTGATGGATTTCTGGTGTGTTTTATGTTTCAGAAAACCAGTGGAGTTTTGTATTGCCCATGACTGAAGGATGTGATCTTAATGTCAAATTTAAGAAGCTGAAGATGATGTTCACAATTAACTTATTCAACTACTATCATATACAGTAAAAGTATAGTCAGCTGTGTTCAGTTCCTTATATTAGGGTTGAAATGCAGTATTTAAATGAAAGAACATGACTGACCTTGACACCTTTGAGCTGAACTAGAGCAGAGACTGAGCTCCGACCTCACAAATGTACTTCTGGAAGAATGGTCAAAATTTTCTATAAACAAACACACCTCTAAACCTTGTGGAAAGTCCTCTCATGAGATTTTGAAGTTGTTATAGCTGCAAGAGGGGGCGGGGCCAAAATCCTATTAAACCCTATGGATTAAGAATTAGAATTGTTCATATGGTCAAGGTTTTGCATTTATAAGATATTGTGTTGTTACCTATAATAAAGCTTGTGTTTTGTTCCCACATGTCAAATTTAAATGTGTGACTGAAGCTCATACATGTGCTAAATAGTGTGTTATAACATGTATGGGAACACTACACTTTACACTTGCACCTACTGTAACAAAACCGCATCTATAAACCTTCATGCCATTACAGTCTCTCAGTTCCTTTTTGCAGCTTTTCTGAAATCATGTGAAAGGTCACATATTTTTACTATTTTTTAACAAGTTACTATAGGTCATAGAGGCCTCCTAAAAGTGTTTAACCTCCTGTTTAATAGTCCAGCTGAAAAAAAAAAAAAAAAAAAAACTCACATAATGTGTTTCTTCAAATTCCCATCTTTTATCACAGCCAGTTTAGTATCTATATAAATGAGCTACTGCTCGAGCTTGTCCTGTTGTGTTGAGCCAGACCTTGATACTGTCAAACTACTTGGTAATGCCACGCTACCTTGCCAAAGCAGATGTGATGTCTGTATTCAGCTCCCCTGGTGCTGCTTTTGTTACCATGGTAACAACACTAACATACGCTTTTTAGCACCAAATGGTGCATAAAAGTTATGTATATAACAGTTGTTTTTACTCAGTGTTTCAACTAAACAGGTGAAAATATAAAAATACTTATGGTATTTATTTTACTTTTGGAAGAAAATCCCTAGAAATCGGGGCTTTGTATGGCACAGCTAATAGTAGCTTAGTGAACTCACTCACACTGTTTAACCGACCTGCTGGCATGTCACATTTTCTCACAGAAGTAAAACATCATGTCATCGCCTGAGGTGCAAGACTTTTCAACAAAATATATATATATTTTTTTTTTTAAACAGTGTTCCATGCAATCCTTGTAAAATTGTGTTACTGCACCTTTTAGTTCTCTGTGACTGCCAAACTACTAATTTAATTTCATAACTACAGGGTGGGCCATTTATATGGATACACCTTAATAAAATGGCAATGGTTGGTGATATTAACGTCCTGTTTGTGGCACATTAGTATACGTGAGGGGGCAAACTTTTCAAGATGGGTGGTGACCATGGTGGCCATTTGGAAGTCGGCCATCTTGGATCCAACTTTTGTTTTTTTCAATAGGAAGAGGGTCATGTGACACATCAAACTTATTGGGAATTTCACAAGAAAAACAAAAAGTTGGATCCAAGATGGCCGACTTCCAAATGGCCACCATGGTCACCACCCATCTTGAAAAGTTTGCCCGCTCACATATACTAATGTGCCACAAACAGGACGTTAATATCACCAACCATTCCCATTTTATTAAGGTGTATCCATATAAATGGCCCACCCTGTATGTGATTTATGTTCACAACTATTGGTGCACAATTTATATATGATCTTGTGCTGTATTTCACTATTTATTTTGTTTTTGTTTTTTTTTTTAGTTGCAAAGCAGTTGCTTGTTACAAATTTGAAAGAAAAGAGCTGTGATTTTGTCCTCTTCTACTGTATGTAAATTATTGTTTGTAGCACAATTAATACTTCAGAACCTTTGCATTCTTATATGGTTTATGAATTGATATATTTTCCCATGTAAATAAATAAATAAATAAATAAATAATACGGCTTAAACAGTGATTTTGGGACTCGTCAGTTTGGTGCCACTTACTAACGGTGACAAAAACATTTTGAAAACTTCTGAATGAAGTGGGTGAAGCTGACAAGTCTCTGTGGCCCTCTAGTGGCTGACTAAAGTACTTTTTTTTTACTCTGTATTTTTTATTTATTTATTTTATTTCCAGGTTAGTGAGTTTAACAAAAGTTCCCTCCTTTTGTACCACAGATCATCATCTGTGTCCTAAGAAAGAATTCAGTCCCTGCTGTGACATTTTTATATTTTTATATTTATCAGGTTGTCTGTTAGTTTGTTTTTTCACCTTAATAATAATTTTAATAATAATAATCACTTCACTCTTTTATAATCGAGGCTCACATGCCACACAATCATGTTTGTTCCCATCACATTGTGTGTGTGTGTGTGTGTGTGTGTGTGTGTGTGTGTGTGTGTGTGTGTGTGTGTGTGTGTGTGTGTGTGTGTGTGTGTGTGATAATGGACTTAATTACTTTCATACTCTGATTTCTGTCTTTTTGCGACTGATGATGGGATTGTGATCCCTAGTCACATTTTTTTCCTGAACACATTTCTTCTGTGAGGTGAACAGTGAAGCACTATCCTTACAGGTTTTAATAATGTTTTGGAGAAAGAAAAAAGGAACTAAGCTAATCCAAAGCAGCTCCACCCAGAAGTAGGAAAAGTATTTGGTAAAAGAAACCTTTAGGTGAACATGAGTTTTAACTCACTGGTTGGGTCCGTAACTATCTTTGTGTTATTTCTCTGTATATCAGGTAAGACTAAACCTGTATCATTCTGATATATAATGTGCGTATGCCTCATTTTCTAACATTGTAAATATTCATTTATTCCTTTCATTGAGCAGTAACTGCTATAATTTTTTTTGTCATTGTTAGACAAAATTTCTCTCAGTATTGATGCAGTTTGTTCCTAATGTTGTGCAGATGTAGAGAGCATGTTGACACTGAAAAATGTAGCTGTGAAACATGGAGGATCGGTCACTATTCCATGTCTTTATGAGGAGCGATACAGAACAAACCCTAAATTCTGGTGTAATGGGTATTACTGGTCTACCTGCAGTATAAAAGCTTATGCAAACTCACATGGAAGTACATCAGTCACTGATCATCCAGAGCAGAATATGTTCACTGTGGAAATTAACCGACTGTCCGATTATGGATGGTACTGGTGTGCAGCTGAAATTGGTAGCATTTGGGAACCAGATGAGCGTGATTATTTACACCTGACAGTTAGTGAAGGTAAGAAACTTAAACTAGGCAGAAATATAAGATTTGTAACAGATTCCCTTACACAACTCATCTGCTGTCTGTTTATTCAGATCCTGATCTGTCTGTAGTGAAGAGCAGAGTGAGCGGTGCAGAAGGTGGAAGTGTCACAGTCCAGTGTCTCTACAGTGCTGCGTATAGGGATACAAAGAAGTACTGGTGCAGATTCAAAGACAGACGCTGCGACACAGTTGGGAAGACTGACACATCCCAGAATTCAGCAGTGCACATCAGTGATAATGGGAGATCCTTCAGTGTGAAGATGAGTAGACTGAAGAAGAGTGATGCTGGCTGGTACTGGTGCGGTGCAGGAGATGTGCAGGTTCCTGTTCACATCAGTGTTGGTGATGAAACTCCAGGTATTATCATCATGCACCATCTGCAGTATTGTAGTTATTCCTGGTTTGTCATGTTAGAGATTATACTGAATCTTTACAGTACATTGTTAACCTAATAAAATCACAAAACAAAACAAAACAAAAAACATTTAAATAGTCAGGATATAAATTGTACCCTTGACATTTATTAGTTGTTGTTTTTTTCCCCTTGAAACTACATTACTTCTTCTTTTTGTTCAGGAGTGTCAGGGTGGTTTTGATCAGAACCAGTGAGGGTTTCCTGTTTGCTAGTTTCTTTTTCTAGTACCTACTAACTTCAGTGTTATCATCTATTGACCATGATCATAAATTCACTCTTGTAGTCTATGAAGGAACAGATTCTAACCTGATAGACTTAGACAGTGGCCACATCTAAACAAGGTATGATCTTTTTTTTATGCACATACATATTATAATATTTAGAGCGTTTTCCTTTTATATTGTTACTTATATGGTATGCACCAAAATATACAGTACTGAAACTCGTGCAACTCGAACGCGCACGTTTGTCGATAGCTCCAGCCGCACGTGTTCCCAGGAGTGAAAAGGAAGTTGTGTTGTGCAATTGCTGTAGTAAATGGGTCTCTCAACTGAGGATATTCATACAGTAGTTGAGT
Source organism: Clarias fuscus (assembly GCA_030347435.1). Classification (NCBI taxonomy): domain Eukaryota; kingdom Metazoa; phylum Chordata; class Actinopteri; order Siluriformes; family Clariidae; genus Clarias; species Clarias fuscus. The sequence continues at coordinate 9,730,655 of CM059231.1, forward strand.
ATTACAGCATTTTCGATTATACGGAAGTGGTCATGAACGGGGACCAAGCTTGAAATAGGTGATAGAACAATTCCTTCCTGTTTAAGGAATGTTTAAGGAATGTGCGTGTTCAGCTGTGAAGAGAACTGTGCATTAAGCAAGCAAATCATCTCCTTCTGCAGGAGTCTGCAGCAACCTTTGTTCCGGGATACTGTATGTTTCAGAATCTGCGTGAACGATATGAACACTGTCTACAGTGTCAAACAGTTACATTACGCCTACCATGGACAGCAACACACTAATAGAGTGTATGTTAGTTTCTTTCAGGAGGAATAGATTCCCAGATGGCAACAAGCTAATTTTGTTTCGTCTTTTCGTTTCAGTACTGTATATTTTGGCGCATACTGTCTTATTTACATACATTATATTAAAGGGATTTGCATACATACTGTATACAAAGCAGTCTACATTGTATATAATTTACAATAACGTGACAGAACACACCATATTAATAATAAGAGCAATAATCTTCTGTTTTACTGTTTGTGAGCAATAAAATGCCAAGTTTAGTTTTAAGGTACGTTATAGTTAATTTCATATAAAATTCCAATTACTGCTATATCAGTTTTATCCTTGTTTAGATTGTGTTTTTTGTTATCATTTCAGTTTTCTTGATAGCATCTTATATTGTTGGATTTTGTTTACTGAAAAGTTAAATGCGTTTCAGTGGCAGTTGTGTCAGAATAGTAATGTAGGTACATTCAAAACAAAACAAAAAAAAAAAGTGGGATTATACAAAAGGAGGAAATGATATCACTGTTAAAGTCAGAAAACATTAGGTCACCCTAATCCCTCAGAAATGATAGATGCCCCCAGATTGCTGGGTTCTCTTATTGTGTCCTTTTAGCATAAAAACAGGACATTTAGAGTAGATGGACAATCATTTGACTCATTTTAGAGTAAGTCAATTCTGGTTGTGCTTTCATTACAAATGTTACTTCTAATTATAATTTCTATTTATTTTATTTTTTTTTGTAGGTTTAATTACAACAACAGAACCGATGTGAGTACAGAAATACTATTATACATTGCTGATATCAATACATATTATTGTGTAATTAGTATCCAGTACACTAGTATTTTATAACATTGGAAAACATTCTAGGCTATGCTAATAAAGACGATTATATATATATATATATATATATATATATATATACTGTGTAACACTAACTATATACAGAGTAAAAGAGTCCTGGAATGTTCCTGTGCCATCAAGGAAAAATTGATCTGATAACCTGGTCATTCAGTACATCCAGGTTGTCATATGACTTCAACAGGATCAAATTGGACTCACCAGACCACATGACCCTTTTCCTTTGGTCCGAAGTTCACTCTTTATGCTCCCTAGCCAATTGAAGCCTTTATTTAGATTAGTCTCACTAACAAGTTTCTTATGGACACATACAGTAGCTGTTTAGTCCCAATCCTGTGAGTTCTCATCAGATTTTGTGTCTATGGAAATGCTCTCACTTTCATTATTAAACATAGCTAGGGTTTTTACGTAATCGCTGCATATCATATTACACTGTAAATTGCAGTTTGCAATTTGTGGCAAAATAATCACAATGTGATTTTTTTTTTTTTTTTTTAATCAATGAATGTAGCCCTGTATCAAATGGTCTACTTGGAAGGAAAGGGAATTTGCACACAATCCAGAGATGAATGCAAGTGTGACTTCTCGATGCATGCTATAAAACAATGTGATAGATACCTGGTTTATTTTATGTTTCAGAAAACCAGTGGAGTTCTGTATTGCACACCACTGAAGGATGTGATCTTGGGGCAAATTTAAGAAGCTAAAGAAGATGTTCACCCTTAGGTTATTCGATTACTATCATACGAAAAGCACAGTCAGCGATGTGAAACAGTCAGCCATTAGGGTTCAGTCGTAGTGGTAATGCTTTTGTTGGTCAACCAGTTGTGATGAATAAATAAATAAATAAATAAATAAATAAAGGTGACATTTATTGTGGTGTTATCTATAATAAGGCTTGTGTGTTAATCCTACATGTCCACAGGGTGGGTGAACATTAACTATACTTTATGTAATAAAGTACATGTGCAATTTGTTTTTTATTACATTTTATTAGAAATATAGACTTCATTTTAATTTGTAGTTACTTTGTTACCCACTGTGTTTAAGTGTATATTAGATATTCAGATGTGTGTCTGAAACCTCGTCCATAAACCTGCAGTTTTTCTCAGTTGCTTTGCAGCATTTCTGAAATCATTTTAAAGCTCACATATTTTACTCTTTTTATTAAGTTAGTATACTGCAGGCCATAGAGGCTTTTAATACTCCAACTGAAATATAAATACCAATTACATACACATATATAATTTTAAAATTTTCCTATGATTCACTGCTCTGTCAGAAATGCATTAAAACATATCTATATAAATGATCTACTGCTGAAGCATGCCCAGATATCGGTCCTGCCAAACCATGCCCTTTGCAAAAGCAGATGTATAGTATGAGGTGTGTATTCAACTCCACCTGCACTGCTTTTGTTACCATGGTAACAACACTAGGAAACCCTTTTTAGCTCTTAAAATCGGACAATCGAGCTGATTGGCTTGCTCTACAGCCAATCAGGGGTGTGTCATGTGGTTCAGAGGAAACATGTGATAGTCTTCGGCCCGCCAGACTGAGTGTTAGTAATAGCCTTAATGTGGGAGCCCCCTAGTGATGGGGAGGAATTGTACATGCCTGAATTAGGGAAAAAAATCGGGGGGTTTTTGTGATAAGAATCACTAGAGAGGAGTTCAAACACGCTGCTGGCAGCCTTCGCTTTTCCTCAGGTCTAAGGTCCATGTTAGCAACGGTGGTGCGGGACCTTTCCTAAAGTAATGATTTTTCAATTTAAAAACAGTCCTCTGTGCAATCTTTTATCTTTATTTTATCTTTTTAATCTCTATTTTTACAACGATTAGACCAAAATTTACAATATATCATGCAGTGCTACATATTCTCTATTAGTTATAGTATTTGTTGCAAGTTAATTTTTTTCCTTGCCATGTCCGTCTTTTTCTCACATGACCTCTGTAAAAATTCCAGGACAGATTACCTACTGTTTTTCAGCAAACTCGGCGGTCCTCTGAGAAATCTAATCCCATCCGAATGTCTGTGTTTGCCGAAAATGTTTTTTCTGAAACGCATTTTCTTGTGTGTTGTGGTCAACGTGAACTACCGTACAAACCTCTAGCGCACCGGTATGACCATACGCAATCCACGCATGCTCAACATGTGGTCTTGTGCAACGCCCACATGTAAAACACAGACACGCCCACCTCCGTAATAAACACGGAGATGTTCGTCCTGTCCGAATCCATACATGAAATGACAGACATCTTTGTATAAATTGTAATTGATAATCATCATTCACTAATAATCCACTGACACATGCGACATGGCGGCATGTAATTTATACTGCCTTTGTTCAATAATGGAACTTCACCAAGTGTTTAAGTAATCTTAAACATTTCTACATTTCTTCTGTGAAGTTAACAGTTCAGAAAGATCCTACTGAAATCAATGAATTCAGCAATCAAACACAATGAAACTTCCACAACCACCAGGTACATCTGCCAACATAGTTGTTTAAGAGAGACATTTCTCATTGCATCAGTTAGGATCTAAAAGAACTGGGCCCGTATTCACAAAGCTTCTTAAGCCTAAAAGTGGCTCCTAGTGACGAAATTCTAAGAAAAATCTTAGAATTGGGGCATTTTCTTAGAATTTCTCCTTAAATTTAGGATAAAATCTTAGTAAAGATAAAAATGATTCACAAAACATCTTAGCCCTAAAAACAGCTCCTAAGGTAAAATTTGTTACGAGTAGAGAGGAGGACTTTTAAGAGGCTTAAGAGTTTCTCTAGCAGAGGAGAAAATGCTGGAAGGAAGAAATATTCTCCAAACACTGAACGTAAAGCTAAAAGTAAACGCTGCTCTTCTGTCCAATCTGGTTTTCTTGTTGTTTTACTTCCTTCCATCTCTCTTGGATTGTTGGCTACATACCTTCCAAAAGTGCAAATTAAATAAACTGTCCTGTAATCATGTAAATTGTTAAAGCTGAGACATTTTGTTTCCATCAATCTGAAATGGATTACAAGCAATAAAATCAATACGGTAAATAAATGTGAGAACTTAAAGATAGTAACTACTGTGTGGAAATTGGTTGCTTCAAAAGTCGACACATTTTCAACATTCAGCTGTTTAATTATCTTTAAGACATTTAGCCTAGAAACTTTGCATAAAGTAGCCTGTACTCATGATTATACAATTTCTTCATATAAAAAAAATATGATTTCACTGTTGGTTCTATTATCATGTATTCTGTTTTCACAAAGAGCGCATTTCAAAACCTTTGCAGAGGTCAGAGGTGATTTTTTTTTTAATAACCAATCACAGTCCTTGAATTGCTGCATCATCCCTAGCAACGGGGTCAACCACACCCCCTCACTAAGATAAAAGTTTTTCTACTTTCCTTACTCAGAGTTGCTCTAAAAAGTTTCCTAAATCACTTTTAGTCTAGGATTCCCAGCTAGGACTTTTTAAGCTAAGATAGGAGCTCTTTGAGAGAATTCTAAGAAGCTTTGTGAATACGGGCCCTGAACTGCACACTATCATCTTTGTCATCTGTTTGTCAACTTTTACTTGAGCTTGATGACTTGGAGCAGGACGGTCTGTGTTGACTCTGAGATCCTAAGAAATGCTCATTAGCTGGCATAACAGGTCTAAAGAGGAAACCACTTTAATGAAGAGACGAGATGGGACCTGTGAGGTTAGCTGCCACTGTGACTGCTCTGCACTTTCCTTTTAAATATTGAATCTTGAGGTCATCAGCAGTCGTATAAGCATTTCTCTTGACTGTGTACGTGATGAATATAATTTTTATTTGAATTGAAATAATAATATTTAAGGTGGTGAGTGTCAGGCTTCTTTTTATTTCCAGCATTTCCCTCAGGTGAAGACCTGGACTCACTTCATGGATAACTGCTTAATTTATCTCTATTTCAGAATATCCGTTATGTTGTCTGGGGTCAATCTGATTTGTGAGGCTTGTGTAGGATGACTTGTCCTTTTGACCAGTTTTTCTCTAATCTGTCCACATATCCAAAACTTTTACCCGAGCGTAAACTTTGGCGGTATGGTTTCCCTTGCAGGGATCAACAATAGAACAGAATAGAACCAACAATATGCATGTGCAAGGTCAACAATACCGCCTCAGCATCACCTCAGGTGGTAGGGTTGACATTGCAAGGACTGCACTGATGTTTTCAACTTTTTTTTTTTAGACTCTGTTCTACTAAATCAGTTTCATCTCTTTGTTCCCACAATTTTACATATTGCTCCCGTCCTCCAATTCACTAGTCTCAACATGAACCAATTCTGCCACACAGTGGTTTGACTGGTTTAAAGGATCCACAAAAGACCACAAAAACCTTCCTTACCAGTGGAGAAGAATCCAATATAGAAAACTAAAGAACACTAAAGTTTGAGCTACATCCACCTTCAAAATATGTAGCTAAGCCCTGCCCACAATTCACACTTTAAGGGAGCCTGAAACTACTCTTGATTAATTATCTGACAACAAATTGCTTTTAGACCTACTTCAATCACACTGCAATCAGCACTACCAAACAGCAAAAACTAGGTACAGTACAGTAAGAACCAATCGTGTTTCAAAAACAGTACAAAAGTTAAAAACCTACCTTACCAGTGGAGAAAAATTCAATATAGAAAACTAAAGCACACTTGAGAAACAGCTGAAATGTCTCTAAATTTCCCTTATCCTCTATCTCATATTAAGTTTTCTTTGCCAACCTAAAAAAAGGTGCGCCTACCTTGGGTGGCAAACCATCCAGCTCACTGAAGGCTCATAGCACTAAAGGAGCTCAAAATGGCTCCATAATCATCCACTTGTTCTGGTTCAGATTTGTCTCCTTTAGTGGATCACAAGCTGGATTAAACCTGTCCTCCTGGCTGGCTCACCAAAATACTGTATATCACTGCTTTGACTGGTGAAACACGTAAAATTTTGTGAGCAGTGTCTAGTGTGTGTGTGTGTGTGTGTGTGTGTGTGTGTGTGTGTGTGTACTGTATAAACCTCTTTCTTTTTTCCAATCTTTGTTATACTCCTCCATACTAGAACCACTTTGTTAGTAGCTTTAAGAAATGTGAGCACATAGAGCCTGAACATGATTTTTCTCCTGTGTGGCAAGGGGAGGGCTGCAGACCCATAAGGTCTCTGGGAAGCAGGATCTTTAGAATCTCTATGCAGGTCTGGGGTCTGTAAGAGTCTTCCATTGCTGATCACACGCATACATTTACACATGGAACATTTGCACATTTTGCACACTATGAACTTGAACTGCAACCTTGCACATTATCTTGCCAATAACTGGACATGGTTCTACACTGCACTACATTACATTTCTATTATATTTCATTTTATGATATATATTTTTCTATTTTTATTATATATTATTTAACTTCTTTATATTTCTAACTTGTGCTACTATTTTATTTTCCTTTTTATTCTTATTGTTGTATATTTTGGAAATTGAAAAGTTTTTTTTATTCTCTTATTTTTTCTAATATATTGGAGGTCAACAGCAGTTGTATATGCATTTCACTTCATATCATACTGACTATGTGACGAATATAGTTAGAATTAGAATTTATATTGTTACTTTGAAGATTATTAGCTATACCTTGTTGTACATAAATCCAAATGTCTTTACAATAAATATTTGATAAAGACACTTATTAAGTTAGCACTGAAGAAATAAACTGGATCATAATAGATACAGTACAGACCAAAAGTTTGGACACACCTTCTGATTCAAAGAGTTTTCATTCTTGTGTTCTTTATTGTGTTCTTTAGCCCAAACGCGTCTCTTCTGCTTGTTGCCTGTCCTTAGCAGTGGTTTCCTAGCAGATATTCTAGCATGAAGGCCTGATTCACACAGTCTCCTCTTAACAGTTGTTCTAGAGATGTGTCTGCTGCTAGAACTCTGTGTGGCATTGACCTGCTCTCTGATCTGAGCTGCTGTTAACCTGCGATTTCTGAGGCCGGTGACTCGGATGAACTTATCCTCCGCAGCAGAGGTGACTCTCGGTCTTCCTTTCCTGGGGCGGTCCGCATGTCAGCCAGTTTCTTTGTAGCGCTTGATGGTTTTTGTGACTGCACTCGGGGACACTTTCAAAGTTTTCCCAATTTTTCGGACTGACTGACCTTCATTCCTTAAAGTAATGATGGCCGCTCGTTTTTTTCTTCACTTAGCTGCTTTTTTCTTGCCATAATACAAATTCAAACTCTTTGAATGAGAAGGTGATGAAGCGGTATAGACGATGAGAGAGATAATAATGAGCACAATTTGCTAACTCGGGTTATTGCTGTTGGGTGCCTATCAGCTCTGACAATTGTGACTAATCTCAGTGAACGTACAGTATATTCTTATGAATTTACCTTTGCTGTTTGTTATTTCTCTCAATCACCACTGGTATTCAGCAGGTTGCGTCCTTCGAAAATCCCCAGTGAAACTGTTCTCTATGCTCCTCTTGTGTTGAGTTCCTACATCTTGAATAAAAAAATAAAGTGTGTGATTAGTGATCATCAAAAAAAAAAAAAAAACCCAAAAAACTTTGATGCAATGGAAGCTACAGTTAAATACAGAAAATGTGATCTACAGTATTACACTATATGTGATACATGATGTGGGGAAAAAAATATTGAAATTACAGAAATGTCTGAACAGTGTACAGTGGTTTTGGTGTTTAGTTAGCCTTCCTTTGTTTTGCGAAACATTTTAAAACAGTCAAGGCTTCTGCAACATGAGTGAGAGAAGCTTCAACCAAGTTGCAAATCAGCAGCAAAAGTTTCAGTTCCTTCAATAAAGCATCAACTGCTAATTTCATCTCAGACACCATCTCACTCAGGAAAATGTTCTTAAATAGACAAATAGATGAACAGTTGTTGAACAGTAATTATTAATTATTCATTTTTTTGTTGGTTTGTTTGTAATAATTCAATGAAAAAGGAGCAATTTGATTTGAAAACTGATATAACAAGTGATTTTTCCAAATTCAAAACAAATGTCCTTAATACTAGCACTAATTCGTGAATCAAGTGTTGTCTCAAGCATACCTAATGCAAATAAATTAATACGTCAGGTTTTTTTTGTGTGTGTGTGTGTGTGAATGTAATTAAAATCTGACTCAATTTATTTGTTTGATTTTGCTTATTGCTACTTTTCGACCATGAAAATTACACATGCATGTCAGTACTTTTACATACTGCTGGTGGTTTTTTTTATACAGATCTTTGCGTTTAGAGTGTGAAACCATGAACGAAAGAGAGCGAGAGAGAGAGCGAGAGAGAGAACAGGAACTAAGCTAAAAAAATAATTTAAAAAAAGCTTGTTTGCCATCTGAGCCTCTTAGACTTAAACCATGGGTTTTTACTCCCTAGATGGTTCTATTCCTCTCTTTGTGTTATTGCTCACTACATCAGGTAAGACTAAACCTGTATCATTTCTATATAATGTGTGTATGCCTCATGCTAAACATCTTTCATCATTGTTAGGCTTTCAGTATTGACACAGTGATTCCAGATTTGGTCGAATATTTGTGAATCAGTGTCTGTAATACTAACACTGTTTTCTATTGTTGCTTGTGTGCAGATGTAGAGAGCATGAGGACGCTGAAAAATGTAGCTGTAAAACGTGGCAGACCGCTCACTATTCCATGTCTTTATGATGAGCGATACAAAACAAACCGTAAATTCTGGTGCAAAGGGTATTATTGGTCTTCCTGCAGCGTAGTCGCTTATGCAAACTCTCGTGGAAGTACATCAGTCATTGATTATCCAGAGCAGAATATGTTCACTGTGGAAATGAACCCCGTGTCTGATTCTGGATATTATTGGTGCGCAGCAGAAATTGTTAGTAGCCCAGATGACGGTGTTTATTTGTACCTGACAGTTAGTGAAGGTAAGAAACTTAAACAAGGCAGAAATATAAGATTTGTGACAGATTCCCTTACACAACTCATTCGCCGTCTGTTTATTCAGATCCTGGTCTGTCTGTAGAGTCGGGCAGAGTGAGCGGTGCAGAAGGTGGAAGTGTCACAGTCCAGTGTCTCTACAGCGCTGCGTATAGGGATACACAGAAGCAGTGGTGCAGATTCAAAGACGGGTGCTGCAAAACAGTTGGAATGAGCTCCATATCCCAGAATTCATCAGCGCACATCAGTGATAATGGGAGATCCTTCAGTGTGAAGATGAATAGACTGAAGAAGAGTGATGCTGGCTGGTACTGGTGCAGTGCAGGAGATCTGCAGGTTCCTGTTCACATCAGTGTTGGTGATGAAGCTCCAGGTTTTATCCACATCCATTGTTATTTTAGCAAACCCGCTGGTCATGTTAAAATCGTACTGGACCTTCACGGTTTTATTAAGACTAGAATTTAGGCAGCAGTCTAATAAAGTCGCTAGACAAACGTTGATTTAGATTCTACTTCTAGACGTAAAGGAGCATGATGGAACACACAAAAAAAAAAGAAAAGAAAAATTCATAGCCGCATTTAAAATAAGGAATGATCATTGTATTGCATCACCAAACTAGGTGTGTCTACATTTCAAACTAACCACCAGATAGCAGGGGAAACGTTTTGCCTCATCTGTTTCAGATATGTAAATTTACATGTACAGTGTATGTTACAGAATAACTATCACCGTTTCTATATGAATGAGATTAGTGCATAATATATAAAACATGTATTAGATATATAATCGTCTGCTGTATTGTTCTGCTGTTGGTGGGAAATTAAATGCTAAGTTAAACTGAAGAGTGCATGGTGTGAAAAGTTTTGAGGAAGCCAACTGAGACAACAAATACGTCAGTTTTTATTTTATCACTTGGTGTATCTATGTCTGTTTTGTGCATCATACGTCACAGCTCAAAGAGTCAGATGAAATCTTAGAATGACTTTACATAAAAACCTGCATTCGCACACACACACTCCAGCCAATGCTTGTCCTTCTCTCTCTCTCTCTCTCTCTCTAAATAGCAGACTAGCCTAGCCTAGATCCCCCAGTGTTGAGTCAAATGGCTCTGGGGACAAAGGATTTTCTGCCTGTTGAACAGCTTTGCTTATTGTCTCATTCTGGTATAAATAAAGTAGATGGACACTGTAGCGATAAAGTCATTTATTAATTTCAGATCGAGTCAATTCTGGTTGTGTTACCATTACAAATATCACACTAATGATAATTTCTCATTTTTTTTTTTGTAGGTTTAATTACAACTGATTCTACAGAATTCTGCAGTAATGAAATCATGTGAGTGCAAAAAAACAACAACAACAACAACAACAACAACAAAAATGTATACTGTACATTGCTGATAGGAATAAATAAGATTAAATTATTAGTACACACTAGCATTTTATAACATTTGAAAATATTTTAAGCTGTCTTAATAAATACAATAATATATACTGTGTATACAGTACATTGTCTGGATACTGTATATACTGTGTGTGTGTTCTGCGTTAACATGATTACAAACTAATGTTTTATTCATTATTACTGGATTATTATTTATTTAAATATTTTGGAAATTTTGGAAAATTAAGACATAATGCAATTCGGTCTTCAGCAGTCAGTGTAAATTACAAAACTTGCAAACCCTCCAAGAGTAAATGCACGTGTGACTCCTCAGCACGTGCTGTAACATATTCATTGTGATGAATCTCTGGTGTGTTTTATGTTTCAGAAAACCAGTGGAGTTCTGTACTGCCAACACTTAAACTTCCAAAGCATCTCTATTGGGTTGAGGTCTGGGCTCTGACTAATCCAGTCCAAAAGGCAGATTTTGTTTTCTGAAACTATTCTGTTGAGGATTTACTCCAGTGTTTTTGGGGTAATTGTCCTGTTGCATCACCCAACTTCTACAGAGTTTCAGCAGACATAAACACTTTCTCACATTATAGGAAGGATTTATTTTTTTATACACTTGCAAGCTGGCCACGCCCTGATGCAGCAAAGCAGCCCAAATCATGATAGAAATTTCCTCCACCGTACTTTACAGTTGGTACTGTATGATGTTTCCGGGATGATCTGCAGCGCCCTTTTTATGCCAGATGTGGTGCTGCATGTTCTTTTCAATCTTAGTTTCATCAGTCCACAAAACATTTTGTCAATACCGCTGTGGAGTGTGTCAACGTGCTTTTTCACAAACTTCAGCCATGCAGCAATGTTCATTTGTAAGCAGCGGCTTTCTTTGTGGTGTCCTGCCATGGACACGCTACTTGTTTGATGTTTTATGTACTGTAGACTCGTGAACACAGATGGTATTAAGCTCCAATGATGCCTTTACATCTTTAGCTGTCACTCAGGGTTGTTTCTTTACGTTGTTGATGAGTTCATTGTCCTCTTCAGGTCATTTTGACTTGGTTCCCACTTTTGGTAGAAAGTGTGTCTCCATTTAACTAACCGCGGACGGCTGAATTTGAAACTCACTTTGTAACCCTCACGTTTACTTCTTTATGGAAATCAACAATTGTTGATCATAGATCTTGTGAAAGCTCTTTTTGTTGAGGCATGGCTCACATAAGCGTATTCTTCTTGTGCAGCAGACTCATGAAGCTTTTTTTGTTTTGTTTTGAAAAGTCATTACTCAAGGATTCACATACTTTTCCACTAGCACTATGAGGTTGTTATGGTTCTCCTCAATAAAGACCATAAAGATTAGCAACTTTAGTGTCATCATTTTAGGCCCAACATATTTGCTAATACTGTTAGCAAATGAATGCAGAAATGTATGCGTCACATACTTATACTTAAATAATTTTTCTATATATACAATAACACTACCCTTCTCATTTGCACTTTCTAATATTTGCTCTTACATGTAGAGTGTTATGATGTAGAAGGGCATCTGCTTGCACAGTTTGTTGGCAGTATGACAGCAGCCTCACCTCACCGGTTAATCCACTGGCTAATTATTTTTCATTTATTTATTTATTTAATTTTTACCTGATACGAGTCACACAGTTTGACAGTGCTATGAAGATAAAATAACAAGCTAAAATGTCTTGTCTTTTCGTCTGGCTTCACTTCGGACATGACGATAAATTGCAATACCATGTTTTACCACAACTCCACCACAAGGGAGGAAGGGGGCGCTATAATTCATTTCAATTTTATCATCTGTGTAGCGTTTTTAACAGTTGCCATTGTCGCAAAGCAGCTTTACGCAGTCAAAAGAATGTACGAAATGTGAATGTGTATGAATCAGAATGATAGGATTGTCCCTGATATAATACTTCTTTTTAATAACTAAAATGGCATGTACTGTGTAAAAAAAATACTAGGGGCCCCTGGCTTCCCTTGGCTTCTGGGAGAAACTCCACTCGACAAATTCCCATCTTTGTCACTGCTTGTCACAAACGTGCCAGTTCAGCATCTATACAGATATAGATATGTCTAATCATGCCAGAATGCATGAAAGCTGTAACTGCAGATAGGGGTTATTTCACCAAATACTGATTTCTTAATGTTATTGATGTGTTGGGCTGTCATTTCATTTGAATATACACTTTAAATAACAAACAATAGTTATACTTTGCATTTAGGGAAAATATTGTCGGCAGTTCACAGAAAAATGAAATAAAACTGTTCATCTTACCAATGCACCTGTAAGAAAAAAACACCATAAGAAACTAATTAGTTTGCAGGGGACTTTTATAATTTTTTTTCCAGAGCTGTGTAAACGAGCTACTGCTGAACCATTCTGTGTCACTGTTGGGCCAGACCTCGATGCCAAATTATACACTGTCACGCTACTTTGCCAAAGCAGATGTGATGTCTTTTCTGTAGGCTTTTTTGTTTGTTTGTTTGTTGTTGTTGTTGTTGTTTTTTTTTGCGAAATGTTTCTTTTTTCTTAATTTATGTTCATAACTATTGGAAGACATGTATATATGATATTGTGCTGTCTTTGTGCGATATTTATTGTAATTGTTTCGATTTTACTTTTTCAGTCACAAAGCAGTTTGTTTGTTACCAATCTTCAAGAAATATGTAAGAGCTGTGATTGTTTCCTCTTCTAATGTAAATTGATGTTTGCAGCACAATTAATCCTTCAGAACCTTTGAGCCCTTGTATGTTTTATGAATCGGTACATTTTATTTTGGGACTCTTCAGTTTGGTGCCATTTACTAAAAGCAAACAGTAACTTTTGCAAAAATACCTAATTGCTTTGTGGTGCTGTAACCTCTCGCAGCCGGAGGTCTAGAGAGAGCTGATTGGCCGAGCTCTCTCAGAGGGGAGGGATGAGAGGTACTTAGTGCTCCCACATTAATCACGGCTCTACAGCCAGTCAGGGGCGTCTGTGAGCTCGCGCAACGGAGGGAGCGGATAGCGTTGTCCTCCGAGTGTGTTACTCCGCCCCCAACGGTGCGCGAGCGAGCAGTTCGAAAAGATGCGGTCGGCTGGCGTCACGTGGTTCGGAGGAAACACATGATAGTCTTCGGCCCTCCCGGCTGAGTGGTAGTAGTAGCCTTAATGTGGGAGCGCCCCCTAGTGACGGGGAGGAATTGGACACGGCTAAAATTAGGGAGAAAATCGGGGAAAAAATCCCCCCCCAAAAAAAAAAAGGTGAAGATGAAAGGTCTCTGATGCCCTCTAGTGGGTAAATGCTACAAGAATATAAGTGTCACTAATCACAGCTCACGGCACACAGCCATTTAGTGTCGATTTACACAGTCTATGTGATTGTGTGTGATAATGCTTTTAATTTCTCTGACACTCTATTTTTATTTTATTTTTTTGTTGTTGTTGTTGTTGTTGTTGCTTTGTTTAGTCATTAAGTCATGTCTGACTTTTTGTGACCTCATAGACCATAGCACACCAGGGCCCGTTTTCACAAAGCTTCTTAGAATTCTCTCAAAGAGCTCCTATCTCAGCTTAAAAAGTCCTAGCTGGGAGTCCTAGACTAAAAGTGATTTAGGAAACTTTTTAGAGCAACTCTGAGTAAGGAAAGTAGAAAAACTTTTATCTAAGTGAGGGGGTGTGGTCGATTCAAGTACAGTGATCGGTTAATAAAAAAAAATCACCTCTGACCTCTGCAAAGGTTTTGAAATGCGCTCTTTGTGAAAACAGAATACATGATAATAGAACCAACAGTGAATCATATTTTTTGTACATGAAGAAATTGTATGATCATGACTACAGGCTACTTTATGCAAAGCTTCTAGGCTAAATGTCTTAAAGATAATTAAACAGCTAAAAGTTGAAAATGTGTCGACTTTTGAAGCAACCAATTTCCACACAGTAGTTACTATCTTTAAGTTCTCATATTTATTTACCGTATTGATTTTATTACTCGTAATCCATTTTAGATTGATGAAAGCAAAATGTCTCAGCTTTTACAATTTACAGTACATGATTACAGGACAGTTTATTAAAGTTGCACTTTTGGATGGTACGTAGCCAACAATCCAAAAGATATGGAAGGAAGTAAAACAACAAGAAAACCAGATTGGACAGAAGAGCAGCGTTTACTTTTAGCTTTACGTTCAGTGTTTGGAGAATATTTCTTCCTTCCAGCATTTTCTCCTCTGCTAGAGAAACTCTTAAGCCTCTTAAAAGTCCTCCTCTCTACTCTTAACAAATTTTACCTTAGGAGCTGTTTTTAGGGCTAAGATGTTTTGTGAATCATTTTTATCTTTACTAAGATTTAATCCTAAATTTAAGGGGAAATTCTAAGAAAATGCCCTAATTCTAAGATTTTTCTTAGAATTTCGTCACTAGGAGCAACTTTTAGGCTTAAGAAGCTTTGTGAATACGGGCTCAAGCCTTCACGGATGCTGTCAGCGATGCTCTGATTAAATGATCTCATTTCTACTGATGCAACTTCACCATGACTTCAGTGTGATCTCCAGTAAATGTTACTTATTTCCCCCCACACACATTTTTTTTCTGTGAGGTTAACAGTTTGAATCCTTCAAAGTTTTCCAATTCCGGTAATTTTAGCAATCTTATTTTCTTTATACAGATTAGTAATTTGCCCTGCCAACGTGATTGTTAAAGAAATGAGAAGTTACTCATTGCATCATTTAGTTTCAAAGGAATTGTGGTAGTTGAAGCATATTAATCACTGCAGTAATCATTCAACCAAAGGCTATTATGTGTATTTTTCATATAAATTCAAATGCTTACTTTAAGTACTTTTCATAGATTCATTAAGTCATTAATTGTTTTATTTTTCCAACAACAGAAAAAGCACACATATGGAGCAAATCTAACTGTCCGTGATGAATACAACACTATATATTTTAGATTTATTTAAAATTAAGGGTGTAAATATACACTCCGGTTATTATTTTATTTGATTCAATATAGAATAGATTCAATATATATTCAAGGTTTTTGATTAGATTGATTCGCAAAATATATTTCTAATGATGCGGCTCTCCATACGTCAACGGAATAGGAGTTTATGAGCGTGCTTATGATACGTAGACCTTTTGCTTATGATACTTAGACCTTTTCTGTTTGGAGATGGCGTGGGATTATTAATTAAGGAACTTAAAAGGAAAACAAAACAAAGCTGAAAACCCAAAATAAACAGAGCGCCGCAGTCTACGCGAGAACGGACAGGGCTCTGGAAACTAAAAATAAAACTTAAGATCCTCTCGAGGCTCATGCTCTTATCGAGGATTTACAGTATTTGAGAGAGAGGGGTTTGTGTTTTTTTGTTTTTTTTGTATAAACTTTAAACTTTTTTTTGTATAAACTTTAAACTTTTTTTTGTATAAACTTTATACTTTATACTTAACCTGAGAGCTCGCTGGATCTTTGCCTCTGTCTCTTGATTGTCTGCGCACCTGTCTTTTTCTCTTCTTTTCTTCCTTGTCTTTGGCCCTGATACCTTACCGGTGCTACCTAAATGATCACACGAAGTGCTGCAGCATCAGGACCCTTAAATAAACACGTCGCCAGGTGAGGCGCGTTCACGCTGATTGGGGCGTGGCCTGGCAACCGTGTGTATAAATGCCCGCGCCTCTGCCTGTTCAGAACTCCGCGCGGTAGCAGCCTGTAAATCTGCCTCGTCCGAACAGTGCAAAGCATTTCCGCGCGACTCTGCCCCCCGTGAGACCCGCGTCGTTACATTAAAAGAACATTTTGCCATATTTAAATAAAAACAATGCTGCAAATCAGTTATTTTTTCTCCCTTTGTTTTGGTTATTAATAATATATTATTTTATGTTGTGAAAAAAAAAAAAACTATTTACCATGTCTTAAATAATAACACTAATAAATAAACAAATATTTGAATTATCCATTTTTGCATGAACAAAGTTTTTGATTTGGTGGGGAAAGTGATCCATCGATCAAGCAATGAGTGATCCAATGATCTGTTACAGCACAGTTTGTAATTCACCAACACCCAAACACACCCACTGAACCTACTGTAGCAATTAACAGATTAGTTGAATCACCTGAGTTTGAGAAGAAGAATCACCAAATTGGTGTTGGACACTGGCCCTCCAGGCCCTCCGGGACTGGAGTTGAAGACCCCTGTGTTATAGTGTCTTAGATATGAAGGGAAAGCTGCACAGTTCCATGGCCTCCCTCTCGATTACAGGTATCCTGTATTCAGGGTCACGGGGGGCCTGGAGCCTATCCCAGGAGACTTGGGACACATGGCAGGGTACACCCTGGACAGGGTGCTAATCCATCGCAGGGTGTGTGTGTGTTTTTATACGCTCACTCATTCACACACTACAGACAATTTGGGAACGCCAATTAGCCTAACCTACATGTCTTTGGACTGTGGGAGGAAACCGGAGCACCCGGAGGAACCCCACCAAGCAATCGAGCCTGGCCGGGGATCGAACCCGGACCCTGGCGGTGCAAGGCGACAGTGCTAACCACTACACCACCGTGCCGCCTTAGTGTGATCCAGTGATGGTTAGTTCATAAGTGCATGAAAGAATTTGATCAGTATGAGCTCTAGATATTTTTAACTTTGTGTGTTTTTTACACATTTGCGAGAACTGATTGCGAGAAGTTGGAGTATGGTTCTTCTCAGGCACCTTTTTATTATTATTTCTTCTTATTTTAATGTAATAAAAACGTTTCTCAAACAGTAATTCTCTCTCTCTCTCTCTCTCTCAATTACAGTGATTTTCTTTGTTTGTTTATTACACAACTTTAGGACCATGTGTGTCCCTGCTTTTACTGTACAGTACATGCTGCTGGTGTTTTTATTCATGGATGTTCAAATTTAAAGTATGTGCTGTACAGCAACAGCGAGAGACAAGAAGAAGGAAAAAAAAGGGAACTAAGCTACAGTAATTCAAAGTAACTCCAGGCGGAAGTACGAAAAGTAATGATCATATGAGTCTTTTAGACAAATATGAGTTTTTACTCACTAGCTGCGTCTGTAACTCTCTTTGGGTTATTTCTTTTTATATCAGGTAAGACAAAAAACGTATTATTCCTATATAAAGTGTGTTTAATTTCCTCAGGTTTTGAATGAGATGATTGTATCATAGATTCATTCCTTAATAAATCATAGAGCAGTAACTGTTAAAATCTTTCGTCACTAAATTTCTCTCACAGTGACTCCATATTCCGTCCAAATCATTTGTGAATCAGTGTGTGTGTGATGCTAATGCAACCTTTGTAATGTTGCTTGTGTGCAGATGTAGAGAGCATGAGGACGCTGAAAAATGTACCTGCGAAACACGGAGGATCGCTCACTATTCCATGTCTTTATGAGGAGCGATACAAAACAAACAGTAAATACTGGTGTAAAGGGTCTTACTGGTCTTCCTGCAGCGTAGTCGCTTATGCAGACACAACTGGAAGTACATCAGTCATTGATTATCCAGAGCAGAATATGTTCACTGTGGAAATGAACCCCGTGTCTGATTCTGGATATTATTGGTGCGCAGCAGAAATTGGTGATCATGGGGAGCTGGATAAGCGTGATTATTTATACCTGACAGTTAGTGAATGTAAGAAACTAAAACAGACCAGACGATTTAGGATTTGCGACAGATTCCCTTACACAACTCATTCGCCGTCTGTTTATTCAGATCCTGGTCTGTCTGTAGAGTCGGGCAGAGTGAGCGGTGCAGAAGGTGGAAGTGTCACAGTCCAGTGTCTCTACAGTGCTGCGTATAGGGATAAACAGAAGCAGTGGTGCAGATTCAAAGACGGAAGCTGCAACACAGTGGGAAATACTGAAGCATCCCAGAATCCATCAGTGCAGTTCAGTGATAATGGGAGATCCTTCAGTGTGGAGATGAGTAGACTGAAGAAGGGTGATGCTGGCTGGTACTGGTGCGGTGCAGGAGATCTGCAGGTTCCTGTTCACGTCAGTGTCACTGATCCACCTCCAGGTATCATCATCATCCACCATCTGCAGTGCTGTAGTTATTGTAGCAAAACTGGTTGTCATAATAAATATTATACTGAACCTTCATACTGATTAATTAAGAGGAGAATTCTGGCACACACACCCAAAAAAAAAAAAAAAATCCCCAGGGTGACATTCATTTGTTCTTTTCTTAAAAATGCAATACTTTTTGTTTAGGACTACCAGAGTGTTTTTTTTTTTGTTTGTTTGTTTTTTTTTCCCCCCGGAACTAATAAGAATAATTCCCTGTTTGATCTTTTCTTTTCCAATTAGCTACTAACTGCAACATTTTTAATCATTTGACCATGATCATAAACTTACAGTATACTTGTAACTTGATAAAAATACACTAGAACGTTTATTTTTAAGGTAAGCTCAATACAATTTCTTATCAAACGTGAATGGTGTGTAAATTATTTCATTGTTACTATGTCGTTTTTTATCTGAGTTGCTCTTTCTTAAGATTGTGTATTCAGTCATCCTTTCAGTTTTGATCAGTTCTCTTGATAGCGTCGTATGCTGTTGGATATTGTTCACTGAAATATAAAATATTTTTGATTGGCGGTCGTGTCATAATACTGTACATTCAAAACACAATTTAAGAGATTATACAAAAGAAGGAAATGATATCATTGTTAAAGTCAGACACGTATCATGCGATTACTGGGTTCTGAAAGTCATTTTAATCATTTCAGCTGAAGTAAATTCTGGTTGTGTTACCATTGCAAATATCGCTTCTAATTATGATTTCTCATTTCCGTTGGTTTAATTACAACTACGACAGATCCTACAGATTGTTGCAGTAAAGAGCCCATGTGAGTACAGAAATCCTTTTATACATTGCTGATATGAATAAATAGTAGTGGGTGATTTAGTATGCACTACTATTTTGTAACATTTAAAAACAAATTAAGCTATTTTAATAAATACACTCATATACAGTATACTATGTATACACTAACTATATACACTGCCTGGCGGGAAAAAAAAAAAAAAGAAAAGAAAAAAAAAGTCAGCTGACTTTATTTTATTGCCACATAACATTGCTGAGTCTTGACCTGAGCAACCGAAGCAACTACAGATCAAAAAAAATTATAAAAACAAGTTCATCTACATTTTAAATGTAAGTAAATCAGTAATTGTAATCACTGCCTCCAGAGGCTTGTACAGTGGACGCTATGCATGACGGGTGCATCACTTCATGCAATTCTTATCTACATCTACATCTAGGCATTTGGCAGACACCCTTATCCAGAGCGACTTACAATTATTTATTTATTTTTATCTCATTATACATCTGAGCAGTTGGGGTTAAGGGCCTTGCTCAAGGGCACAACAGGGACAACTTGGTGGTGGTGGGACTTGAACCTGGGACCTTCCGAACCGTAGTCCAATGCCTTAACCACTGAGCTACCCCTGACCCATCAGTCTGGAATTCAAACTCGTGTGTGTGTGTGTGTGTGTGTGTGTGTGTGTGTGTGTGTGTGTGTGTGTGTGTGTGTGTGTGTGTGTGTGTGTGTGTGTGTGTGTGTGTGTGTGTGTGTGTGTGTGTGTGTGTGTGTGTGTGTGTGTGTGTGTGTGTGTGTGTGTGTGTGTGTGTGTGTGTGTGTGTGTGTGTGTGTGTGTGTGTGTGTGTGTGTGTGCGTGTGTGTGTGTGTGCGTGTGCGTGTGTGTTTTATGTTTCAGAAAACCAGTGAAGTTCTGTATAGCAACCGACTGAAGGATGCGATCTTGGTGGCAAGTTTAAGGAGCAAAACAAGATGTTCACGTCCTTTGGTTTATTCACATACAAAAAGTGCGTCAGTTGTGTGCGAATTATGGTTTGAATGCAGTTTTGTTTATTGTGTCAGTTTTAGCTAGAATAAAATTTGTGTTTGCTCCTACATGACTGTAAGTTTGAGAAATATTCAAATGTGTGACTGAAACCACATCTGTAAAACTCTGTGCCATTACAGTTTTTTTTTTTTTTTTTTTTTTTTCTCAGTTGCTTGGCAGAATTTCAGAAATCATCTTAAACCTTTGAGGAAAATGTTTAATTCCCTCTGGTTCACTGCTTGTCAGAAAGATATCCAATGGATCTATGCCTACCATGCCTTACGCTGTTGCTACTCTACTTTGTCAATGCAGACAAAAACAGACCAAGCGAAATATTACTATACAGGACAAACTATCCACACCAAAGGTTTCTTGTTCACAGTTGCTGTAGGCTAACTGCTATCCTTTATTTAAACCACTCTTCATAAACACTTCTTTTTTTTTTTTTTTTTTAATGGCATGACATTAGATTTAACTCTGTGCTGTAACAGAATAGTTGAAAATGTATTTTCGTTTTTTATATATATATATATATATACAGTACAGACCAAAAGTTTGTACACACCTTCTCATTCAAAGAGGTTGAATTTGTATTATGACAAGAAAAAAGCAGCTAAGAAAAGAAAAAAACGAGCGGCCATCATTACTTTAAGAAATGAACTTCAGTCAGTCCGAAAAATTGGGAAAACTTTGAAAGCGTCCCCAAGTGCAGTCACAAAAACCATCAAGCGCTACAAAGAAACCGGCTGACATGCGGACCGGCCCAGGAAAGGAAGACCGAGAGTCGCCTCTGCTGCGGAGGATAAGTTCATCCGAGTCACCGGCCTCAGAAATCGCAGGTTAACAGCAGCTCAGATCAGAGAGCAGGTCAATGCCACACAGAGTTCTAGCAGCAGACACACATCTCTAGAACGACTGGTCCACGACAAGGTTCCAACCTGCAAAGCTGATCTGGCAACTGCAATAAGACAGTTTAGGTTAAAAAAAAAAAAAAAACAGGTTATTTACCTAAATAAATAACCAACCCCTCTTTAAACTTAATACTTTGGGTTACAATGGCTTTTGGGACTCTTCATTGTGACAAAATATTATCTTTTGCAAAAAAAAAAAAGTGTAATTACGGTATTGAGGGCAGGGAAAATATAAATGTCCTGCAGCATATGAATTGTTTTGAGAACTGAACAAGGGGGTATAAAAAAAAAAGTGCAAGTCTGCCCTGAAAAAACAGTGAAGCTGAAAGGTCTCTGGTGCCCTCTTGTGGTCGACTACTACAAATTTAAATTCTGCTCATAAGGCATACAGTACAAGGCACCTCTTTTTGAAAGAAATGCAGTCCCTTCTGTGTCAATAATTTTTTTTTACGTTTATCAGTTTTTTAGCTTCAATAACAATATCATGCCAGAGAGAGGAGCAATGACACCACATGACACAGTTAGTTTGAGTGGAATAATCAAAAAGTTTCAAAACCGTTTTTACTAGTTTGTTAGTACCAGTTACTGATAATAAATAAATAAATAAATAAATATATATATATATATATATATATATATATATATATATATATATATATATATATATATATATATATATATATAAAACAAGTTCATACTTTCAAAATGAAAGTAAAGCAAGTAAATTTTAATAAATTCTATTTCTGTTTTATCTACATTTTAAATCTAAGTAAATCAATAATTATCACTCACTCACTCACTCATTGTCTACACTGCTTTATCCTGTGTGGGTCGTATCGGGCCCGGAGCCTATGCCAGGAAACTTATGGAAAACAGGGTGCCAATCCATCGCAGGGCACACACACATACGCTCACACACTACAGGCTATTTAGGAATACCAGTCTGTGGATTATGGGAGAAAACTGCAATACCCAGAGGAAACCAACCAAGCATGGAGAGAACATCCAACCCTGTGCACGCGGACCCCAAGGCAGGAATTGAACACGGATCCTGAGGGTGCAAGGAGACAAGGCTGACCCCTAAGCCAGCAATAATGACCACTTGGTTCACTAATCATCCAGGGATATACAGTAGGTCTCACAGCCATGTAGTCACAAGCTTGTGTGCTCTCAACACATTGTTTTTTGTATTTTTTGATGCAACTTCACCAAGTCTTGAATCATGTTTGTTCATAGGTTTTTCTGACAACATTCCTTCTGCAAAGTTAACAGTTCAGCACTTTCCTTCCAGGATTTAATAATGTGTTGGACAGCCATTTTCAATAATCTCAGCAATCTCCTTTGTTGTTTTCTTTGCTTGTCACAGTAATTTGAACCTTCTGAAAGACAATAAAACTTCCATAACCATGGGGTTCATCTGCCAGCACGGTTGTTTAAGACACACACACACACACACACACACACACAGACACAATAATTTATTTGAGAGTTTTTCGAGATAAAGGGAGTGATTCTATTTGATTTACAATACTACTGTAGTTTCACGCTTTTGATTAGATTGATTCCCAATTTTTTTTTTTTTTTAAGGATGGAAAAGAGTTTATTTATATTTAAATAAAATGACTACAGATTTACCATGTCTTAAATAATCACACATTAAGAAAAACTAATAGAATATTTCTCCCATTTTTATTTTATTTATTTTTTTGTTTGTTTGTTTGTCTTTTGGTGCATAAACAAAGTTTTGGAGTAGGAGTGAGTGATCCACTGAAACATAATGAGCGTGTGTGTGTGTGTGTGTGTGTGTGTGCGTGTGTGTGTGTGTGTGTGTGTGTTAGGGATTAATAACTAAGATGACATTCTTTACTGTCTAAAAAATATGAGGAGACCTTGGCTTCCCTTGGCTTCTGTGAGTGCACTCCACAAATCCCCATATTTTTCACTGCTTGTCAGAAATGTGCCAGTTCAGCATCTATACAGTATAAATGAGGCACTGCTGAACCATGCTCTGTTACCGTCGAGCCGGACTTGATACTGCCAAACCATACTCTGATGCTTTGCCAAAGCAGATGTGATGTCTTTTTTTTCTTTTTGCAGTATTTTATTTATTTATTTATTTGTTTGTTTGTTTATTTATTTATAGTGTAAATAGTGTTATGTGCAATCCTATAAAATGTATTACTGCACATATCAGTTCTCTGCTGAAATCTATATTCATAACTATTGGACCATATTATATTGGACGTATATATGATGTGCTGTATTTTACTTGCTTCTATTGTACAGTAATTCTTTCAATTTTTATTTATTTTTCAGCTACAAAGCAGTTGTTCGTTACAAATTTAAATATATATATATATATATATATATGTGTGTGTGTGTGTGTGTGTGTGTGTGTGTATGTGTGTGTGTGTGTAAAAGAGCTGTTCTTGTGCCTTCTTTTAATGTGAATTGCTGCTTGCAAAAATATCGACTTGCTTTGAAAAATAGGTGAAGCTGAGAGGTCTCTGAGGCCCTCTAGTGGCTAACTGCAGTAATACACGTTAGTACAATTTAATACCTTCTTTGAAAGGACCTACTGTATCATTCTTTTACTTTCCAAGAATAAAACTGAGTAAATTCCATTGAGGTCTATTTCAGTATTATCTACATTTTAAATTTGTGAGGTTGAAGAGTTGAATCTGTCCAAGTTTTAATAACGTGTTGGACATTTCTTAATCCAATTCCAGTCATTTTAGCAATCTTGTTTTCTTTGCTTGATAGATGAGTAATTTGACCACCCTAAAAGCAGGCAAAACTTTTTTCAACAGCCACAGGGTACCAACATGAAAGAAATAAGAAATTACTCCTTGCATCATATAGGGTCAAAAGAATTGTTGTGCATGAAACATATGAATTAATCACTGCGATAATTATCCATTTAATGTCAATTCAAATGGTTTTCCTTTTTGCCTGGGGAATGTAGAGAGATAAATTAACCAAATGATGATCCATGATGAATGAAACAATATTTATTTGAGAGTTTTTCGAGATAAAGGGAGCGATTCTATTTGATTTACAATACTACGGTAGTTTCACGCTTTTGATTAGATTGATTCCCAATTTTTTTTTTTTTTTAAGGATGGAAAAGAGTTTATTTATATTTAAATAAAATGACTACAGATTTACCATGTCTTAAATAATCACACGTTAAGAAAAACTAATAGAATATTTCTCCCATTTTTATTTTTGTTTTTGTTTTTGTTTGTTTGTTTGTTTGTCTTTTGGTGCATAAACAAAGTTTTGGAGTAGGAGTGAGTGATCCATTGAAACATAATGAGCTGTTTAATAGAGTCTGAAGCATCTTTTTAATGAAAGTGGGAAAATAGAAATGAAGCTCGACAGTTCCGTGGCCTCCCTCTCGATCACAGGAGTGCAATGCGCTGCTTTCCTTTTGAAGCTACTTGACCAGCTCTGTGATTGGTTAACCGCACACTTTTTGTTCTTTTGTCAGTGTAATAAAAATGTTTCTCAATTTACAGTATAAAGTCATTTCTTGTTTGTTTATTATACAATTTAAGGGTCCGTTTTTACATGCTGCTGGTGGTTTTATTTAAAGCCGTGAGAGAGAAGGAGAAAGAAAAAAAGGGAACTACTGTACGCTAATACAAAGAAACTCCAGTCGGATGGATGATGAGTAATGGTCATATGAGTCTGTTACACCAACATGAGTTTTCACTCACTAGTTGCAGTGTCTGTAACTCATTTGCTTTATTGTTCTGTATATCAGGTAAGACTAAAACCATATACAGTATAAAGTGTTTTTGTTTCATTTCCTCAAGGTTTGAATAAGCTGATTATATCACAGACGCATTTCCTTTCATGCAGCAATAACTGTTCAAATCCTTCATCAGTATTGACTCCTGATTCAGTCCAAATCATCGTGAATAAGTGTGTGTGTAATGCTAAAGCAAACTTTATAACATTGCTTGTGTGCGGATATGGAAAGCATGTGGACGCTGAAAAAATGTATCTGTAAAATATGGAGGGTCGGTCACTATTCCATGTCTATATGAGGAGCGATACAAAACAAACCCAAGTTCTGGTGCAGTGGGTCTTACTGGCATTACCTGCTGTGTAGCAGCCCATGCAAACACAACTGGAAGTACATCAGTCACTGATTATCCAGCGCAGAAAATGTTCACTGTGGAAATGAATCCCGTCCTGTGGGAGGAAACCGGATAACTCGAAGGAAAACCACCAAGAAACTCCATGCACACAGACCAACTGTCATGTTTTTAAATATTAAATACAACACTGATCACAGTTTATGGTTGAATGGTTTTAAAGGTTTTTGACTGTTTTGTTAATATTATTATTATTATTTTTTTTTTTTTATGTTTTTGGATATTGTTTATTGAAATGTTAAATGCCTCTCACTGGCACTCATGTCCTAATAGTAATGTACAGTAGTTTGAGTCAGCAAGGTCATTCCATGGGCATTTAAAAACACAAGACGAGAGAATACACATGAGAAGGAAATATTTGGACCATCTGAATCACAGACACGCATTAGGTGACTCTTATCCATTTGAGATAGTTTGTGCCGCCAGATCAATGCGTTCTCGTATGATGTCCTTGATATAAAACATTAGAGGTTTATAGAGGCTTAGCTACTGGACATTTACAGTAGAGGGACACTGTGGATAAGGAGACATTTTACTCATTTCAGATCAAGTAATTCCTGGTTGTGTTACAAATATCACTACTTCTAATTATTACTTCTTTGTTGGTTTAAGTACAAACAATTCTACTGATTTCTGCAGTACAGAAACACACAGTTGTGTGTGCAATTCTTTATATATACTTTAGGTTATAATGGAGTGGTCATGCTTTTGGTCATTTTTGGAAACAAATTTTTGCATTATTTGTCATGAATCCAAAAAGTCAGAAACGCGGTTAGTTGTTTGATGAATACTCATCAAACAAACAAAACATCAAACAAACAAACAAAACATCAAACAAAAGCAGGAAAAGAAACAAAAGCAAAAAAAAATAAAATAAAAATTAGAGAAAATGAAAAAAAGGAATTACAAACTTGGCTGACTAGGGTTGACAAATTGAAAAGACTTGAAAAGACTTTTATGTTAATGTTTCTTTACAGGCTTCACTTCCCAGCATGCGTTTCACCAGTCATGCCATCTTATAATTAGGCCTGGTCTTGGATATATTTTTATCCCACGTCTGATCTGTTTTATGTTTCTGCTGTAAAATTTCTGCTGTTTTTGACTTTTGAGTTGTTCTGTGTTGGTTTATATTTGTAATAGATGCCTTTACAGTATGTCCACACCTACACCATGCCTGCATCACTATTCTCTGACAACTGCCAATTAATTGCATGAAATACCAAATTATTCTTATCATCTTGATTGTCATTATTGAAAAAAAAAATTACATTGAATTTCAAATTTGTTTGAATATTTTTGGCCACCACTATATATATATATATATAAATATATAAACAAATCTTTTGGGTTGCTCATTTTTTCCACAATGACATCTGATGGATTTTCCCCAGTATACCACATGTACATCACATGCAGTATAGGAAGAAAAAAAAAAAAAAACATCAAGTACATCAAATTCCAGTATTTTTTTAATGTCTTTTTATTCTTATGTCCTTCTATCATTTTCATACAAATACAAGATCATACAGGATCATTTGGCGGCTTCATGTGTGTCTGTAAAATGCTGCTCTCGTAAGACAATAATTTATATATATATATATATATATATATATATATATATATATATATATATATATATATATATATATATATATTTTTTTTTTTTTTTTTTTTTTTTTTTTTTTTTTACAATTTAATAGTGTAAGTCTGTGTGTAATAAATCCTAAGAGTCAGAATTGCTTTTAGTTGTTTAATGTATACGCAATGAACAACAACAAAAAACAAAAAAAACAACAACAAAAAAAATAAATAAATAAAAAAAACACAGGAAAAGAAACAAAAATTTTTTTTAAAAGAGAAGGAAAGAAAGGACTGAAAAAAGGAAGAAAAACCTGCAAACACAACATACAACATGCTCACAGACGAAGGAGGGAACATAAAGAACTTAAATAGGGGAACTTTAAAGCCCATGATAAATATATCGATATTTATTTTTCGATTTATTTCAGATTAGGGCTGTAAACTCACACTCCAGTCATTATTCATTATTTGATTGATATTATTTCATTATTTGACAACTCAATGTAATAGCCCAGGCTTTTTATAATAGAATGTGATCATGTGACCAGTGTGCGCTCTATGCATGTTTAACTCTGTGGGTTTGACTTATTTGAACCAACTGTTTGTCAAATAGTGCAACGTCATTACATGCTCATTTAATAAAATGCCGGATATCATGGTGAGAGTCACACATACAGTATACACACAATGCACAATGATAACGCAATACATCGTTACTCACATACTCTGGATAAAAGACAAAAAAAAACGACGTTGTTCAGTTTGAGATTATCGATTATCTGTGGTTTCAATCCTCAGAAAACTTTTCTCTACTTTTTTTTTTTTTTTAAACCATCAGGATCTTCATTACAGCACGGAAATAAGTTTGAAATTAAAAAAAGACCAGGATCACGCAGGAGTGTGGCATGAGGCTCAGACTGGTCCGAGAGTCATTGTTTATTATCTCGCTATCTTTTGTCACAAGAGCCCAAGTTTCTTTTTGAGTCTTATTCCTCTTAAACTTTAAGTCTGTTTCCTCTCCGACATTTTCTTTTCTTCTCACCGCTCGTCTTGTGCTTGCTCATTAGAGATCTTACGAGGCCAAATATGCAAAATCAGTTTTAGTTCTTCTCCCGCTGTAATAAAAATGTATCCCAACTTATATCTTTCATTCTTTTTTGGTTTATTCTACAACTTGAGGACAATGAAAAGTCCATGCGCGTCGGCACTTTTACATGCTGCTTGTGGTTATATTTGTGGATGTTCAAACTTAGAGTGTGAAACAGTGAGAGAGAGAGAGAGAGAGAAAAGGGAAGTAGGCTAATACAAAGCAACTTCACCCAGAAGTAGGAAGAGTATTGGTCATAAGAGTCTTTCGGGCGAACATGAGTTTTTACTCACACGTTGGTTCTTTCGCTCTCTTCGTGTTATTTCTCGGTGTATCAGGTAAGACTAAACCTGTATCATTCCTATATAATGTGTGTATACCGTATGCCTCATTTCCTGAATTTTTCAATAAGCTCATATAGATTCATTCTTTAATGGAGGAGTGGCTGCTAATAAATTTAATCATTGTTGGACTACATTCATTCAGTCTGAATTATTGTGAATCAGCGTGTGTGTGCGTGTAATGCTAATGCAAACTGTATATTGCTGCTTGTGTGCAGATGTAGAGAGCATGAGGACGCTGAAAAATGTAGCTGCAAAACGCGGAGGATCGATCACTATCCCATGTCTTTATGAGGAGAAATACAAAACAAACCGTAAATACTGGTGCAAGGGGTATTACTGGTCTTCCTGCAGTGTAGTCGCTTATGCAAACACATCTGGAAGGACATCAGTAACTGATCACCCAGAGCAGAATATGTTCACTGTGGAATTGAACCCTGTTTCAGATTCTGGATATTATTGGTGCGCAGCAGAAATTGGTAGTAGCACAGATGACCGTGATTATTTGTACCTGACAGTTAGTGAAGGTAAGAAACTTAAACTAGGCAGAAATATAAGATTTGTGACAGATTCCCTTACACAACTCATTCACTGTCTGTTTATTCAGATCCTGGTCTGTCTGTAGAGCGGGACAGAGTGAGCGGTGCAGAAGGTGGAAGTGTCACAGTCCAGTGTCTCTACAGCGCTGCGTATAGGGATACACAGAAGTACTGGTGCAGATTCAAAGACGGAAACTGCAACACAGTGGGGAAGACTGGCACATCCCAGAATTCAGCAGTGCAGATCAGTGATAATGGGAGATCCTTCAGTGTGGAGATAAGAGGACTGAAGAAGAGTGATGCTGGCTGGTACTGGTGCGGTGCAGGAGATCTGCAGGTTCCTGTTCACATCCGTGTTGGTGATGAAGCTCCAGGTATATTTGTAATATTGACTGTTGAATATTTGAACATGTTGAATAGTTTAAATTCATGAAACAATGGATTTTAATAAATTATATCAAATTCAAATTCAAATTTTATTTGTCACATACACAATCCTACACAGTACGATATGCAGTGAAATGCTTAGGCAACTGCCCTGACCTAAGAGAATAAAATAAAATAAAATATAAAATATAGAATATAAAATGTAAAATGTAAGAATATAAAATATAAAATATAAAATATATAAATATATATTTTTATATATATTTAAATATATATTTAATATATATATATAATATATATATATATATATATATATATATATATATATATATATATATATACATATATATATATATATATTTATATATTTATATATTTTATATTTAAATATATATATATTTATTATATATAAATGTATAATATATATATTAATTTACAACAGTGACTACCCTACTTTAGAAGGTGTTTGGACAGTAACAAACTTGTTCCGTACCACAGTTGCTCCCATAGTTCAGCAGGTATGTACAGTAATATGGTATGTTTGTGCATACTGTACTGTACTATAGTAGATATGTCTGTACATCCAGTACTACTGGTATGATATACTGTACTGTAATACAGGCAGTACCATGGAAGGTAAAACATATTTTTGACAGTATCCTGGTATATGTTAAATAGTACCATACAACCGTACAAGATAGAACCATGGACCATGTACATGTAGTGGAGTGTATGTACTGTACAGTAGGTACCATTTACCAATACCATGGTATAATTTCGTATGTGTTGGTTTGGGGTACTTTGAGCAATTGATAGCTTTAAAGGATCTCTAGACACTTTAAAAGGCGATATCGCTTATATAAAGAAAGGTTTTAACGCTATATGCTTTTAGCTGGTCATACATGTCGGATGTTAATTTCTTTGTCAGTTAAAGTAGATTTTGGTTAGTTAGTTCAGTATACTGTACAGTACAGTATGTCTTCAGGTCGTAAGGGGTGTTTCGGTTTCTCTAAATCAGAAAACACTTCCAAAGCCCTTAAAGCTTAGAGCATTTTAGCCATTATATGTTTTTTTTAATTATTATTTTGTTTGTGTTTTTTTTAAATAAACATAGATATGTCTCAGAATTGTACAGTATAGAGTGACATGTCCTTTTTTTCAGCACAAAATAGGCAATAGGCAACTATACACACATGATGAGCAAAAAAAAAAAAAAAAGATCACATAGGCAAGAAATAGCAGAGATACTGTACACATGATCATATGGTTTTATCGTTTGTTTGTTTTTTAGTTGTTTATATATACATTTTTCCCCTTAATAAGCTCATTCTGAACGTTCTACATTTCTGTGATGTCATTCTCATATTTTGTTAGTGGTAAAAGGTACGTGTTATAAAAGTGATGATCTGTCATATCCAAAAACCCAAATTCACAGTTTGAAGTCTGAAGCCTCCCCTTTAACACACACCAGCAAGGCAACAAATAAAAAAACTGTTGTATAATGGAACTTATCTGTAACTTACTGCATTATTACCTTCATGTTGGCGTGTCCTTACGACCATTTTTTTTTCTTCCGTGAATATGTACTTCATGCTCCATACAGGTTTGCCTGAACACCAACAGGATAATACATTTACGGCAAGGTATTTATTTTAAACCTAAAACCACATGTGTAAAATTCCTCCATGAATTACTTTTTAATAAATGTTTGTATGTCTTTTATACAATTTCTACTTTTAATGACAACATGTCTCTGAACCCATCCTCTCTCTCAATACAGTGGTTCATCTGTGATGGCCCTTTGTTTAATCTTTGGCCTCCTGTTGGTTCTTGTGTTGCTCGGTTGGGTCGTCTGGAAGTATAAACAAAACCACAGTAAGTATCAGAAGTTTCCAGCAATTCTTCAACATATACGTTCTGTTTCTTGCATTTCTCATCTTTATTCCTTTTTCCTTTTTGTTTCTCTATATGTGATATTTGTACCACAACACCTGTGGTGTATATTTTTTTTAAGTGAATTTTGTCTTATATATTTTACTCATATTGCCAAGTTTATCATGTAAACCAGCCATAATAACTAGGCTGTGTAATAACTCTACAGTCCGAGCTTAAAAGAAATCAGCCCCAACCTCTTATGATCAGTGATGGTGTTACAATATAGTCACTGTTCCAATCCAATGTAATAATAATAATAATAATGATAATAATAATAATAATAATAATAATAATAATAATAATAATAATAATAATACATCAGCAGCAGCAGATAAAGATGCAAAAACACCTTATTTTTATTTGGCATTCTCTTGAATTAAAGGAGCAGTAATAGCTTACAGTAAGTTTTTTTTTTCTTTCTCTCTTACAGTTGGACTATTAGTCACAGACAGAGGATGTAATCGCAGTCTGGTACGTCTTACACATTTTGTCTGCATTGCGCAAAGCTTACAGTGATAGGAATCTGACCTTTCTTGTCCCCTTTGTGATGAAAAAAAAAAAACAAAAAAAAACCCTGATCTGTTTTATGTCGCTGTTGTTTTTGGAGATTCGTGTAATGATCCAAAAAAAAAAAAATTTTTTTTTTTTTTTTTTTTTTTTTTTGGTATCTCTTTGTTCCTTAGAACCATCATCGGCATATAGTATGAGAAAACCAATATTCCCTGATCATTCACAAAATTAGGCTCCATTTCCGTCTAAGTGAACTCAGCATTTTTGTATCTCCAAATGTAGGGTCTGAAGAAACCCCGTGAGAATGCAGCGACATATGGCAGTGGGGTGGATAGACAATGCACAGTATGTTTATTTTGGCTCAGTTGTCTGTTTTTACAGAACATAAAGTGTCATTAATAGTGATAATAATTCAATATCAGCATGTTTCTAAGTATTTTTGGACATCATGATTTACAATAGGGTGGGTTTGGGAATCCAGTCCATACTATAGGTGGTATGTAGAGCATCAAGGGTGAGACAGCAGCAAGTGCTGGATCCACTTTATTTACATAGGGTTAAAGCTAGAATTATGAACAGGAACTAAATGTTAATGCTAGGCATAACACACAAAACGGTAAATGCCACGGATAAAAAAAAAATAAAAAAAATAAAAAACAAGAAGATTGGAACTTGAATTGCTAATTCAAGTAGAAATAAATGCAAACTACATAGAAATGTGGGTAAAATCTGCAGCATGTGACAAGCTGTGGATGCTGAAAAGTGTCACCCCTCAGTGCTTTCCCTGGACCTCCCTCAAACTATTATAATATGATGTCCAAAAATTCTTTTTTTAAGTCTTTTTTTTTTTCTTCTTCATTTTTTTTTTTAGCTTCTAACCAGCCACTGTCCGCCATCCAAAACTAAGCAGGAAAGAATTGATGATAATTGTGCATGAGATATACTGTACATAGCATACATTTTTTTTAACAACTATTCTTATTAATTGATTCAGTGGATTAACTAATACTAGTCTAAATTTTAAGTTAACCTACAATTTGTATTACAAAAAAAAATACTATTAATAATATAAATAATACTAAATAAATAAGTCATGATATTCATTATTTAAAAAAAATCAATCAAGTTACTATTTCTTAATTTTTTACCCTTATTTATGGCTATTTAAAAAAAGAAAAAATGTTGACTGTTATATATTGTACATTTTTTTATTTCACTAGTGCACTATTTATTCATTACTTTTGAAAGTATAGATTTTGATATTTAATACACAGTGTGTATATCTGTTGACCCCATAGACCAGGGGTGTCCAAATCCAGTCCTGGAGGGCCAGTGACCAGCTCAGTTTGTAATTCACCAACACCTAAACACACCCACTTAACCTAGTAATTAACAGATTAGTTAAATCAGCTGTGTTTGAGAAGAAGAAGCACCAAACTGTGTTGGACACTGGCCCTCCAGGACTGCCATAGACATACAATCATAATGAAGATGAATGATGTACAGTAGGAGCCCGACCCCTGCACTCCCACTGCCCGTATCCCTGCAGCCTCGACTCCAATTGATTTTACTTTTTAAAATCAAATTCCCTTTTTGTTTAGATTTCATATTTACAGTATATAGACCTAGCCGCCATACAAGGTAAATAATATGGCAATATATAATATTGCCATATATATAATATATCATATAATATATAACATTATTAGGGACATTGTGTGGGTTTACATTCATTCTTCATCCTATTCCTTGGACGTCTCATGGGTATGACTCCGTAGCATCTCGATTAGGTTGGCTCCGGTGTTTTGGCTCATAGTCCTGTTACATCAGGGTTTCAGCTGCCGTAATAGACATTTTCACATTTTCCTAAAGAATTTTGTCATACTGTACGCCTGGCTGTAGTCACAGTGCTACATGTTCTTTCCAAATAGTTCAATCAAAAGGTTTCATCACTGCTGTGGAGTGTCAACGTGCTCTTTCACAAACTTTACACATGCAGCAATGTTCTTTTTTTAGTAAGTAGCGGTTTGCTTTGTGGTATCCTGCTACGGACACCCTACTTGTTCAATGTTTTACATACTCTAGACTCGTAAACACGGATGCACCCCTCTTAAAGAATAGTTCCAATGCCCACGGTTACCATAATAAGTGTCACCCTGACACATTTGGTGAACGCCCTAATAACGATAAATAACGATAAGTCATTCAGAATGAGCGGTTGAGATTTAAGAGCCTTGCTTAGGGGCCCAGGAGTGGTACACTGATGGTGCTGGGGTTAAATCCATAACCCTCTGATCAATAATCCAACATCGTAACCACTGAGCTACCCTGCCCTACCTGTTTTTTTAAGCATAACGCATTTAACAGAAATGCATAAAGGGCTGAAAGTACATTTGTGTTTGTCTGCTACCTACAGGCCTCATCAGCTTCTGAGCCAGACGTGACCTACAGTACAGTCAAAATCTCTCCTCATCCATCAGTAAGAGTCGCATAGAATGAAATACTGAGGCAGTGAATTATGTGTCAGTAAAGCATCTGAGCAAGAAATTGAAACCAAACCCAAACCTAATAAGAATGCACATTTTTGAATTAAAGAAATGAATAAAAACGTTCTTTTATTCATTTTCAGGTCACTCCAGTTCCCCGGAATGACGATGTCATCTACAGCTCAGTGAAACGTTAGTAATGAGAAGTGAGTATAATAACAGCTTTTAAACATTTCCATACACGTACATTCACACTTTCAAGTAAGAAACAAAACACCTGGAAGTGTGCGCTTTCAGAAAAAGAAAAAAAAAGTGTGTGTGTGTGTGTGTGTGTGTTCTGCGTGTAGAAAAAAAGAATTATTTCTCTTCAACCATGCTGAACAAGTTCGTTCCTGTTACTGTGTGCTAAAGTAGTTAATATAGCAAACACAGAAGTAATTTTCTCACCAGCCTCGCTTTTATCCCTGTCGTGAAGTTAATAAGACAAAATGAATCCACAGCTTGTCAACAAAGCTCTGACAAATAAATACCAAATATACACTACATGGACAAAAAGTATTTGGCCAGATACTTCAGATGTTTCAATCAGGCCCCTTGTCCCCAGGGAAGGGCGATCTTAATGCTTCAGCATACCAAGACATCTTGGACAGTGCTACGCTTCCAACTTTGTGAAAACCGTTTGGGGGACGTCCCTTTTCTATTCCAACATGACCGAGCCCCAGTGCGCAAAACAACGACTGTAAAGACATGGTTTGATGAGTTCGGTGTGGAAGAACTTGACCGGACCAAACACAGAGCCCTGAGACCTCAACCCCGTCGAGCACCTTTGGGATGAACTGGAACGGAGATTACGAGCCCGGCCTTCTCGTCCACCATCAGTGTCTGACCTCATAAATGCTCTACGGAATGGATGGAGATGAATTCCCACAGAAACACTCCAAAGTCTTGTGAACAGCCTTGCAAGAAGAGCGGAAGTTGTTATAGCTGTAAAAGGGGGATTGAAGTGTATGTATTTTAAACCATACGAGAATATGTGTCTGAGCAGTTACTACAGACATGAAAAGTCAACAGATTATTACTGCATGAGCTGCTGATATCTGAACCAAGAATTCAGCCGCGCTGTGGTGTATTACACAATAACCCATTCGGCCTTTCAGTATTACTGTTATACAGTACCTGTAACATTATTTTTAAAATGAAATGTAAAGGAAATCTTCAAATAATATGAAGAAAATAATGACTTGAATTTTGGAATTTTGAGCAAGAACTGAGTTTCGTAATTATTTCTATTTTTTTTTTTTCCCCCCCTCAGGCTACCGAAAAAAGCACTTGCACTGGAAATTCTTGGCAAGCAGCTGTGGTACTATTTTCCCTATTTGTGTTACTTCATCCACAATCTGGAATCATTTACTATTTACAGTACAACTACTGTTCAGTTTACTCTTTCCTAACCGTGGAGTTCTCTTTTTACATCATGGCCCATGTTGGAGGAAGCGGTCTGCCTTTTTTTAGGTAGACAGGGGAACGTTATGACATACACATCTTACAGAAGTGTGGGTGTGCGCGCGCGCGCGTGTGTGTGGGTGGGTGGGTGTGTGTGCGTAAAACATAGCTTTTTACAAATGTATCAAGGAATTAAAAAATCTATCAAGGAATATACAGTACTAACTAAACTAAAGTGAATATTAACATTAGGGTTTATATATACAGTATATATACCAACGAAACTACCTAAACCTTATAATTCATGCATTCATTTGTTTCATAGCAACAATTGGTGTATAATTCAAATATTAGATTAGATTATGTATTTTCTACAAATATATATACACACACATATATATATATATATATATATATATATATATATATATATATATATATATATATATATATATATATATGTATGTATGTGTGTGTGTGTGTGTGTGTGTGTGTTTTTTCCTATATATATATTATATATATATAACAGTTGTGTAAACATATATAAACATATATATATAAACATATATATATATATATATATATATATGTTTTTTCCTATATATAAAACAGTATATATATATATATATATATATATATATATATATATATATATATATATATATATATATATATATAGGAAAAAACAGGTGTATATATACCTGTTTTTTCCTTATCCCAGTAAATATGCATGCAATCAATTATTAAACTGTATGTATACTGCCACTATATATACTGTACAGAGTCAGCGGTAGCTCAGTGGTTGAGGCATTAAAATACAGTTTGGAAGGTCCCAAGTTAAAAAATGCCACGACCACCAACCTCAACTGCTCAAATGTGTAATGAAATAAAAATGTAAGTCGCTCTGGATAAGGGTGTCTGCTAAATGTAAATGTGTGTGTATATATATATATATATATATATATACTAGTGTTTGCTTGAAATCAATTTGCAAATAAACAATTGTATGTTTTAAATCTGTAACATTAACTGTACAATCACTCCTCACTACAACTAGTGTGGTATATTTGTTCCTATTAAAAGAGGTGTACAGTAATTATCCTCCCAACACTTAGGCCTAATCCACATTTATCTGAGTATTTAACATTTGTATACTTCCTCCAGTCAAAATTGTGGACACATCAGCTCCATGTTATTGTCCTGATTAAAAAAAAAAATTCTAAACAGTAAAACAATTTTTCAAAGGTTACTTCTGCTCTGTAAAGCTTCATAACGGCTCTATTCTGAGGTGCTGTTTGTTAAGTGGTGATTTCTGAGGCTGTTAACTCTGAATGAGCTTCTCCTCGGTTTTTTTTTTGGGGGGGGAGCGTTGACTTCTTGCTTTCCTGGAAAGGTCTTTGTGAGAGGAGAGAAGGTCTTATCATGGTGTTTGATGCATGTGACGATACTGTTATTGCAAGAAGTGTTGCAGAACAGCTGACCTTCATGTACTGTATTAAAATAACAACTGACCGTTGCTGTTGTTGGTGTTGTTGTTGTTACTTAATTACATAATGCCATATGTGTTTTTTGATAGTTGTGGGGGGAAAAAAAAGCCAGGATTTTTCTAGAACGTAGAATAAAATTGAAACTTGTATCCAAAGTTTGGAATGGTGCTATATATTTATATATTACATGACTTACCTTACTTTTTGAATCATTTTGATCATAAAAAAAAAAGAAGAAAAAAAAACACACTGTCCAAGCATGCCAAATTAACAGGTGGCATTATTGCAAACCCTAATGCTCAAAGTAATTAAACACACTGAGTACTGTTAACTTAAATAATTGCAATTAGGTCAAATTAATAGACCTTTAAAGTTCCACCATCTTAATGTCGATAGAGCACTTGTGGCGCAGTGGTTTCACAGTGTTTCGCCTGCCATGTGGAAAGCCTGGGTTTGATCCCCGGGCTGGATTGTCTGCAATGATTTCTTTGAAGTTCAACAAACTCAAAAACTGTTAGTTCTGTTTACCTAAAATTGGAAACATCATTACTTTAAAAAAAAAAATTTGACGTAACTGATTACCTCAAATATTTTGAGATTTTGCCAACTTTATCGGGTTTACAGTGTAGCCAAAGGCATAGTTTATCCTGTCCATATGCACCAACACTGACTATACATAGTTTCCACATTTTGTATGCATCTTCACCCTGGAATTGAAGTCCATTCTCAGTGACCTCAAATGAAGCTTAGGAGTTTACGAGTACACGTAGAAAAAAAAAATTAAATAAAAATATTTTTTTTTTAATAAAATACACTGTAAACCTGAAAAAGTTGGCACAAATCAAAACATTTGAGTCAATCGGTTACATCAAATTTTTTACATCGAACTAATACTATAAATTCTTTTTTTAGTTGTTGCAAATGAAATAAATTGTTGTTGGTCTTTCACCTGCTCCTGGGTCGCCACAGTGGTTTTTCACAAGTGAGGGTTCCAGTCTCGGCCCGTGCTGTGCTTTATATGTGCATGGAGTCTAAATGTGCTTACTGGGTTTGCTGGGTTTCCTCTGGGTGCTCCGGTTTCGGCCAGTCTTATTTCCAAATTGCCAGGAGTGTATGAGTAAGTGTGTGTGCTCGGGGTCGTAAAAAGTTGAAGACCTCAGCGACGTGACTTCCCTGTTGATGTGAAGTAATAGAGCATCATGACCAACCGTCAGATATGATGACGGTTTAAAGATGAGTAACATTTCTTCCCCTTCATTTTCTTCTTTTTCTTTGCACACATTTAGATCAACAATGATGTCTAAGCAAGCAAGCCTCATTCACCAAACACTTTTTCTTTTACTAATTAATTACATTTGGGATATGAAGGAAAGGTTGCCCATTTGATGTTGTTGCTGTTGTTGAGGTCAGATTAATTTCACAGCCACCACATACATCACTTTTGCTGCCACCATGTGGTGAAGTATCACCAAGCCCGTTCCGGCTCTTTCAGTAGTTCTTCAGCCCATCCCATGCTTACAGGAGTCTGCCACTCAACATGCTGACATGACAACAGACAAAACAACATGTCATTTTTTATTTATTTATTTATTTTTTTAAATCGCTTACTTGAAGCTCAAGCACAGCTCTTACAGTTCTTGTCAAAAAGGAATTGGGGAATGCACACAAATAAACAGTGGGCATGCTGAGCAAATGGTTTGAGCAGTAATAAGATTCTTGCAAACTGCTTTTCAGGCACTCGTGGACATTTCAGAATGGACACGTTGGAGACGCTGTAGAACATCTTCCTCCTTCCTTAGATAGATCTTCCAGAGCTGGTAAAAACAGGCGGACATCCATGGTGTTTTTCTTCCTTTCATTTCTCGACTTTAAAGCTAACGAGACAATAATAATGGAATTATAGTAAGGGAATTGTTTTTAGCATAAAATTACCAAACGTATCAAATAAAAGTGTTTTGATGATGAAGTCACACTGAGCCATGTTCCCACTACGCCCGGAAAGGTTGTGTGAAAGCAACGAGAACTTGTACTGTACACCTTGGCAGGAACGCAGTAAGGACATAGTATTGTCTCCCTTGACATGAAGCAGACATGATTATTTATTTATTTATTTATTTATTTTTAATCGACATGTGCAAAAAAAAAGCCTAGCGACTACATGGTTGAAGAAGGATGCAGGAAGAGCTTAATAAGGATGCACTGTTGTAATGCCAGCTTTGACGAGTTACAACATAACCATCACCTCTCAGGCACTTCACTGACGCACTACAGGCATGGCACAGTTGGGAAAGACTACAGTAGATGGCGTCCTGACCGAGCTGTCAGCTGGATGTCACCGAGTTGTTGCATCATGAATGGACTTCTCCCGATGACCTCTTCAGCCTTGTGCTCCAGTATGATCATTCCATGTTGTAGAAGACCACATTTTTAGTTATATACAGTATTGCATTGTTCTGGTGCGTATCATGTTTATGGAGTGCATGCCGGAGGCTAGCAGGGCATCTCTGTCACCTTCAGAGAATTAAGTATAAATACTGGATTCAAATCCTCATGCACATGTGATGATATTTATACCACCCATGCCCCGGATGCAAGGACAACATGGTAATCATGTGATAAGCGCCTGGTAAGAGTGTGGTAAGAGTAAGAGTGCGGTGCCACAGTATCTGGTAGGGTGTACTAATGACTCAGTTCAGTGTGGAATAGGAAGCTAGTGACAGCATGATAGAGGCACTGAGAACCCGACGCTGATGTGGCTAGGAAGTGGCATGAATTTGATAAATGCACATATTTCCATGACCGCCCCCCCCCCCCCCCCCCCCCCCCCCCCCCCCCATTCCTACTGTGTTCTATGTTATTTTTGGAATGCTTCCTCGCAGCGAAGCATTTTCGCCGTTTGTTGTTTTGCTTTTGTTTCTTAGATAAATAAACATATACAGTACAGACCAAACGTTTGGACACACCTTCTCATTCAAAGAGGGTGAATTTGTATTATGGCAAGAAAAAAGCAGCTAAGTGAAGAAGAAAAAAAACGAGCGGCCATCATTACTTTAAGGAATGAAGGTCAGTCAGTCCGAAAAATTGGGAAAACTTTGAAAGTGTCCCCGAGTGCCGTCACAAAAACCATCAAGCGCTACAAAGAAACCGGCTCACACTCGGACCGTCCCAGGAAAGGAAGACCGAGAGTCGCCTCTGCTGCGGAGGATAAGTTCATCCGAGTCACCAGCCTCAGAAATCGCAGGTTAACAGCAGCTCAGATCAGAGAGCAGGTCAATGCCACACAGAGTTCTAGCAGCAGACACACATCTCTAGAACAACTGTTAAGAGGAGACTGTGTGAATCAGGCCTTCATGCTAGAATATCTGCTAGGAAACCACTGCTAAGGACAGACAACAAGCAGAAGGGACGCGTTTGGGCTAAAGAACACAATGAAGAAAACTCGCTGAATGAGAAGGTGCGTCCAAACTTTTGGTCTGCACTGTATATATATAGGGCTTAGGATTGTGCAGTATAGAGTGACATATCCTTTTTTTCAGCACAACCTAGGTAATATGATGAAGTGAATTTTATTTTATTTTAAGCAACTCTACAAGTATGACAAAACAAAAATGTAAAAAAAAAAAAAAAAGGATCACATAGGCAAAGAAATAGCACAGACACCTGATCATATGTTTTTATTGCTTCTATTGATTTCGGTTGTTTCTAGGACCAAAAATGAGCTCGTTTTCAGAGTTCTACATTTTTT
Organism: Clarias fuscus; assembly: GCA_030347435.1. Taxonomy (NCBI): domain Eukaryota; kingdom Metazoa; phylum Chordata; class Actinopteri; order Siluriformes; family Clariidae; genus Clarias; species Clarias fuscus. The sequence goes on from CM059231.1 coordinate 9,771,566, forward strand.
CGATGTCATTCCAATATTCTGGTAGTGGTAAAACTTACAGATTATAAACGTAATGAGAACTTTTGTTCTAACCCTGAAACCTCCTCGGTAACATAGAAAAAAAAAAAAATCCAACAGAAAAAGGATGTTGAGCATTTCAACGTTTATGTAAAACTATCTTTTTTTTTTTTTTTTTTTTTAAGAATTTACTTTCAACCTCTAATTTAAGTAACATGGCTGCAATGTCATCAGCATCAATATCACAATATCATTGCAAATAAAGAACAATATAATGACCCACCTCGTTTCCTTCTCTCCCACACTCTTTAGAAAATTCCAATGTTGTAACACTGAACATGTGACTTGTGGAATATTGCGCATATTTCATAGAGGTCACCGGCTGTTTAAGCTGATGGGGGGAAAAAAAAAAAAAAAAAAAAAGGCAGAAGCTGAGTTTTTTTGTGTATCGCCTTTAACAGAAGGTCACAACCTGTAAATGCTACGGCGAAAGCGTAATTATCGGCACCCCTGTTTTTCTCCTGCGAGATTTGCGTTGCCTGACCTCATCTGTGTTCACAGTATTTTGGTTCAATGTGTATTTCAAGTAATAAAATAAAATTACACCTCCTTTCCAAATTCACAGCTCTCCTACTGAAACTGATTTCACTGTAACATTTCTCATTCAACATTCAACGTGACTATATTTGGCTCTGTGCTGAAAGGATCGCTAAAGATGAACATTATCAACAGGCGCATACATATTAGGGGTAAGATTATCAACGCTGATTCAGGCTCCATATCTGTCCTCACAGGCTAATGCACACTTGACTTGGCAAAATGATTTTTCTCGAGCCCCTCTCGGCTTCATATCTCATTACTGGAGGGGAAAATATACAGTGGCACGTATTAACAGTAACGCATCTGTTATCTCTCGAAGGATCTGAAGGCTGAACAGCTAAATGCTTAAAAGCCAACTTTTTAACCTTTATGTGCATTAATAATGTATGTCTACGGTTCCGTTTTTTTCCCCCCTATTCCCTCAGGGCAATAAAGCTTCAGTCGATCATTAAAAATTGATTTGGAAAAATGTAAAATAAATTGAGCATCATGTAAAGAAATAGGATTACTGTTTGCGCTATACTTGCCATTTGCAGAATCCATCAGGTTACAAGATTACTGCGTGTGCCGCCATGCCCTTTGGGACAGATATCCTGTAAAATCAGACGTTGGCATGGTTCTGCTGTGCTGTGGAGTTTTGCACCTATTAAGAAGTGGTCGCAGCATGGCCTTAGGGGAATCCAGAGCTTCCTAACACAGCATTTTTTTTCAATTTTGATTTGTTTGTAATATTGCCATCGATGCACCCAAAACTGAACATGCTCAGCATCTGAGGAGGTTCTGTGGTGTCATCATACAGTACAGTGATGCCAAAGAGATTGCATAATATATTATTATTATTATTATTATTATTATTATTATTATTTATTTATTTATTTATTTATTTATTTTATTTTATTTATTTTTTTCTGATATGGATACTGATCCCGAATGCTCGTTATTTAAAGAAATATCTGTACAAAAGCAAAACGTCAACGATTAAAAACACAAGATCATTCATTTCAATGTAACATTATTACATCCCTATCCGGTTACTCTTGTTATGGTAACTTAACATGAACATGGAGTTGCTTCTTATTTCTTAAACAACCTAGTCAGATGTACTGTATGACCTTATTGTTGCAGAAAGAAAAAAAAAATAGTTCCAGAATGGTTACACTATTGACCTAAGGTATTGCTGAATTGGTTTAAAAGCCATTCAATGAATTGTTAAAACCTGCAAGGATAGTGCTGAACCGTCGAGTCTGCAGACGCAATGTGCTCAGATAAGAATGATGGTCGCTTAAACATTTCATAAGGAAACTTACCAGTAGAAATCATAAGATACTGTAAGAACTCGCAGGATTGGGACTAAACAGGTGTGAAGCCATTCTGAGCGTTTATACAGTACTTTTGTGATAGTGCATTTGTGTCACTCTGCAATTACACAGCCAAACCACTAGATGGGGTGCGGTTTGTATACCCATGTGCTCAGTCAATTCACCACTCTCTGTTAAATTTGTTTTCAAATGTTGATGGGCTGAACTTTACTAGGTCATATTCTCTCATACATAAAATGCATTAAGCAAGTGAGTAAGTTAAGAAATGCATGTTTTTTTCCCCCACGATACCTTTCCCGCTTTCTCCTTACAATGGTGAACAACACTGAGCGGATCTTGTTGGAGTCGGAGCTAAAAGAAGTTGAAACACAGTCAATCTGACTGTAATTCCTGAGACGACGGCAGAACACATTGGTCACTCGCCAAGAATTTGCTGCCACCTAGCATTCCTTGTAGCGTAGCACAGACAAATCGATGAAATGCAACATAACACATTTACGAAGTACTTCTGTTAGTTTCTGTTCAGCTTTGGTCAATGAATACGTTGCCACAATGTGTAGTTACATTGTTTGTGGAGGTGTACATCAGGCTACGTACTGTAGTAGGGTACGGCACGGGGTACACTTCTCACAGAGGCACAAATAAAGCCATTAGTGAGACTAATCGGGGGGGAGGGGGTGGGGGGAGGTTTCAGGTTGCTAGGGAGCAGAAAGATTGGACTTTGGAGCAATGTGGTCTAATGAGTCCAGACTGACCCTATTTCAGAGTGATGTGCGCATCAGTGTAAGAAAGAACGCAGATAATAAGATGACATCACCAGGAGTGCTGAACAGCAAGTTTCATCCTAAAAAGCTTTTAGATGGAAGCTGCATAAAGGATAGGAAGGTGCATAATCCGTTTCCTCTAACCAGTTTAGCTTTTCTCTATTCCAACATTTCACATTTACAGTATAATCTATGTAAATCCGAGTATTTAAAAACCTGACTTATGAGCTAGATTATAATTATAATTATTAATCGATTGACGGCAAGATTTTGCAAGGAGTCTCCAATGTCAAGGCATTGTAACAGTCAGAGATTCGTCTCAGTTCTCCACCACAGAACGTCCTTCTGGACAAAGCATATGGCACAGTGTCTCAGTAATAAGTTTGTGTGTGTGTGTTTTAATTAACTTCAGAAGGAAGTGAAGGAATGACAGCACAGTATATACAGTAGCTGCTGTAGAAGAAGAGATAAATGGAACAATCTCTGACAGTGCACAATATTAAATGTAACAATAAACAGATTTTAAAAAGCTGCGATGTGTCACTTCTTGATAAATATAGCGCACAATTACTGTATATATCGGGATGTATTGTTTTTAGAAAAATCAACATCAACTTTGCAGTGATGACTCTAACTCTGCTATACATTAGGTTGCATTATAAAAAAAAATCCAGCACTGATTATTTTCTTACTATATAACAGACAGTAGGTTGTTTTGTGTACTCTATCATATACTGTACATATACACCAATCAGTCGTAACATAATGACCACCAGCCTAATATCCCCTCCAGAACAGCAGTGCGCTGTGTGATCCGACACCTTTTTTATCAGAGCCAGCATTAACCTTTTCAGCAATTTGATCTACAGCAGCTCTTCTATTGGCTCAGAGCCACATTGTAAAAACAAGACAACTGAATTAGAGCAACTCCATAACTGCAGGTCCTGTGGGATGTTCCTGGTCTACAGTGTGTCAGGACATACCTAAAGTGGTTCAATGAAGGAAAACCGGTGAACTGGCGACAGGGTCATGAGCGGCCAAGGCTCACGATGCACATGGGGACTGAAGGTTGGCCCATGTATTGTAATCTGATCCAATAGAAGAGCTGCTATTGCTCAAATTGTTGAAAAGGTTAAGGCTGGTTCCCATACAAAGGTGTCTGAAGACACTGTTTTGGTGGCAAAAGAGGGGACCTACTCAATATTAGGCAGGTGGTAATACCGGTACGACTGATTGGTGTAGTAGTAGTAGTAGTAGTAGTAGTATTATGAGATTTCTTTTCACATGTGTCTCGAAAGAAAGCCAGATATCCAAAATCGGACCAAAAAACAAGATTTTATTTAGCTAAACATAAACGTCACATTTATAGGACATTTGGCAAACCAAAATACATACTGCTCCGAATTATTGTACTGAGCTTAAGCTTAACACCTTCAGATGCTGTCACCAGCTGTGATGAGTGTTTTTATACCCTGAAGTAATTACTAGGCTTTTTCTGTACAAACCTGGCAAGATTAAAAAGAAAAAGCAGCAAAAAATACCCTACACTCCAGAGAACAATATTATAATATCATACAAAATGCCATCTGGAGACATACAGAGCACAATGCAATCGTAGAGATGTCGGTAATCGATAAGGAAATCTAGTGTCTAGAACTTTGATTTTTCACAGTGTTACTTAAACAGAGGTCAAGAGGATGAGAAAGAGCGAGGAATCTAATTAAAGACATTAAATCCAGAAATTCGTTGCTATCACAAAACACAGACATAACTTCATTCTGTCTCTGTCTCCGTGACTCACTGGTCTTCTCATATACAAGGAAATGTGCATCAAAGTCACATGGACGGAGGAATGAGAAACTAAAAGGCTCTAAAAATATGAAGACATAATGTGAATAGGCAGCGAGAACAGACGACAGAACTATTCACACTGTCTGGCTGAAACAGAAAGAAAAAAAAAATGTTTGAACTGAATAAAAAAAGTGGCCTTCCACTTTACTCAGTATACAGAAAAGCACGAGTGTGTGTCAGTGTATAGCAGTGTACTCGAGCATCACCCATTCGTGAATAATTATTATCAGTAGGTTCATCTGAATATTCAAGATGTGTTTATGTGGCAGGCTCTAAAAAAGAAAAAGGAAAAAAAACATTCATCTTTAGCAACCGCTTTAGCATGGCCGTGATTGCACTGGATCCGAAACCCATCCCAAGAACGCTGGGCATGAGGCAGGACAATGCCACCAGTCCATCATTAAGCACCATGCACCCACACAAATACCCATTCACACACTCATTAACTAACACCTAGGGGCAATTTAGTGCAGCCAATCCACCTGGCATGATTTTGAAGGGTGGGCGGAAACCCCCAGGGACATGTGAGGAACATGCACATAAACTGCGCATAGACAGTAACCCATGCTCAAGATCAAACGGGAACCGTTGAGCTGTGAGGCGGTAATATTACTGTTGCTCCCTAGGCATTTTTGGGAGTTTAATTCTAAAGCATTATGTCAGGCGACAGAAAATTCTGTATCCTTTATTGTCCTGTGCAAGGTAAGCCAGTCTTTTTTATCCTTTCGAAACAATCTTCGGCTTATCCTGTTTATCTAACGTTAACCAAAATATAGAATAGAAATTGGCAAACTAATCAGAGATCCCATCAGGCTGACTTCAAGTCCAATACACATCGAGCTTTTATATCACTGGCCTTATGGAAAGCCTTCTCTGATCAATCTGCTTTTAGTCTTCTTCAGCAATGGATCTCATACGCGATCTGTGTGTCAAAAAGCAGACTCTGGTTTATAAATAGTCCTTCTGGGTCTGGTGGTGGACCCTCAATGCCCTCTGCTGGGGCTCTGCGTGGTCCAATGGTAGAGGTCAGAGTGCCCTGAACCTGGAGCACTTCTCTAGGTTGTAGTGCCCTGTGCTGGCCAGAAGTGGGTGGTGGAGCCAACACAGGCTTGGCCCGGTTTAACACGTACATCTCATGGCCACGTTCATCCCGATACTCCTCAAGCTGTGCAAATGTAGTGGGGCCATCAGAGTAGTCGTTGACATAGAGGATGCTCTCCTCCTTGCCGTAGGCACCATCTTCTTTCTGGCGCTGCCGGTGGCGGCTGTAGATCATGCACAGAAGCAGCAGGGCAGTCAGTGCCAGGAGTGAGATACCCACAGCGATGGCTGTTTGGGTGGCTGTGCCAAGGGCACTGAAGTCCATGCTCTCAAGCTCGTACAACGGTTCCTGACTGACATCCCCTAAGGATGGGCGGTGATGAGAAGAAGATGAAGAGGATGAAGAGGGGTGCAGGTGTGGCCAACCTGATGACAAAGATGAGGACGAAACGTTCACAGCGAGGTTGAAGGTCACACGTGCAACCCCTCCAGGATTCCAAGCCTCACACTCATAGCGTCCTGCATGTGCCACTGTAACATTACTCAAAAACAGCATTCCACTGCCTGTGTCTTGATCAAAGCTCTCCCTGTCCCCACCATCCTCTGTTGGAGCACGGTTTCCCACATTGCCTCCGTTACCTACAGGCTTTGCTGTCACAGGCTTCCTGCTGTCCCCGTCTGTTCCTTCCTCTTGCACTAGACCTCGTGGTGTCAACTGCGTCCTGCCGTAGGACACCTTTCTCCAGGTGACCTGAGGCTGCGGGTAACCTGAGGCCTGGCAGGACACACGAATGCTCTCACCCAAACGTACACTTAGTTCCCTGGGTTCGAGCTGCACAGCAGGCGGGATACACACCAGGCTGTTAGCTGGGACCTCGACTAGGCTCAGGTGCGAGAGGCGTGGTGGATCAGCGCACAACAGCCTCCGGTCGGCTGAGCTCAGCAACCGCTGACCCTCAGTGTTTATCCAGCTACGGAGCCAGTGAAGAGCACAGTCACAACGCCACGGGTTACCTAATCAAATCATACAGGGGGTGGAGAGGGGAGAGAAAAAGGCATAGGAAGAAATATTAGGATTGATTAAGAAAGGAAATGGAAATGCAGAAATGGCGGAAAGTTTCATGTTTTAATTGAGATATGAGAAAGCAATGACTATGAGAAAGCAAATTATCTGAATATTTAAAAGGCCACATGCGGAGTGATTAGGGATTCTTCATCTAGAGAAAAAGTTAACCATAAAAAAAGCCTAAAGGGAAATATTCCACCCCAAATCAAGATTTCCCTCCCAACTTGATGTCCTCGCTACCTTTCCTTCTTGGCCTTGTTGCTTTATCCTTACATGTAATATTGCTCAGTTTTCTAATTCCGGTATTTCATCACGTTGACCAGGTTCCTTTTTTTTTTTAGTCTAAGAAGGTACCTGTGATGCGCAGCACCTGCAGGCTGATGAGAGGTTGGAGAGTGACAGCGCTTAGGGTGCGCAGGTTATTCTTGCTGAGGTCCAGCAGAGCCAGAGAAGACAAGCCCATCAGTGCCTGCTCATCTAACACCTCCATCGTGTTCTCCTGCAGATGCAGCTCTTGTAGACGCTGGGGGAGAAAAGATCTCATTATCCTCTGCACCCTCTTCAATGTCATTCATGTTAACTTAAACATTATGTTCATCATTATTATCATCATCATCATCATCGTCATCGTCGTCATTGTCATCATATAACCACCACCCTAATTTAAACCATGATGTTCTCAGTTCCTACTCCTACTTTGTTTCAGGTCAGTTGAACAACCATCTGCATTTTCATGCTGTCACATTAAATACACTCCACTTCACTGGAAAATTATTCAGCACAGCGTACATAATATAGAAATGAGAACAGAATAGAAACCACACAAACACACCTGCAAACCACGGAAGGTGTAATCCTCTAGCCGGTTGATGTGGTTCCCTGCAAGGTAAAGGATGCGTAGGTGCTCGAGTCCACGGAAGGCATCAGCGGCAATCAGGTGGAGCCGATTGCCGTTAAGCGCAAGCTCTAGAAGATGGCCCAGACTCACGAAGGCACTGGCTTCCAAAGATGAGATGCTGTTATTCTGCAGGTACAGGTAGTGCAGGTTACCCAAACCAGATAGGTCTTCTGCCCGGATCTGACCAATGGCATTATCCTGCAGGAAGATGGTCTGTAAAAAAAAAATCAGCGATGTTCAAGCAATGTTTTTTGGTTCTTTGCAATCAAATATTACTGTCTAGAACTATTGCCATTCTTGAAGATGAGCAAAAATGCTATGGCAAAAAATATTACTGTTACTTTAGAATACCAGGAAAATCATTTTGTTCCACTGCCTCACAATTCCAGAATCCAGAGCTGAAATTGTGTGCTATTTTGCGCGTTCTCCCGAAGTCTATGTAGGTTTCTGTCCGTTTCTTCTCTGGATTTCTCCCACCACCTAAACAGTGTTATAGCTATACTGATGTTTCATTAAATCTGAATGGATTGGCTTCTTTTGGAGAATATATACCAATGAGTCAACTTTAAAACCATTAACGTCGAAACCAGATAGTTTTTGGTTTCCCTATCGCTGTGCAAATGGAGTGACTCTGACCCTTTGGGGCATGGCTCTGCGTTGCTTCTGTGGGTATGCTGTGATGTCTGGTACTAGGACATTGGTAGTGGATCCTTTGGGTGCTGTGGGGTCCGGGGTAGATCTCAATGGGTGCTCAATCGGATTGGCATCTGAAGAGTTTGGAGGCAGTCTCGGCAGTCTTAGGCTCTTCGCCTGATGGCCCTGTGCACAGCAGCGTATGGTACACTGGGTGTTCTGGTGGCTTTCTATTGTCGTCAGCCTTGACTATGTTCCTGCATTTTGTGCTGCATTGGCTTTTCTCTGCATTGGCATCGGACATGATTGTCTGGCCTTTGGTCTCCGCAGGCGTATATAAGCTTTGTGTGCCCGTGATCCTGTCAACGGTTTACTGGCGTATAATTGGTGATCAATGTTGTTCAGTTCAGTGTTGTTGTCCGTGGTGGTCTGTTAATGTTTTAGGTGATCGGTGCGCTCCTGCTTCACATGCTCAGATTAAAGGCCCCTGATCCATCATGACCTAAACCAGGATAAAGTACTCACTGAAGATAAAAGAATGAATGCATAATTGCTTGTTTTCTTGCCAAGGCTGCCAATAATTCGGAAGAACGTGGACTGATTAGAACGAGAACATTTGTTTGTTAGTTCATTGCGGATTAGAGCCCCAGAACTACAACATGCTGTATAAAAAACTTGCAAGGCATTTTAGTTCATCTTCAAGTGGTTGTTTCGTGAGTGACACTTCAGTTACATAATAGAACACACACACACATGTAGATATATATTTGCTTATCACGTTGGAGCTTTCTTTCAGTGAGTGAGAACTGGATCAATGCGAAGCTCGAGGCACTGAATCGACTCTTTCATAATCGTTCTCCCCAGAGTCTCCACTGTGCGGCTACTCGTAAACAACTCAATTGATAGAGGCAGCATTTGCATCAGAATCTTTTCTTTCTTTTTTTACATTTTCGTATGAACAGTGTTGAGTTCGCATGGGCCTTTCGACTTGACTTTAGTCATTTATCAACACCATATCGATTGCATAATTCATTACTTTACTTGATTGCTCATGCTCACCATCTCTCTCTTTCTCTCGCACGTTCTCTCTCGTATTGTTTCCGCAGAAATGAATGCAGGCGGAGCAACATTGGCTCATTTGTATGGCACAGGTTTCCTCGGGTTATCCGAGTAATCTATGTAAAGAAGCTTATGAATATGTAAAGGGTGCTGTGGTGTTATGGTTGGGTATAGAGGCAAGGAATCGAAGCACAGCCGTAGAGGAGGATGGTTGTATATCTGTGTGCCTGGGTGATGTCCAGGAGGGGAATATTATATTACATAATATAATATAATGCTATTAATCTTTCATATGAAATGAGTTTGGCAGAGAATTTTAATTAGAATGTAAAAATCAACACACAAAAGGCAAACACTGCTCTTGGATTATAGTTTGATTATTAGATGGCATGAAATGTAATTGATTGTACTGATTCCTACCCAATATTTGTGCATTTCGAAAGTTTAATTTGAAATTGGATTCTCTGGTCTGCCCAAAGGATGTGGAATGGTGCGTTTTTGATTTGTTCTTCCGCTGCTATCAATCTTTCCCGGTGCTTTCTGCTTGCATTTTATTTTTGTTCTGTCTTTTATTAGATTTTCGGTATGCGGTTTTTTTTTTTGTTTTTTTTTTACAGTGTCCGGCCTTTTACTGCATATTATACTTTTGACGTATGTAATCCAGTTTACTTTTATTGGACTTTTATTTCTGCAGTTCGATCAACATCTGCTGTTTCATCCATAAATTTCACTTCATGTCTAATAGACACAGGGGATTTCTCTGGTCCTAAATATGAAATTATATTACTATTTATGGACTAATCGTGTTACGTAAGAAACTGCCACGTTTTCAAACAATGACCTGCGTTCCTTGAGCGATTCCCCGCGGTATCTCTTTGAGTCCAATGGATCCGCACTCCACTGTCAGGCTGTAGCACCGGCAGCCAGATGGACATCCGATGCAGGGCACGGGTAATATGAGCAGGACCACCAGAAGAAGCAAAAGACAACGAAGGAGGAATGCCATCTCGGAACAGACGGCGCCTGTGAAAGGAAAGAAGACACAGGTGCAGAAAGCGAGGTGAATAATTTTCAGCAAGGGTAATGGATTAGAAAAAGGTGACCGATTGAATAGGGATGGAGTGAGATGAAAAGGGAGCGGTTCAAGATGAGGACGAGAATAAGTAAGGAATAATAGGCTAGAAGGTATGCTGTTGGAAGACGACCAGAACCGAGTGCGGTATAAGCAGCCTGGTTTTGAATGTGAAGCTGATCGCTATCACATTCCAATTTCAGCTGGTCTTAAGAGTGTTTTTATTCCTCATATTGCGCAACAAGTCATCACTTGGGTTTTAGCTGCTGTAAACAAAAGTTCCACCACCGCCTGCTCTTTATGTTCTCAATGGAAATGAATAACAGGTGGGTTTATACAGTATTGACACTAATATTCCACCAATCAGATCAAAAATGCATAGTGTAACCGGCTCAATCTGTACCTCGGTGCACGAGTAATACCAAAATAATCATCACCGCGCCTTCATCAGCCAAAGACCCACTGGATGAAAGTCCAAAGTAAAAACTGTCCAGAGAAAGTTGTTATTTATGAAATTTATAAGAAAAATTGTTATCGGTGTTATTAAAGTGTTATTACATGTGGTATTAAAATACTTGTTATTGTCAGCTTAAATTTAGCAAGAAAGCATTTTTGGCATATGGGCAAAAGAACCGAGCCGAACCAAACGCGTACAAGTTGCATGAACGTCAGGGAGCCGTTCGAGACTTGTCTGCGTCATTGGAAAGCCAAGCGAAGCATGTTTAAATTTTTAATTTTATTGTTTTTTCGCATTTTCTGCAAGATTTAGTAAAGACATAGCATCATGGGTCCCAAGAATGTTGGCAAGGATGGGAGCGAGAAGAAAAGCAGCCGGTGCGAGTTCTTAAGGCGAAAGTTCGTACTGTGAAACACATTTTTCCATAGTAAATAATGTAAAGGCAGATAATATGTTCCAGACACCCAAAAATATTACCAATATTACCTATATATATATATATATATTATTCTTATTATTATTATATATATTATTATATCATTTAGAAAAGACATGTAAAATATGAAACCAATAGACATTAAACCTGACTTAATTTATGATTTCTCTTAAGCACCGGCTGCTTTTCTTCTTGCCACCACCCTTGCTAACATTCTTAGGACCCATGATGCTATGTCTTTAATAAATCTTGCACAGAATGCGGAAAAGCATGCTTCGCTTGGCTTTCCAATGACGCAAACAAGTCTAAAATGGCTCCCTGACGTTCATGCAACTTGTAAGCGTTTGGTTCGGCTCGGTTCGGTTCTTTCGGCCATATGCCAAAAATGCTTTCGTGCAAAACTGAAGTTTCAGGTTGAAAATAACACTTCAATACCACTCGTAATAACACTTTAATAACACTGATAACCCTATTCTAATACATTTCATAAATAACAACTTTCTCTGGCCAGTTTTTACTTTGGACTTTCATCCAGCGGGTCTTCGGCTGATGAAGGGGCGCTGAATGGGGCTCACCATCTCACATGTAGTAAAGCATCCAACCAATCATAGACAAGAATGATTCGCTTTCGCCAGTCATAACACGAGATTTATCAGAAAAGATGCTCCACTTCATCTTTTATTATTATCAGCATTGCTCTCTTTCTTCTTTCGATACATTTCCGGCGGACTAAAAGCTTCACAGCGCGCAAAACAGGGAAACAAACGCCTTATCAGATCAGTGTCCGTGTAATCAGTTAGGCTGAAATCTCTAATCAGAATGATTTCAATCAGGTTGTAGACATATTGTCTGCGTAAACAAAGCGAATATTAATAATACAGAGTTTATTACTAGCCTTAGATCATTTAAAAAAAAAATTGATCATAAAAAGTCAGTGTGAAATAATTGTTACTATAGTAACAAAAAAGTATTAGCATGAGCGCATTAATATAATCGTGATTTGAAGTACGGCTGATGCTGCTGTCAGAGCTGATGTCAGAAAATTAATCCACAGCTCTTTTGACCATCTCTCTCTCTCTCTCTCTCTCTCTTTTTTTTTATTTTTTATAATTCAATAGCGCTGTGGAATAAGAAGAGAATAAAGATTGTGCACGCCTTAGGAGCCTAATCAGATATCTAATGCTTGAGCACGTTTATGTGAAAATGGAATATCGTGGTGGGGAATGTGAAAAGAGGCCATGGGATATTAAGTGACAGAAAACTTCAAGCAAGACGAAGCAGACTGAGACAAACTAAATCCAATCTTGCTTTACATGCCTCGCACAGGCCTATAGAAAAGCCTCTGTCTCTATAGGAACCCTCACCGTCTCTGATTCGGGCCTCAGTTAATTAAGAATGCATGCAGACGGGTACGCATGCAGACTTAAGGAGCTCTCCTCCACTTTCCATCTCTCTCTCACACTCTCTCTAGGTTTTTTTTTTTTTTTTTTTTTTTTTTTTTACATTTTCTCAGATAAACAGATGAGGTGTACTGCGTCTTGTCACGCTGCTCTTCCCCGGGGATGCTTTCTCACTGTAATCAAAATCTACTGCCTTTGAGCCTTTTATGTCACTCAGTCCTTCTTTTTTTTGCACTTGATGAAGACATGTGGTAGGAACACACAGTCATAAATTACAGCCTTTGGCAGCATTTCTAAAACACGAGTGGATTTAAATCTAAGAATACTCAGCAGAGATCAGAATTGCGTACGGTGATGAGACCAGATGGAGGGCGAACACTACAGCACGCCGATCAATTGTCGGCTCAGAGTCAGGGAGAGAATTTCAAACAGATTCGGTTGCAACATTATTAACCACAGTTTAATCATTTTGGCGTCGTCACAAAGTCATAGCACAAACATCCAAGTGAATTCCGATATGTGCGGTTGTGAAGCATGGAAAAGTTTCAGCTCCAGTAAGGTGGCGCTGCATGCATCTTCACATAAACAGACCACCGAGCCGTGAATAAGACTTTAATATTTTATGCGGGAAAATATCAAGTCTTAACAGGAAGGGGAAAAAGAAAGAAAAAAAAAAGTGGGTAATGTTATATCCCAGTCTGGGGCATTAATTGGTACGCATGTTCACAGGGTCAGTAAAATTCATTAAACAAAAGGCTAAAAGCAGTCCAGATCCGGGAAAGAGTACGGCTAAAATAATAATAATAATAATAAAACGTCTAACCAGCATGTAAGAATAAGAACTAATTAGGCTGAAAAATAAAACATCAGAAACAAGAAATCTTCCCTCACAGCCTCATTAGTTACCCGAGGAAAATAATTCAATCTAAGAACCGGTTTTGTGCTTTCTGGCAAAAAACCTAATCATTTACATTTACCCTGTTTACGACAAAAATTCCTAGAAGCATAAATTCTTAGAAACCTCCACTACTGTATATAATACCTTGCATGAGAAGGCGACCCGGACGAATGACACAGTAACGAGCACAAATTACTCCAAAACACAAGGCAAGAAGGCAATAATCGCAAAAACTGTCTCCTCCCGTGTGCTTTCACCATCCGCGTCTACCTCACTGTCTTCCCTACCAATTGTGACAAGTATATCATTAATGTGCATTTGGCGGTGCAACCATGAGAAGAAAGGAGGAAAAAAAAAAAAAAAAATGTACAGTATCAGGGGAATGGAGCAAACCGAATTAGGCATTACGGTGCACTCTAGGAAATGAATAGAGATATCTGAAGCTTGGACCTTTGTGTAGATTTAATTTTGACAGGCCAGAAATTGCAGTTTTAGAATTGGCAAATAATAATGTCAGGGGGAAAAAATAACCAATTATACTGTATGTCGTCAGCTGCCTGTGTGAGAGTAAAGTCCTCTTTAACAGGACATGCATTACCAGGTACATAAGGGTTATCAGGTTCAACTGGGCAATTTCAGCTGCAGTAAATAAATAAATAAATAAATACAGTCTTTATTCATCACATATACATTACTGCATAGTTAAATTCTTGATTCTTTACATCATATCCCAGCATTTGTTAGTGGTAGACAGGGGTTAAGGGCCTTGCTCAAGGGCCCAACAACAGCAACATGGTGGAGTTGGGGCTCAAACTGTCACCTTACCAATCAGAAACTCAGAGCCTTAACACCCCGAAACCACCTCCGCACCCTGTATACGGTCTTTATATATATTAAAGTCTTAAGCCTCAAATTTAATTCCACAATGTACAATAAATTAAAGAAATGGGAACCAATGTTTTACTGCAACAGGCTGTAAAGATACCATTTAAAAACTGGCTGTTTATGCACAACACCAGTATCAACCTCATTTCCCTTCTCATCTGTTCCAACCACTCAGCATTCAGCATCACCAGTATACTAATCACCAGCCTGAGCATATGTCATCATCTGCACCTGTTTCTCACTGGCTCCTGCCATAAGATACAGTAGATGTGGTTTTATGCTTAAACTGCTCAGGTAGCGGGACTGGACTGAAAATGGGAGCTAAAGACATGCCATAAACACGAGAGCCGAAAAAGTCCCTTTTCTTATTCCTCAATAATTTTTTTTTTTTTAAACAGACTTTTTCAAAGCAAAATATGAAGAAATGAGGGATGGCTCAAGATTTTTTTCATAGTAGTGTAGAATAGTCCAGATGTTTTTCTCCTTAGCCCAGGTAAGACGCTTCTGACGTTGTCTCTGGTTCAACAGTCTCTGGTCTCTGTTGTCCATCTGTGTGTGGTGGCACTTGATGCACTGACTCCAGCCTCACTCCATTCCATGTGAAGCTCTCCCAAGTTCTTGAATCAGCTTCGCTTGATAATCTTTTTAAGGGTTGTGCAACTTTTCCTAACACACTTTTCCCTATGATCTTTGTCTGTGATCGTCTTTTGGACAACAGTCCTGTCAGCAGTCTTCCCCATGACTGTGTAGGTTAAGCCTTAATCATCAAAATTAAAACAAAAAAGGCTTGAAATATTGTACTCAAAATTTAAATGTATGACATGTAACTATTTAATGAGATACACATTTTCCAAGATACAGTACCCTATATATATATATATATATATATATATATATATATATATATATATATATATATATGGTATATAGACAAATATCAAATAATATAATTGGTACAGTACAACCTTTTACTAGATTGCTGCACATACGGTATATAGAAAATGGCAAGACAGCCCAGAATGAGTAAGTGTGTAGGGCCTGTATCACACACACTTTAATTTTGATTCAGGGGAGAGAGCCAGTGCTGGGAACAGGTCTACAAGTACAAGCCTCAATTTTGACAGAATCAGGAAAAAAAAAAAAAAAAAAGAGAGAGAAATACGTGTCTCTGGCAGCTCAACAAGACTTCGGTACTAATGCACCAAATTCTGTTTTATGTGTCACAAACTTGTCACATAATATCAAGGCTTTGGAACGTTGGAGCACTTTTCATTTCAGAAAACTGCATTTTTTTTATAATAAAAAAAAGAAAAAAGAAAAAAGATCTACATCATGCAGTTGCCAGCAGGAGCCCTAACGTTGGATGAGCGTTGTAATATAGTTGTGAAGGCACTCAAAATCGAGACAAGGTAGATTGACTTTAATAAAATGACATTGTGATCAGATTAAACGAATGACGCAAATGCAACGTCGCGAAAACAACCTCAAACCAACTAAATTGTTACCTTAGTTCCCAAATTACTCTTTGAATTACTTTTTTGTTTGTTTATTTGTTTGTTTTTATGATTTTGGCTGAGTTCCACTTTAATATTTCGGTAAATTGCTGTTGTATTTGCTGTGGGGCTCATTGTTGCTCATTATTATGCACACACATTTACTAGTATTTACTTAAGTGTCTTAGTGTATATCACCCTGCAGGGGTGAGGGTTCAATTCCCACCTTGAGTCTGTGTGTTTAGAGTTTGCATGTTCCCCTTGGGTTCGGTGGGTTTCCTCTGGGTTGTCCATTTTCATCCCAAAAACATGAAGATCAGGCTACCCGGCGTTCCCAAATTGCCCGTAGTATAGTATTTGTGCCCTGCGGCAGACTGGCACCCTGTCCAGGATGTATCATGCCTCATGCCCAAAGTCTCCTGGGATACCCTCCAGGCCCCACGACCCTCTACACAGGATATATAAAAGATGAATGAACGTTTCCTAATGGTCCAGCAGTAAGCAAAGCAGTGCTCTTAACTGCCCATCAGTTTGATGTTAACATTGTTTAGAGGTCAATTTTATTGCCAAATTATTATCACCAATAATACCTACAAGCCAAATGATTCTGGTTGGGTTTTCCTAACTAATGCTGATAATAAATGATCATATCGCTATAACAAAGTGCTGGCTAGTTTTCTGAAATTTTTATTCGCTGTGAGATTTTAACATGCTGTGAGGATTTATTTTGTTCAAGGTCATCATGGACGGACGGCACCGATTCATCCATAATAAAGATATTAACCTTTTAGATAAGGATGAAATAGTACAGGATATTCAACCCGCTGTGAGACTTGAGACTTAACCGTGACTCACCGGAATCCATCAAAACCCATTTGTATTTTGACCGTAACTCCGTATAAAAAATTTAAAAATCGAAAAAAACCTACTGATGTCCTTCTCAACTCAATATCTTTGTGCTCCTGAGGAAACGAATATTCTGAAATATACGTTTTTTTATTGGATCCCATATCGCATGCTTGCCCATCAAGGTCAAAAGTAGTTCCTGAAACCGTGCCGTTTGTACGATTTTGATCCAAAAGCCGAGAGAGACCGAACGCAGGGGTTAGACGCAGCTCTAGGAGGGAACAGTGTGTGAGAATTTAAGTGTGATTCCTCTGCAATCTAAACATTTCTGTCTCCGAAGCTACTGGAGTTCTCACAGATGGACTAGCTGTGTGCTATGTGCAAAGCTTTTGCCTTTGTCATTTTCATTTTGGGCTCATAGCGAGATGGAAATACAGAGATCCGGTCTAGTCTACTCTGACTCTGCTGCTACTCTGCCTTCTCGGGCATCATTTTAATTAAATTATCTTACTAACACAACCCACTTTCACTTCTTGGGCTTGTGTGTGTGTAGAGTTTGCATGTTCTCCCAGTGTTGGCTGGGTTTCCTCCAGGTACTCCAGTTTGCTCTTACCGACCAAAGACATGAAGAGTAGGTTAATGGTGTTCCCAAATTACCCATTTTTGTGTGTGTGTTTGTGTGTTCAATGGTACCCTTTCTAGGATGTACCCCACCACATGCCAAAGTCTAATGTCATAGGCTCTAGGCTTCCCATGACCCTGTACAGGTTAAGCGGTATGGAAGCTGAACCAGGGGTCAAGGGTAGCACAATGGTGAAGGCATCTGATTATGGTTCAGAAGGTCCCAGGTTCAAACGCCACCAAGTTGTCACTGTTGGGCCCCTAAGTAGGGCCCTTGACCCTCAACTGCTCAGATACATGATGAGATCAAAAAGTTAGTCGTCCTGCCAAATGCGGTAATGAAAGTGAGTGAATTCAAGAAACCAGAAATGAACAACATATTCACAGCAGTTATTTGACTTTTGGTAAAAAAAAAGCTGTTCTTTAGTCTGAATAATTTTCCAAAAGGTCCAACTGGAGTGCCCGGGGTGTGTTGTCTTTAATAATGCTGCTTGTCTTTTTTCACAGTCGGCTAGCTCATGCTAAATATTTCCATCCTCATCACAATATGTTGACTGGACCAATGGGGACGGCATGGTGGTGTAGTGGTTAGCACTGTCACCTTGCACCGCCAGGGTCCGGGTTCGATCCCCAGCCAGGCTTGATTCCCGTCTCTGTGTGCATGGAGTTTTCATGTTCTCCCCGTGCTTGGTGGGTTTCCTCCGGGTACTCCAGTTTCCTCCCACAGTCCAAAGACATGTAGGTTAGGTTAATTGGCGTTCCCAAATTGTCCGTAGTGTGTGAATGAGTGAGTGTATGTATGTGTGTGTGTCTGTGCCCTGCGATGGATTGGCACCCTGTCCAGGGTGTACCCTGCCATGTGCCCCAAGTCTCCTAGGATAGGCTCCAGGCCCCCATGACCCTGAATACAGGATTAAGCGGTATAGATGATGAGTGAGTGAGTGATTTCTTTGTTTGTTTGTTTGCACAAAAGCACCACCACTGGTCAAAAGAAAAATACGCCCAGTAGTATAAAGTAGTACTTCATGCAGCCAATCATTGACAGGATGATTACACAGAGTGAACCCCCCCCCCCCTAGATTTGATCTCCATTTGGCCTGATATTTTTCAGCCTGCCTCGCTGACGCAATCATAACACCTCATCAGAAGTGATTGAGAAAGTGCTTGTGAAACAGAGTCATGGATATAATGAATATGCACAAAGTGGATGATTTATTCTATCATTCTTCTCTCCCCCCGACCCCCCCCCCCCCACCCCAAATGGCTTTGGAAGAAAAAGTAAAAGTGGATAGACTAAGCACACCGTGTTCGACTGAAGTCCATGAAAGAAGACAGATGAGCATGAATTTGTGATTTGTGGATTAAAAAAAAAAACGTTAACATGCAAATAAAAAATGTTCTGTTTGCCAAAAAGAATTGGCGTAGTGAGGAATGCGTGCGCCAGCCCGGTAGATCATTACACATTCAAACTCTTGAATGGAGCTGTCGATCTTACTTTAAACGTAGTGTTAGAGTTTGTCATTATTATGCCATTAATGAGACCTCGTCACACAATGCATTACTCAACTTTAATTGTTTCATTGTCAGCCTATTCATGGATATTCTATTTTCGCCTTCGCGTCCAATATCGCGACGAGCCGCCACTGGGTTGGATCCAATCAACCCGACGGACAGGGCAACAACAGGAAGCTTGCGTCACCGACTTGCTAACAAGAACAAAACAAAAGGGCGGTAAAAAAAAAAAAAAAAAGAAATCAACCGCTACGAATACGCCATTGCCAGCTCAGATGGCAGGACTATAGTGAGATGACTCCTAATGAAACAGGAACTAGACCGGCTACAAGTACGGCATCAATACATCTGGTAGCGGGAGCACAATGCTGTCACTTCTCTCGGGTTATTACCCTCGTCCTCACTTTCACCGCGCCAATTTATGACAGGCATCTCGTTAGAAAAGATCAGCTGTGCGATCCTTCGGAATAGACAGAGAGAGAGAGAGAGAGAGAGAGAGAGAAAAAAAAGAAAGCCAGAAAGGAAAGAAGCGCACAGAAGTGAGATTGAGTACAACCACCACCACCAAGAACAAATACATCAACTGAAGTAATATTAGACTCTCTCCTGCTCCACACAGCCCTATAGGAGAGTCTCTGGAGAGCAGCCCATGGTTTCTTTTGAGCTTCGGTTAATGAAAGACTTGTGCAAAAAGGCACGCCCTTCTCTCTACTTCACTCTTTTTTCGTTTTTTTTTTTTTTTCCGTTTTTCCTGAGAATAAACATACAGTATAAGGAGGCTTCGCCTCTCCCGGCCTGGCGCCTACCTCGCACGTCCCGTGAGAGAGTTTTGTCACTGCGATCATCTGAATATCAAAATCTACTGCCTAGGAGGCATTTCCTGTCCTGGTCGTCTCTCTCCGTCTTTATTTTGAGGGTACGAGCACAAACCCTCAGGCATCCGAATTAAAGCGAGACTGCATAGGACTCCAGGAATACTCAGCAGAGATCAAAACCGTGTTCCGTGATGAGGCCAGATGGTAGAAGAGAACATCAGCATGCTGATCAAGAACGCGCGGTTCTGGGAAAGAATGTCAATGAACTCCGAAGTATAACATGCGCGATGTGTTCCGTACTTTTCAAAAAAAAAAAGAAAGAAAGAAAGAAAGACAGAAAGAAAGAAGGAACAAGGTCAGGTGGAAGAAAGGTCATCCCAAAATCCAAATGTATGACAAGGCACCTCTGATCAGTTCAAAGCCTTGTCCGGGCACGCGTTATCTTCCGGAGCGAGCGGCAACTTCAGCGCGAGGAAAACTTTCGCATAAACAGAGCAGCGAGGCGTGAACAAGGCGTTAATATTTCATGCAGGCTGCCTAATTCTGGAAGTATTTAGAGGTTCTAGATTAATGTAATGTGCCCCACATAAGCCGTTTTATCTTTTCCAAGCATGAAATTAGAAAAAAAAAAAAAAAAAAAAGAGGAGCTGATAAACATTGCCAGCAAAATGACAAGCTATTTCCATCAGCGCCATACAGCCATCCAGGTCTTAGCTTCAGCCACGATTCTGTTCCTGCCAGGAAGAAATAGCGAGCAAAAAAAAAAAACATCTTGAATGAGGTTTGCGTCCAAGGGTTTCGTTTGCTACGTGAACAGCCTCCCAAACAATAGAGGAGATGGAGCTATGTACTCGCTAAGCTGGAGAATGAACTCTGATGATGATCTCGAAGCTGTTTTTGAGGTGAGAGTGGATTTTTTTTTCTTTAAAAGGAAAAAAAAAAAAAAAAAAGCTACAAGAAGCTGATTTAAATTTATACAGTACGTCCTTTATGGCAGTGTGTGTGTGTGTGGTGGTAGATCTGAAACATTTTTTGGATAGGGTTCAATTACTTGACAATGATTTAGCAGCGCAAAAGAAACACCACTCAAAAAATCCTTGTAACCTGATATGTGACTTAAATTTACATCAGAAACAAAAAAAAAAGAAAGAAAAATCAATGTTAAACCATTATGCATTTGTGATATACTGTATCTCCGAGGGTAGCTTGGAATATATTAAATAATTACAATAGATTATTGGACATTCGTTATGGAAATGAAAAGAAAAATCATTCCTTTAAATATGCATTATGCCAGAGGCGTTCGAGTCAGAACCGGGACTTTTGATTGTCCAGACAAATAGAACAGTTATAAGAGGAAAACCTCCCATTATTTCTTTATATAATCCCCTACTGTACATATACTGTACACTAGCGCACTTATCCCATGTTTTGCGTCTGAAGGCAATCTCAGCGACACTGTATTATTAAGGTTTTTTTTTTTATGTTTTTATTATATTAATCGCAATCCCTCTAGAAAAGTATGGAAATCTCAGTTTGGGAGTGTCCGATGCAAGAACTTTTACATTAAAACTGTACAGTTAATTGTACTCCAAAAGGAAACGCTGGCCCCCCAGGAACTCCTTTCATGCCCCAAACATGTGGAAATGCCCTGGAGCGAGGTCAGGACTGCACGGTGGATGTGGCAATAACTCCTTTTTGTGCAAGCGGTGTTGGCGAACGGTTGTGTGTACAGTCGCCGCAGACATGATTAGGCGTTCCATCCGCTGAACGTTAACGAGAGGGACTGCAGTGGGAGGTCTTTAAAAGTTTGCCCCATTCAAACGATTTTCCGCAGCTAAGAGTCTCATCACTTATAGCATCCTGTAAATGTCAATCCGTTTCCGCGTCCTTCATTCACCAGAAATGTCATCACAAGTCCCGGTTTGACCTGAACGCCCCTCATAAAGGCTGTGCGTCCATCTGTTTGCCCGTCCAACATTCAGTATGTAGTATGATATTTTCAACTGAATTGGTTATAACCAGCAGATGAAGTGATTTTCATGGCTATTTACAAAGATTTCATTCCATCCATAAGTGTTTTTTTTTTTTTCTTTTCTTTTTTTTTTCAGATTTTACCCATAGTTAACCGGTAGTTAACTGTTTAGCATTTTTCATTACATGGAATTATGATTGTAACAAGCAGATGAGATTTGGACCTGAAGCAAGGATCAAGGTCAAAGCAAGGTTAAATGCCTCAAATATTCTTTCCTCAAAAGCATGTTTTAACTTTGAAGTTTACTTTAAGTGTTGTTCTCAGCGACACGGTTAGTATTACATTTTTAAAGAAATTCATTATGTTTTTATTATATTAATTGGAATTCTTCTAGAAAAGTATGGAGTGCCTCATGCAAGAACTTGGACAATTACAGCAAAAAGTTTTTAATTCCAGTTCATTTTTCACCGAAAGCATTACGATACCCATAATCAAAACTGTCATGACAAAAAATGCTGGAAATGTTCGTATTTTCTATGATATTACGGTGTCCGGAACACATGGTGCATCACGTCCTGCTGTGTATGATGCTGTGTGGCTGCACACTGATCAGAGTCCCCATGCTGACCTGGGGAGGAGCTGGTACCACGATGCACTACGGGAAGAAAACAAACCGGCAGAGGCAAGGTGATACCCGCTGTGCAATGCTCTGCTGGGAATCCTTGGATCCTGGCATTCACGTGGACATTACTTTGGCACGTTGTTGCAGAACATGCATGCCTCTCCATGGAAACGGGATTCCGTGTCATCTTTCAGCAGAATAATGCAAGTACAGTCCGAGGACCACAAAAACAAGACTATTTCCAACAACAAGATTTCAATCCGTTTCCGAATCGGCTGGACAAACAAGCCAGATCCATGGAGGCCCCAGCGTGCATGTCTTAATGTTAGATACCGCAGCGCACCTTCAGAGGTCTTGTAGAGTCCATGTCTCGATGAGTCAGAGCAGCACAGTGGGGAGGATAGTGGATTTGGGTGCATACAGGACTTGTACTTTGGTTTCTTTCTTACAGTATAATTCCTAACAATTTAATATTTATTGCATTCTATTAATCACCTGAAAATAAAATTCTGCTTTCTCCGAATGTTTGATTTCTCCCAAACATATTCGGCAAGAGTAAACGAACCCTCTTTCTAAAAGCAAACAGAGTAGTGATGTACTCGTATATGAATATAATGAAGTCACAGTCGCATGCGTGCATTCACAGAAAACAACCCTGTTACATTTGTGCCGGCTCTCCCCTGTGTGTGTGTTTCTGTGTGCATGAGAAAGAGAAATGACTATAGTTACCAAAACAGATGGTACCCTCGCTCATACACATACTTGATTAAGGATCTTCCCTAATTTGAAATGAACTGCCAACCACGCACTGCCTTCTGCGTTGGACACACACTTTGCTTGCTAATAGGGCAAGAGTGAAGCTGCACCAGCATTGTCTTTATGCCAGCTGGAAAGCATCACTCCATCAGTTTTATGCATAGCCGCATGAGCAAAAGCACAAAACCAGTCCGAGACTGTTGCCAGGTCTTGTCTATAGGAGGTTATCTTAAGACAGGAGACAAACAAATAACTAGATCTGAAACATTCGTTGATGTTATTAAACATTTCTTGCATTCAAAGATCTACAGTATTAACACATTCAAATTCAAATTCCTACTGCAGGTTGTGCCTTGGTTTGTGGCTACCTGCCGTGACTATTGTTAAGACTATATACAGTAAATGAATTGCGCGGACTCTGTCTAGTCTAGTCTGACTGGCTGCTTTGTATGCTTGTTCAGTTGCCGCTTACTAATCATCTGTCTACAAGCCAACGTGGTTTGTTACAGCCCTTTGTAATCCCCTCCAACATAATCATTCTAAATCTGCCGCTTGATGCATCGTGGAATCATCATTTCATGCTGAACAAGTCACATTTCTGCCAAAAAACAAGCTGCTCCGCTGCCAAGAAACGCACCACAGAGGTCCCAGCACTTTGTTCACCTTTGGATACAAGGATGTGTATGGCTAAATGGAGGTGCATCTTACAATAATGTACTCGCATACCGGATAATGTTGCAGTAATAGAGGCACGTACTGTATTGTACATCTGGATTTCTCCTGGCGCGACTCGGATGGTTTTAAAAAACCTAAACCGCTCCTTAAAAGGTTCTGAACGTTTCTTTTGTGGAGTCCTGACGCTCAGTGACTATTTTTATACGATAACTAATAAACTGATATACTTACTGTATTATATACTTTCACGGTTGATGCAGGCATAGACATGAGCCCCTTACAAATAGAATGTATGATTAACAGATTATGAATTGTTTGTTTATTTATTCGCTTACTTTGCTCTGCCAACATCTGCAATCCTTCCGTGACTGCCAACAAACAAACTAGCCGCGACTGGTAGAACTGGCGACCGACAGTTTTCAATTCTGGCTCAGTGGTAGGTTTCTCACTTACCATGAGGAAGGCAAATGGGGTTTGTCAAATGGGAGGGTTGTGTCGGGAAGGGCATCCGGCATAAAACCTGTGCCAAATTGTTGTGCGGATCAGTTTGGTCCGCTCTGGCGACCCCTCAACTGCTCAACTATGTAGCCAAATGGTGAGGAGAATAAACCATGGAGGTGGTGGACAGTCCTGAGAAACATATTTATACTTTATATTTCTACTTATTCTGCTTCAAAATATTCAAAAACTTCCGGATTTCTAGGCTTGAATCCCAAATAGTGTTAAATGGGCAGGTATTGCAATATTTACGGTGCAAGTAAGAATCCATTGTTCCACACACCAAGTAGTGCCCTTGATCAGGGGTTAGAGAGGGATTTGAGATTTAGCCTTGAACAGAACCTTGAATTTATCCATGGACAGAACTACATGGGAATTTCAGAGGCAGATCAGAACGACCTCAAATGACCAAGTAGACAAAGTGTTGTTTAAGATGACATAACGTCATCAGATGTGTTTTCTTGCTGAAAGTACTTCTGTAACTGGTTTTAAATACAGCTTTTGGCACGCAGCTGCTCTCCACTGTGTTCCAGAGCAAGCTACTTTCTCCCATCCTGGTGACCGACAGTTAGTGTAATTAACGCATGTTAGAACACCTACAGGCGTTACACATACTGTAGTTAAAAGCCCCAGTGTTATTATGCTCTATTATCACCACTCGTGCAATGCCTCTCGTCCAATTAGATTACTTGGTCAGACCTAACATTGGACATGTAGTCTTTGATAAAGAATCAATAAAGGAGCAGGGCAATGCAGGTACCCCTGCGGCATGTTTTAATCCTCTTATAGCCCAGCAACTTGCCAACTATTTTAATTTATTAAAGAATAATTCATTGTATTTTTATCCATTTGTGAAACTTCCTCAAAACAAGTCATTCCATCACCAGTCTCTCTTTCTTTCCCTCTCTCAGCTTGTCAAGTTCCTGAAAAACTGCCAAGTCCTCCATTCTAAGGACTTTACCAAATAAGAAAGCTTAAAGGGAACCTATTATGCAAACAGTCATTAGTCATTTTTTGACCATCAAATGCGTCTCCAGTGCACAAGTACAGTACCAACTAAAAACCTAATAATAATCCTCTTTGTTTTCATTATTTTACAAAGAACAAGCTTAATGAAGCCAATTCGATTTTCCCTCAAATGTGACCTCATATAAGAGGAGGGGTATCCCTTGTCTTCATTAAGCCAATTCGATTTTCCCCCAAATGTGACCTCATATAAGAGGACACCCCTCTAATTACTCGCTTGTTGCTCAGCTCTACTCTTCTCTGCAGGGGCGTGGCTCAGCAGTAGCTCATTTACATAGACACTGAAATGTGAGTTTGAAGGAGGAGTGAAAAAAGCAAGACTGTGGTAAGGACAAATGCACTATCTTAGAGGTATTTCAGATGGAGCACAATTCGAGGGAGCTCAGAGACCGGTGTTGGCTTGTTAAAGAAATAGTAAAATACGGGACCTTTAAAGAACAGCATATTAAACACGTTATTCGTTTTTAGTTAATGTTGTGGAACGTCTGAGATATGGTCTCCCTTACATTACAGCAGCTATAAATATTCATCGCTTTACTAGCCTGCCTTTTTTTCTAATAAGTCATGGAAAATTACAGCCTTATTTCTAGGTGACTCACTCAATAAATATTAAATAAATGACATCACTCGGTACGTTGTTACTATACAAGGGCCAATATTGCAGAACGACTATATTGAGCAGAAAATTAATCCGTACATTCTGACCAATCAGGATTAAACATTCAGCACTGTACCCTATTATTTATTACCACATTCAGCCAGATGCTCCCTGACCTGCATTGAACCCTAATCAATGCCCAGTTCTCTCTCTTGTTTCCATAGCCTAAAGGCCATTTCATTCTCTCTCTCTCTCTCTCTCTCTCTTTCACTCCTTTCTTCCTTCTTTGAATCTGACAGCCTTCAAGTGTCCCATTATCCTCAAAGAGTGACTCAGTTGCTCTTATTATCTTGGTGACTGTGCAAAAGCGAGGACATTGATTAAATGCTCCTGTCCAAATGTGCTGTATTGATGGTACAGAATAATGCTAACGGTCAGAGCTTTTACTGCGACCCGTTCTCCTTTCTGCCACTGCTGGCTGTTATCAAGGAACGAAATGCACAAGGCTGAAGATGCGGATCAGATGAATATGATTTAAGGGCCTTGAACCAATGCACACACTCACGGAGCATAACGATAAATTATCTTCTGTTGTAGTGGGCGGCCAACGAGCTCTGAAAGGCAATAATGACTGTCGGCTGGCTAAAAAGGCGATTTTTCAGAAATAAGATTTAATCGACAATACTCTGTGTGTTTCTTCAGCAGAATATACACTCTTTGATGAATGGGTTTCTAAAAACAGTATGCAGGAGCAGATATACAGAAGAGTGGGCAAATCAGCAGGACATTTCCAAATACAATGCAAAAATATCTAGAAATACTGAAGCAAAAGCTCGCTATTCTTGAAGGGGAAAATTATTGGCCTGCATCAAGCAAAGAAAACAACTAGGGAGATTTAAAATGACTGCAAATCAGGTTCAGGGCTGTACAATGCATTATTTATACCCAGAAGGATAGTGCTGAACTATCAACTTCAGGGAAGAAATGTGGTCAAAAGAAATCACTTAAACACTCAGTGAAGCTGCATCATAAAAAAAAAAAATCAACAGTAGAAATCAGAGCTATATTTAAAAGTTAAAGACTGGGATTAAAAAGCTGAAAATCATTTGTTAGTGAGACTCATCATAACAAAAAGTTTCACAAGATTGGACTTTGGAGAAAAGAAAAGTGTAATGAGTTGAGACTGACCGTATGCATCAGGGTGAGAAGGGAAGCGCATGAAGCGATGCTCCCATCATGCATAGCGGCCACCGTACAAGCCTCTGGAGGCAGTGTTATGATCTGGGGTTGCTTCAGTTGGTCAGGTCCAGGCTCAGCAACGTTATGCGGCAATAAAATGAAGTCAGCTGACCACCTGAATGTACTGACTCATCAGATGGTTATCACATCTATGGAGGTTTCCTAGCGGCTCGACCATATTCCAGGACTCAAATAGTGACTCAAGTGCTTCTGGGAGCATGAGGAATCATTTTCACCAATAAACTGGTCAACATGCTAATCAAAGCTAAAGGTAGTCCAACAAAACTCTTGAGCGTGTGACATTTTTTGCCAGGCATATATGAGTAGCATCTAACTCATACGATCTAGCAGGTTTTTACTGTATATCAAGTAACATCGTCATCTCATTACCTACACCGCTTCATCTTGTAATCAGGGTCATGGAGGGCCTGGAGCCCTAGGAGCCATAGGCGGAGACTTCGCATATCCAATGCAGAGCACACACACAAACACGCACATTACGGCCAATTCACATCCATCCATCTTTCTAGGAACCTCTGTAGCTCAACTATGGACTGTAGTAGCCAATGGGGACCATTGTATTCATTCCCATTTCTTCAACCGTGCTAGAACCTTCGGTCAACATTCACACATGCATTCACACACCACTGGCAAATTGGAAACGCCACTTAGCCCAATCTGCATGTCTTTGGACTGTGAACTGTGAATCGAACCACCAAGCACGTACTGTAGGTGCGAGGCGACACTGCTAACCACTAAGCCTCCGTTCCACCGACAAGTAACTTTAAAAAACAAAAGTTCACCATGAAGTTCAATCAGCAAATAGCGGAACAACTGCACTGTAATGAGTCTAACTCTATATCATTACATCGATCTGAATTCCTGCGCCAAATACCAAACTCCCTCCAAAGACTACTAATCCCACACTTGTTTCCAATAACTAATTCACTGCATTTAGACACCGCAAACTGTGTTCATTCTGAAGCATTACTCCTACCTCATTAAAAGTGACATTATCGAGCGTTAATGCTTGAGTGCGCTATAGTCGGGTTTTGACCCTGTTTATTTACCTTATCTAGGTGCTCTCTTGCTTAGTCTAATCCCTTTGTTGATCACCTGCAGCCGTTGCTTATTTGTGGCTTCAAGCCTGTCTTTGCCCTTTAGATTTGTCTGCTTTGCCATTTGGATCAATAAACCCTTGCACTTGCCTCCGAACCACCGTCCGTGCCAGAGATAATCTGCCAGGACTCGTCCTTTCACGCTATAATTAAGTAAGCATATTGCCCATACGCAGGTACCCGGCCGACCCCGCCGTGTTTCTATAGTAACGAAAGAAGGGATGCTTAATGAACATATTTTTCGACAAAAAAAAACAAAAAAAAAACATCGTCGATGTGAGGAAGTTTATTTCGGTAGACAGTGTCTGGGTTTCGTACCAGTCAGAGGTTAGAATGTAAGTGTAAGTTTTCTGAAAGGCTTCGGATGAGGATGTGGATTCTAAGTAACATGACAAGCTGTATGCCTTATTAACTTCAAGAGAGATAGAGATAGAGACAGAGACAGGGAGAGAGAATGAGAGCGAAAGGAACTTGTTTCAGAGACCTTCCACATGATTAAACCTAAACTATAATGGATTTTATTCATTAATAAATAACATGCCGTGGTATACAAGAAGGAGAAAAAACACAGCTGTTTTTCGTAGAATCATAACTTCCAGGTGATAACGCTAACTCTGTTCAGTGACCAGCCACATCGTATCATTGTGTTCTTGATCATTTTCCTATAACAGCATGTCTGCCGTG
This sequence comes from Clarias fuscus, assembly GCA_030347435.1. Taxonomy (NCBI): domain Eukaryota; kingdom Metazoa; phylum Chordata; class Actinopteri; order Siluriformes; family Clariidae; genus Clarias; species Clarias fuscus. The sequence goes on from CM059231.1 coordinate 9,800,420, forward strand.
CCGTGCCGTGCTTCCGTCCCGACATATGGCTCGTCTTGCACGTTGCGTGCACAATATGTTTGAATGGCTGCGGCTCAATATGTATGTGTGGGCAACAGTCTGCTGCTCATGCTTTACTTTGTGTTTTGCATCGTGTCCATGTAAATGCCCTCCTTTAATGTATTTATGTGCACTTATATATAAGAGGCAATAATAGACCAGTGAAAAACACTCAATTATCCTCTCGCCCGCACTCCAACTCCATCCTGTTGTGCCGTCTAATGCACTGCACCCCGCTAAGTGTTTCGTCTCGTCAAGGTTGTGTATATTTACTCTCCCGTCGCTCCTATCTTCAGCGTTTCATAACGACACCAGACGCCGGGAGAGTAATCAATGCCCATGCCGTAGCATGAACCCGTTATCGTCAGACTCTTATGTAAAAATAACGCACAACTCGAACCGACTGCACACCACCATCCGGACCATCGGGCCTGACCGGTAATCACTACTAATCAATGACGGCGAGGTTGTGTGCCTCAGTCCGGCTACCCGCTGTATCCATAGAGACTGACGTGTAATCATAAATAACGTTCGATATAGCCAGGCTGGATGTTTTTTTTGTTTTGTTTTTTGACGTTGCAGACTATATAGGAACAGAGTAGAAATACTGAGTTTATGTGCCAAGATTGTGTGTGTGTGTGTGTTGCCTTGGTCAGCTGTGATTGCGCAGCAGGACAGCACTGAAGGAAGAACAGCGTGCAAAAAAAATGAATATGCTGACAAAAGACTCTCTCCGGTGAGTGTGCTTGTTTGGACATTTTTGTCCTCTTTGTGTGGACAAAATGCTTTTCGTGATGATACATCGCATTTCTATTTCGCGAGGATGTTTTGATCGCACTTCCGAAGCTTTCTTATTTTTTTTTTTTTTTCTTTTACACACCGGGAGTCCTTTACTTCAGGGTGTCATTGGTGAAGGAAATTCTTTTGAGGGTAAAAGTTTAGGGAAAAGAAATCGGTTACACAATGTTCCACTTTTGCCCGTACATCTCAAGTGTCTGATGTGTTTGTTGCGTGAGCTACACCAATAATCAGGGTCTGTCAGATATGAAAGATATGGTCCCGTATTCCACCATTTCTTTACAAAGTTACTACTGTACGTCTCAGGGCTGTATGTCAACAAGTTCTTATGTTAATGTTTTAGCTAAGATAAACCTCAGATAATGCACTTTTTCATACCTTAAACTCCTTCTGTTTAATCCTCCTTCCGGAATGCAGTTGAAGTGTCGATGGGCTACGGCCGAGCCACGCCCCTCCAGGCCAGGGGAGGGTCTCTTATTGAATGAGGTCACATTAGAGTGAAAATCTACTTGGCTTGTTGAAGATCATTCATTCATGTTCTATACCGCTTATCCTATACAGATACAGGGTCAGAGGAAGACTGGATCCCAGGCCACAAGACAGGGTACACCTTGGACAGGGTGCCAATCCATTGCACACAAACACTATAGGCAATTTGGGAACACCAGTTAGCTTAAACTTGAGTACCTGAAGGAAACCCACCAAGCACAGAGAGAACACGCCAACTCCAAGCACACTTATTTTTGCCTAATAGGTCCTACAGTATAAATATCTGCATTATTCTGCATAATATAAAACTAATATGCACAATTAAATCTGGGGCTGATTTCTTTCTAGATGGACACTGTTGATTCTATAACACTTGCACATGAGATGTGTGGGTCTTTGGTGTGATCTACACCTAGGCATTCTGCAGATGCCCTTATCCAGAGCGATTTACATGTTGTTTTTTATTTCATTATACTGTACATCTGAGCAGTTTCGGGTCTTGCTCAAGGGCCCATCGATTTCAACTCGGCGGTTATGAGGTTTGAACTTGTTGGAACCTTATGAACCATAGTCCAATGCTTTAACCACTGAGCTACCCCTGAGCCCAGTGTGAGAACTGGGAATGCAGTGGATTTTCTTCATGATGCACAGGTAGGAGAAAACGAAAGTAGAGTAGATTAGACTAAACGTATTTCCTCAATTGTCAATATTCCATTAATTAAGGTATAAAACCCAACAAGGTGTACCGTTATCGAAAAAAACGAATCAGTGACAGCATAATGTGATGTGATGTGACATGGAGCGGAGCTACTGAACTGATTATTTTTCTACAATGCTGTCATGGAAAACCCAAAGTTACAGCTTTACCCTCTGACTGCTACAAAGCACTCCGACTGAAGACTCTTTTCATAACCGCTACATAAACGTCTCCGCAGAGAAAACTTCACCTGCTAACAATGACATAAAAAAACAAGGTATAATCCTCACCCGAGCTCAGCCTTATGAATAGACCCTTCACTAAATCTTAAATCTAAACCCTATTTTCTTCCCCATAGCAACTTCAGCAGATGAGTGAATAACTCTTTATTAGTGTACTTTTGAGGTTTTGAGGCTTAACACCACTCGGTTATTGATCTTTTTTTTTGTTCTCCGGCATCTCCTAGTGTGCAAAAAAATGCTTTCATTAAGGAGTGCTGCACACGAGCACAATACATCACAGGCCTATAAGCCCCTCAGCCTTGATCATTCTCAGCACGGTTTATACAAGAGAAAAGGCCAAATGTGTCCCAAAGCTAACATCATATTTTTTTCCCCCTCATTTTTCTCCAAGCATGGAGGTTAAGCTTAAAACTTAACTAATACTCTTACTTTTGTGACCCGTGTCAAAATCTCACAGATGTTATATGTATATGGTACACAGTAAATGTATATGGCTTCATTCATTTATATTCAGTAAATGCTTTTCCCTGGACACAGTGGAGCTGGAGCCCATGGAGGAGATGCCAGGTTTTAAAATAGGGCAATTTAGAGTCACCAACCCCCATACATTTTGGAAATTAGCAGGAAACCAGAGAACCCAGAGGAAACCCGGACATGGGGAGAATGTTCAAGTATTGAAACTTGAGCTCATGGGGTGAACAAGAAGTGAAGATGGCTGAACAGATTGATGATGAATGGATGACTGAAGGGTTGGATGCATGGTTGGATGGATGGATGGATGGATGGATGGATGGATGGATGGCTGTATAACTGGCTGGATGAATGAGTGCCTGGACAGATGGGTGGACGTATAATAACTAGGTGGTTTGATCGATGGATGAATGGAAATGAGATAGACAGGCTAGTTGGTTTGATGGATAGATGGGTGCATGGATGGAGAAAGTCAACATAAAACCACAGTGAGTACATTTAATTAGGCATCATAACTTTATGTAGACGACATAATCTAAAACTCCTTGCTCAGCAATGCATAGCAAGCATATTGATGGATAGATGGATATATGACTGGTTGGGAGGAAATCGACAGCTTGTCAAATAGAGGGATGGACAGATAGTCATTTGGTTGGAAGAGGAGACAGCTGGACAGACGGCGAAATGGTCAGACGGATGGATAAAGCCAACATAAAACTACAGTGCTTTCATTTACATCATCATCACTTTTAGTTATACCACATCATCAGAAAACCCTTGCTCAACTCATTAAGCAAGATGTCGCCAGTGTATGTCAAGCATGTGGATGGAATGATGGATGGATGGATGGATGGATGGATGGATGGATGGATGGATGGATGGATGGATGGATGGATAACAGGATGGCTGGACAGATACATGAAAAAAACTTTAAGCTTGGACAGATAGATGGATGATTGGATGATTGGATGGTTGGACAGATGGTCAAACTACAGTGAGTAAGCATCATTAGAATCTCCAGGTTGGACTCATTAAGCAAGATGCTGGCAATGCATGTCAAGATTGCGAACATTTATTAATATGCACCTGGAATAGAAAGTGTCATGAGTTTGTAATTATAATAGTACCTACCTCAGTAGTTGTACCTAATCGTCTATCGTACCAAATCATGGGTTTTTATCACACTGTATGTTTTGAAGCATTGGGCAGCATGATGGTTTAGTGGTTAGAGGTGTCACCTTGGACCTCCAGGGTTAGGGGTTCGAAATCTGGTCTGTGTGCGTGAAGTCTGGATGTTCGCCCTGTGCTTGGTCGGTTTCCTCGAGGCACTACAATTTCCCTTACAATAGACGTGTATTGTGAATTGATTGGCATTTCCAAACTGTGCTTACAAAGTGTGCAAACGCTTGCGGGTAGCGAGAGGTCGGGAGCCTCGGGCAACGTAACTTCCTCTACAACGACGACCGCTGGAATGAAGTCATACGCCAATGAGGACAACCGCTGCTTACTGATTAGTGATCAAAATACAAATACACTCTTAGATTAAGTTCATGAGAATCAATGCCAACACACACACACACACACACACACACACACACACACACACTAAACCGACTAAAATAACAGGTTAAGATTGATTCCATCCTCCGGCATTCTCACTAGCAGCTCCAAAAGATGCAAATCTCCACTCCGGTCATGTGCCTCGCTAAACAGATCGATCGTCACCTACTTAATTCCCGGCACGTCCAAACCGGCTGTGCCACCACAGCTCTGTGCTTCCAGTGAAGCTGAACTCTTAGTCACTAGAGCTGCACTGAACACGCGAGACACACCGCTTCTCTCCTCGGCGACCTGTGGATTCCATTTTGCCGCGGTCGATACCCTTCTCCAAGAAAATCCATTCTGTCTGATACTTAACGGCATGCTTATTGCACGTATCTCAAATCCGTGACTGACAGGTCATCAAGCTGACATTCAATGCGCGGTCTCTGGGAAAAATAAAATAAAAAATGAGCCTGTTCGATGGGTCCAATATCTCCCTTGTGTTTTTCGAACCGAGGCTGAAAAGACAACTTGATTTGATTCAGAGACGCACGACATATTTCACAGTCGAAAGTCCAAAGAGGCTTATGAACACATTACCTTCGCATATGTTTATCATTGTCAGTCTAGCGTTGTCTAATTCTGCGTTCTGATTGGTCAGAAAGTGTGCATTCATTTTTGATAACAACAGCTACGACCGTAGTTCTGGCTGCAAGACAAATCACAGACATATTGATACTTCAAATCACAGACTTAGATACCTCATGGTTACTATGGTAACAAGGGTATGGCAAAAGCACTACAAGCTTTTTTTCAGATGTGTATTTAATGTTGAAATTACTGGTTAATTAATTACTGACAGGCTGCACGGTGGTGTAGTGGTTTGCACTGTCGCCTTGCACCTCCAGGGTCTGGGTTCGATTCCCGGCCAGGCTCAATTCCCGTCTCTGTGTGCATGGAGTTTGCGTGTTCTCCCCGTGCTTGGTGGGTTTCTTCCGGGTACTCCGGTCTCCTCCCACAGTCCAAAGACATGCCGATTAGGCTTGCTGGCGTTCCCAAATTGCCCGTAGTGTGTGTGTGAGTGAGGGTATATGTGTGTCCTGCAATGGATTGGCACCCTGTCCAGAGTGTACCCTGCCTCGTGCCCTAGGCCTCCTGGGATAGGCTCCAGGCCCGGCCGCGACCCTGAGTACATGCTAAAGCGGTATAGACGATGAGTGAGAGTGATTACTGACAAGAGCGTAAGAGTAAATGAATTCGCTCTAATACAATACTGTTTCTATAGTAACCACTCATAGACAAGAACTGCCATGGCAGATTATCTACAGTCCCCTCATCTCTTTATATTAAATTCAATTCAATGATGTAGAATGAAATGGAAACATGTTTTACCGCAACATCCTTTTTTCTTAAAAAAAGGTTGTTTATGCAGCGACCTCATTTCCCCCCTCGTCTCATCATTCAGCATCACCAGTATACTAATCACCAGTCTGATCATCTGTCATCATCTGCACCTGTTTCTCACTGGTTCATGCCTTCAATTAGATCTTTTTTTTCATGCTTTAACGATTCATAGGTCACACTTTGTGGATGAAAAAAAAAAAAAAAAAACCTTCCTCTCAGGTACAGGGACTGGACTTAAAACGAGAGCTGAAAAAGTCCCTCAGGAAACCTGGAGAACTATTCCTCAAGGCTACATTAAACATCCAAGACGGTCTGACTGTTTGGAAGCAAAATATAAAGAGATGAGATGAGGAGAGGCTCAAGACACACTTCGCACAGCACTTTCACATATGCAATATTTACTCCATTTGATTCACAGACACCGCTGTGTTTGCTTCTCCCGCGAGGATCATCTCGCACAAGCGAGAGCACAACAAGCGCACTGTGGTGGACTTCAAAATAAATGGTCAGGAGGGTCTCAGCAAGATGGTCTCAGTATGGTTCCAATCAAACTCTTGCACGGTCCGACCTGAGCGTGAAAGCGATTCGGCTCTGAATCGACCTGACTGCAGGAAGTGAACCAAACAAACCCGTCTGTTTGGAGACGTGCGTGGGATTTTTAAACACCTGAGCAGCAGGGTGCTAATTCAGCCGAAGTATGAAACTGTAGCGCCGAGGAAATGTTTCCTAAAGATTTGGACTCGACAACAAAAAAAGTGCAAAAGTCTCTGTACTGTACAAAAGTCCTGAACCCCTGAAATCCTTCATCGTTAACTTCCAACGTTTCAGACTTTCTTGTATTTTTTCTTGTATTTTGTCTTCAGATCTCCAGGCTTCCTGAAGGCCTTTTTTTTTTTTTTTTTGCCTCTCATTTTACCCTGTACTTTAGGAGGTTCAGAGAATTGTTTTTTGTTTGAGCCACACAGTGACCATCAAATCATTCGAGCAGGTATGAGAAACAGGTGCAGATGATGACAGATGATCGGGCCGGTGATTAGCATACTGCTGATGCTGAATGCTGATTGGCTGGAACAGACGAGAAGGGAAATGAGGTCGCTGCTGAGGTTGTTACATAAAGAACCAAATTTTTTATTTTAACTTTACGATCTGGCACTTTGCAGAATGTATCTTCGCAGTAAAGCATCTGTTCCCATTTATTGAATTTAATCCACATTGTTTCATTTAATTTAATATGAGGGGGGTCAAAACTTTTGCACAGTACTGTATATTATTAATAATAATAAAAATAATAAAGTCATTCTAAAAATCTTAAAAATCTTTGTTCCATCAACATTTTTCTGACCATTTAATGAATTTTCAGTCCTAAATGCCAAAAGTATGTGGACACTTACCATCACTGTTTGTTAAACATCCCATTCCAGATGTTGCTCTTATCCAGAGTATAAACAAACATACAATACATTCTATTTGACTTCAATAAATGAAAATTTTTTAATCCTTTTCTAAAATCTGTATTGTTACGACGCTGTTTTATGTTTTCAGGTTTAATGCTCGCCGCTGTTGACACGGGATCAGTTTCACTTCCTCACTTTCCTCTTCCAGTCTGATGCGCTGGATAGGGAAATGCTTCACCTCTTCACTTCCTGTCACCGCTCATCCATCTACATGAGAGGCCGCTTTGCTCACTTTCCCTCCTGCACTATTCCAGCGCGCTCTCCCTCCTCCATTCCTCCCGTCTCCTGTCTTTCCCTCATCTTTTTTTGACTTTCTTTACATCAGTTTCCCTAGTTCATTATTCTCTCTCTCCTCTCCCATAACCCTCTCTCTTTCATTCCCTCACCCTTCTCCTGTCTTTTATCCCTCTTCTTTAATTCTTGTCCCTCACTCCTCCATCCTCTTCATTCTTCCATGTTTCCTCGCTTCCATTTTTCTTTCCACTCATTTTTATTCCTCCCACCGTTCCTCTCACTTCGTCCATCATCTTTCAGCTCCCCCTCCTGCATCCTCCTGCATTTTTCTTCCCTTCTCTCTTCACTCCGTCTTTCCCTCCTACTTTCGATTTTTCTTTTGCCTCCATCCAAATATCTTTCCTCCTCACTATTAATTCCCTTCCTTTCCCTCATTGCGCTCCTTTTGTCCGTGCCTGTCTTTGCTCCTGTTTTGTCTCTCTTTTTCATCACTCCCTTTCTCCATTCATCTCTTTTACTCCATTTCTTTTTCATTACACACTCATTCATCTCCTCTCTTTCTTCACCTCGACCACTTCTTGCTTTTTTTTCCTCCTTCTGCTTTGCTTTCTTTCCATCCTTATTTCCCTCTCTATCCATCATACCCATCATTCGCTTTTGCTTTTTTTTTTCTCCGTCTCATTTTCACATTATTTTTCATTTGTTCGTTTTTTCCATTCAGTCTGCTTCACCCCTCTTCACCTTCACACTCTCCTCTTTTCCTTATTCTCTTCTCACTCTAATGTACTGTCCTCTATCCTCTCAGGCTTCCTCTGTATATTTATTCTCCTCTTTCTTGTCTTAGTCTCTTCTATTCTTTCTTTTTCTTCCATCCCACTCTTTCTCATTTCTCAGTTTGTTTTCCTTCAGCTTCACAATCTTTTATTAATTCCTTCTATCTTTATTCCTCCTATAGGACTCTCAATTACAACCTCTTTATTTTTCCGATTCTCCTGCTTCCCTCATTTGCTCACGTCTTTCTCTTCTCACTTCTCTGTTTTTCCATCTTTCCATCTTTCATTCCCTTCCTTTCTCTCTCGTCCTTCCTCGTGTTTATAGATCTTTCACCACTTTCCCACTCTACATTCATTCATCTATTCTATCACTCTCACTTCCTTTCTTACTTCCTCTTATGTCCAATTCACAATTCTTCATTCCTTTTTTTTTTCCTGAATGTTATTCTTCTGTTTTAATATTTCTTTCTTTTATTTTATCTGATATTTTATCACTCTTTCTTTTTTCTCTATTCTATATTTGCTTTCTCTCGCTCTCCTCTTTCATTTATATATATTTTCATGTGCTAATTGAGACAAAGTATAAAACTGTAGTGCTAAGAAAGTGAAGAAAGAAAAAAAAAAGAATGAATATACACACACACATATATTGTGCAAAAGCCCCCCTCCCCCCCCCCACCCCCCAACCCAAACACACACTTCTTTAGAATTTACTTCGAAAGTTCCAAACTTTCTTGTATTTTTCATGTAGTCTTGAGTTCTCCAGACTTCCTTAAAGACATTATTTTTACGTCTCATTTTAGCTCTCATTTTCAGTCCGGTCCATGTACCCGAGCAGGTACAGAAGAATGTTTTTTGTTTTTTTAAGCCACAAAATGACCTTATAATCATTCAAGCAGGAAAATAATTATAATAAAAAAATTAAAAAATTAAAAAAAAACATTAAACTTAAGGCATGAACCGGTGAGGAACAGGTGCAGATGATGACAGATGATTTTCAAATACAATACGGATCCTCTATTTTTCTTTCTTTCTTGCATATTCTTTTTTTTTTTTATGCTGCTATTGCTCATATTTCTCTCACATTTTACTGTACATACTGTATTTTTTTTTTTTTTTTTTTTTACATATTTTGTATTGTAAATTATGCATGGTCCCTCCTTCTACCCTATCATTCTCGAGAGGAGTAAACAAAGTAAGAAGTTCATTGTACTAGTACATATGACAATAAAACTCATGAATCTTGAATCTTGAATGATCAGGCTGGTGATTAGTTTACTGGTGATGCTGATTACTTTCTTTCTTTCTTTCTTTCTTTCTTTTTATGTTCACTCTCGTGCTTCATTGAATGCTTACTATCTTCCAAAACTCTCTCTCTCTCTCGCGCGCTCTCTTTTCTTTCTCTCTATCCTCCTTCTCATTCCTTACTAACACTCTTTAATTTCTTCATTTATAATTTCTTCTCACACTCTGCTGCACTTGTCTATCTCTATTTCTTTTCATCCCTCTCTCCACTCTGAGTTTCTTCCTTTTTCTTGTTTTTGTTGCTTTCAATTCTATTTTCGTTCCACCTCTCTCTCTCTCTCTCTCTCTCTCTATTTCTTTCTTGCTTTTTCCAATGTTCACTCTTTTACTTCATCCACTATCTTCCAGAATCCTTCTCATGCCTCATACCTGGGGCAGTGGCAGCTCAGAGGGCTAAAAAATTGAGTTACTGATCGAAAGGTCATCGGTTCGAGCCTTTGCTCTAACCAGATTGCCATTGGCGGGCCCTTCAGCGAGGCCCTTAACCCTATCTGCTCCAGGGACGGCGTATCATGACAGGCTGACCCTGCGCGTTAACCCCAGTTATGCTGGGATACTGTATGCGGAGAAACTATTTCACTGTGCAGTAATGTACAGGTATGTTTGACATATAAAGTAAAGGCTTAACTACTTACTGTACATTGTCCTTGATGTCAACCTGTCTATCTCTATTTCTTTTCATCCCTCTCTCCACTCTGATTTTCCTCTTCTTTTTTTTTTTTGTTCTTGTTGCTGTCAGTGCTGTATCTCTCTCTCTCTCTCTCTCTCTTTCTTTTTCCAATATTCACTCTCTTACTTCATCCACTATTTTTCAGAACTCTCTCTCTCTCTCTCTCGCTATACCTCTTGCTCCATCCTCCTTCTCATACCTTACTTACTGTACATTGTCTTTCATTTCTTCATTCACACACACACACACACACACACACACACACACACACATATATATATTTATATATTTCATTTATTTAATTTATCACACTCTGCTGCACTTTTGTCTCTCTCCATTTCTTTTCGGCCCTCTCTCCCCTGTGAGTTTCTTCCTTTTCCTTGTTCTTGTTTCTTTCAATGCTGTTTTCTGTCCACCCCTCTCTTTCTCTCTCTCTCTCTCACACACACACACACACACAGACACACACACACTCTGGCAGAACTCCACACTGCTGTGTATTGGTTGTGGATGGTCACTTCGGTCAGATGGACGCTGTTTTGCTATGTCTGCATTTTGAACGCCTGCTGTGCAGCTGCAGCCATAAATATGTTGATGCTTAAATAATAATAATAATAATAATAATAATAATAATAATAGAGATTCAAACTCAGCACAGATTCCCCCAGGCACTCAGATCAGCTTGTACTTTCAGTCTCAGTCGGGGTTTCATCGCTAAAATGACAAACATGATCAATGATGAATTATATGATTATGGATTATAATAAACACACACACACACACACGCACACACACACACACACGCAGGAGGATGAGGAGGAAGAGAAACCGACCTGGCTGTCAGGCGGGTCGTGCCGAGTGCCGAGTGTCGCGGTTTCCCGGGTTTTTTTTTTGTTTGTTTTTTATCCGCTCGCGGTGGATTCAGTTAAGACGCCTGGACATTACAGAGCGGGAATCGTCCTGCGCTGCCTAAAGGCCAGAGGTCTGAGGTCTGAGGTCCGCCTCCCCTCTGATCGCTCGCATCACCCGCCGGTCCGCGGCTCGCAAACACCGAATGAGCATCAGTCACTTGTCGGTGCTCAGATAGGATCCGCTCTCACTCTCTCTCTCTCTCTCTCTCACACACACAAACACACACTCCCTCTCTCTCAAACACACACACACACACGCACACACTCCTCTCACTCTCCTGTCCTTTCTGCTCGGCGGTGACCGCGGATTTCACACCTCGTCTCCCTCTCGCGCTCTCGCCCTTCCGTTTCCCCTTCTCTCCTTTGTCAGGCAGCGCACACACACACACACACACACACACCCGCCCCCCACCCACTCCCGCCTCTACCCGTCTCTCTCCACCCCGCAACGCAACGCACCCGCTGCTCACGCACGTCCTCGCGCCAAAAAAAAAAAAACCGCCGGCGCGTGTGTGTCAGCAGCGCGTGCTGTTTATACAGTATATATATATATATATATATATATATATATATATATATTTTTTTTTTTTTTTTTTTTAACCCGGGGGGGGTCTTTATTTATGCACTTACTGTACTTTAACACCCAATCCCTGGGGTGCACACAATTTTTCATCTTTACACATGGAGGCTGGGAGAGAACTCCAGGTGTCAATTGAAAGCAAGTTTGTTTGTTTCTTTGTTTGTTTGTTTGTTTGTTTGTTTAAGTAATAAGTAAATAAATATATATATATATTTTTTTTTTAAAACACACAATTAAGTGAAAAGAATGCAAATGATAAACCTATAGAACGCTTATACATAAAAGTGTCTACTGTATATTGTCTTGGCGACACACGGCGCTCGGCACTGTCGCTTTGCACCTCCAGGGTCCGGGTTCGATTCCCGTCTCTGTGCGCATGGAGTTTGCATGTTCTGCCCGTGCTTGGTGGGTTTCCTCCGGGTACTTCGGTTTCCTCCCACAGGCCAAAGACATTCAGATTGTGCAAGCTGGTGCTCCCAAATTGGTTTCTGTGTTGTGTTTCTGTGGGAATTCATGCCCATTCATTCTGTAGAGCATTTATGAGCATTTCTATTACTATGTTCATTCCAAAGATGCTCGATAGGGTTGAGGTCAGGGCTCCGTGCGGGCCAGTCGAGTTCTTCCATACCCAACTCATCAAACCATGTCTGTATAGTCCTTTGTAGTCCTTTGTGCCCTGGGGCACCTTGGCAGTGTGATGGCCAAAACAGTACAATGAAACCAGGGATGAAACCAATAGAAGAACAAAATTCAAGGTCCTACATCAGTGTACTGGCTCAGGGGACAACCTCATACCAATGCCAGCACAGGAGCAAAGAAGAAGTAGAAGATTCACTGGGGCGCAGTCACTGTTGTCGAAACAGTTGGAAGCACTGCACTGTTCAAGACGTCTTGATATGCTGAAGCATTAAGATTGCTTTTTTCACTGGGGATAAGGGGCCTGTTTGAAAAACCTTTATTCAATAATTAACAGGTTTGACCAAATACTTTTGTCCAAACAACAAATACAAAATGTATACACTGATACCAGGTGACCTGAACATCATCGATCACCAATTACACCTGCTATACACCAGTAAACTGATGACAGAATCACAGGCACCTAAACTTCACTCATGACTACAGGGACCAAAGTACAGCCTGTCTGGTCCAATCTCACAGAACAGCTAATGCAGAACAAATTGCCAAAGAAAGTCAATGCTTGCCACGATAGAAAGGCTCCAGAACACCCTGTGCAACACAGCCCGCTGCACATAGGGCCCTGAGCCAAACAGCCCAAGGCTGCCCACCTGCCCTCCAAATTCTCCAGATCCCAGTCTGATCAAGTGCATATGGACAAACAAGTCCGATGCACAGGCGCCCTACCCTGGAACCCACAGCACCCAAAGGATCAGGTGTTAAATTCCTGATGCCAGACGCCCCAGTGGTTCTGCAGAGCCATGCCCCGAGAAGCCAGAGCCAGCCTGGTGGCACAAGGAGAACCCTAGGTGGTTTTAATGTTATGGCTGATCAGTGTACATACATACATACATACATACATACAGTACATAGTCTTTATCATATATACATGCAAAGTCTTCATACACACAGACATACATACATAGTAATACATACCATAGCGTCCATAAATGCACACCAACTGAAATGCTTCTTTGACACTAAAATTAAAATGAATTAAGATTAAATAAATGAATTAAAGATTTACTGAGAGTGACATTTAAATAGAAAATAGTTTTTGTATCTAAACCCTGGCCATAGATTATGTATTTTGCCATGAAACTTCATATATACTATATAAAAATATCTATCTATCTATCTATCTATCTATCTGCTTACATCATTATCTATATAACCTTTGACCCCTTTACCCCAGTACAGGTTTAATAGTTAAAGGGGAAAAACATACTCCATTTGCCTGTAAGTTGCAATTAGTTAATTAAAGTGATAAAAAAAAATTGGGTGTACGAGTTGACGATATAATTAGGATAAATTTGACCTCTAACAGTTTACAGTGATTAATTCATTTGAAGAGCTCACTTACACTTAGCGAGTGCAGAAACACACAGCGGGAATTCCAGAGCATCACGTGACCGCGTGCGGACGTGAAAATGAGCATGAAGGGCAGGAGAGCTGTGAAGTGTTCAATAAGTAGCTTACACCAGCCACTTAAAGTGTACAAGCACCGACCCCTGCTAATTACTCCAACTCTATGAGAGACAGCCATGAATGCTAACAACGCACCATAAATCTCTAGTGTTCATACCGACACAGGCAAATCTGTACAAATGACATGTGTGAACACTGGATTTCTACATACTGCAAAAAAGACAGAATATGTTAAATTGGCTCTTATTCACCCAGTCAGGAGTAAATGTAATAAGATTCAGTTATTTGTCACATGTCCCTTACATGAATTTTTCACATACTGTAGGCACACGAAACTCACGTTTACACATTTAGAGCTCAGTTATAAGAGGGGTGGTTTGATGGTTAAGGTGATGGACAAATGACGAGGAGGTCCCCTGTTCGGACCACAACACCGCCGGGTTGTCACTGTTGGACCCTTGATGAAGGTCCCTCAACCTCAAGTGCATCAAGCTGGCAACACGACCCTGAAAATAACTGCCATAGGAACAAAGAAAATTCTCATCTAGTGTTGATAATATAATGAATGGCTAATTCTTTTCCACCTGTTCTTTCTTTTTAAGTAAAGTAAAGCCTTTATTTTTGTCACATATACATTACAGCACAGTGAAATTCCTTCTTCGCATATCCCAGCGTAACTGGGGTCAGAGCGCAGGGTCAGCCATGGTACAGCACCCCTGGAGCAGTTAGGGTTAAGGGCCTTGCTCAAGGGCCCAACAATGGCAACCTGACTGAGCTGGGAATCGAACCGCTGATCTTCCGATCAGTAACGCAGTGCCTTAGCTCTCTGAGCCACCACTGCCCAGTTTTCTACTCATCCCGAGGCAACTAAACATTGTACCTGATCCCTGCGGGGATCTTGAGGCATCCAGAGAAAGACCACATCCAGCTGGATTCTGCTTTGTGATGGTTTGGAGATCCAGACGCCCTCTGCCCTCTGCCCCTGTCTGACTCATCCTGGTGCCGAACTGGACTCCATGCTAACTTAGACATCGTCTTTTATGTTGAACTTGCAGCTGCCTAACACAAAGTATATTGGGATAAAATTCCTTCTATTTGTAATAACCCAAATGAGGATGGGTTCCCAGTTGAGTCTGGTTCCTTTCAAAGTTTCCTTCCATTGCCGTCTCAGGGAGTTTTTCCTTGCCATCGTCGCTAGTCAGCCCTTGGCTTGCTCATCAGGGACAATCTGATCATTTTGATTCATGCACATTTTTCTTGATAAAGCTGCTTTGAGAAAATGACCATTGTTAAAAGGTCTATATAAATAAAATTGATTTAAATTCTGTATACATACATCTCTCAATGTACCACCACCACCATACAATATAGATAGGACACAGCACCCATTGAGATGGGGTTAAGGGCCTTTTTCAAGTGCTCAACTTGGTGGTGCTGGGGCTTAAACCCACAAGCTTCCAGTCAGTTGCCCAGTAACCTACAGCCTTAACCATTTGAGCCACCACTGCTCCAGCATAATTATATATGAAAGCTTAAGAATGACCCTGTGCACAAAGAAAGATGCACGGTCTATGGTTTGCCCTGACCTCAACCATCCTTAACACCTTTTGGATGAACTGGAACCCTGACTCCAGCCGTTCTTCTGGCTGAATGATCACAAATTTGCTATGCTCCAAAATCTAGTGGAAAGCCCTCCAAGAAGCTCCTTCGATTTCAGTGTTGATTGACCTCTTCACAACGCTCTACCATCTGTTTTCGTCCATAGTATCACTTTCGAAATTCTTTGTCATTCATAGCTGGGTTCTCGTGAGAATACCTTTGCTTCCAATTTTCTTCGCGTAGGTCACTTTAAAAGCCCACTTTTAGCAGGCGTTCCTCTGTGACATGGTGAGCCCGACACATCCAAGATGGTGCAATGATGGATTCTACATTACGGTTCTCGGCACGCTCGAGCACCTCAACAGTTGGTACCGTTTCTTCCTCGCCGTTTGATGCACAATATTTGCCACAGATCCACAGAGTCGAAGCTGCGTCCTTGTCAGCTCCTTGATGTGTCTGAGATGCTGTGTCGTCGTTTCAGGTGAGTAGTGAAGAGATGGTAGAACAGCACTTGTCGTGACAAAACCGCAATTCCTCCTGAAGAGCACTGGCTTTTAACAAGCAAGTAAGCATCTAGTAGGTAAGTAAGGAAGTTTTTCAAAGCTGTTATATTGTCAGGAATGTCAGGTTGTTGTGCCTTGATTTTTCGCTCAGGAGGCAGGTATAAGAACTCAATTTTAGAGACATTTATCTTCAGCCCGAAGAGAGTGGCAGCAGACGAGAAACTGTCCACAATTTCTTGCGCAGCATCTGCCTCGATAGCGACCCAGGCTCAGGAGCTCTCCGACACTCATTTATCTCGATTGAAGAGAAGACCTGAGATTTAAGTGGTTGAAGGGTTTCGTATCTGAGGACTTTCTAATGTATACACCTTCGTCCGCTACAACAAGTTAAAGTGTGAAGAATGTTGGAGCAGGAGAGCATCCCTCTTTTACCCTATGGTTGATCCTGAAAGCTTCACTAATATCTCATTGTGTTTGATACTTTGCTAGATGGAACAGCTTAATCATGTTGACTAATCTATCTGGGCAATAGTACAGTATGTTCTGAACTCTCACCACAGTGTTTCTCCACAAACGTGCTGATTTTTTTTTTTTTTTTTTTTTTTGCCAGCTATTGGACATTAAATGGTAACATCGGTCCATTTTTGAAATCTTAAAGAAGACACTGTGTGCCTGCATGCTTGGTATGATTTCTATGCATGCATGAGCGATCAAAGAGACCGTTGTTTGTATTGTACATGAGAATATACAAAGCACCTAAAAGTATTGGCACCCTCAATATAAAATTCAAATAAAATCGAGATATATTGACACTTTTTTTTTTTTAACGAGATTTTTTTTTTTAGTGATTATCAAAATGTTGAGTAGAAGTGAGCAGTTACTGTATGTGTCAGATTACAAACCAGAAGTTTTGACAGCTTACGGCGCATTCTCTAGGCAACTGTAGGCGCGTCTTAAATCGACCACTGGACAAAATTAAATCAAACGAGAATTAAAGGTTGAGTAAAAGTGATGGAGGGATAAGGATTTAATAATGTACTTAAATTTGCCCAATGTAAATCAACACCTGCACCACTCACTCACTCACTCACTCAATCATCGTCTATACCGCTTAATCCTGTATTCAGGGTCACGGGGACCTGGAGTCGATCCCAGGAGGCTTAGGGCACGAGGCTGGGTACACCCTGGACAGGGTGCCAATCCATCACAGGGCACACACACACACACTACGGGCAATTTGGGAACACCAGTTAGCCTAATCTGCATGTCTTTGGACTGTGGGAGGAAACCGGAGTACCCGGAGGCAACCCACCAAACACAGGGAGAACATGCAAACTCCATGCACACAGAGACGGGACTCGAGCCTGGCCGGGGATCGAACCCGGACTCCACCACCCTGCCGCCGCACCTGCACCCATACGGTAGATATTAATTAGAAAAGCCTAACTTTGACTATTTTTACTGGGATTAATTCATATTTTCAGCGCTGAAGAGATATAAGTGAATCTTAACACGCTGAAGTCTTTAGCCGATCTACTTTTTCAGTTTCTCATCTGTGACTCACTCTCCAATTACCGAACAGGGAGGGTATTTGGCCGACAATAAAAGAAGTACAGCTTAGCGTTAACAAGGCCACAAGATACTCAACCTTACAAAATGTGATTTCTTTGTGTTAATAAGTTAGTCAGAGAGTTCTGCCGTACAGAAAAACAGGCTTCGACCAGAAAAAATAATATCTCTGATTACATTAAAGCTGATGAGCTTATTTTTAGTTTGAACCTTTTTTCATCAATGGATACACACACAGAGGGGCACAAAAACATGTATACACATTTCAACAATTGTCATCGATGCCCTTTTTTTAAAAAACTTAAATTGAATGGTGGCAGCATGGTGTAGTATTAGCTTTCCTCTAAAGAAGACAGAAGTCGCGCCATCGTTGATGCTGTCATGTGACCATCAGAAGAGAGCCAAAGAACATAGCGGAGGCAAGCTTTTCTTTGGAACAACAGAAGATCATTTGAAGTGGTATTGTACAAATGTACACTGGATATTTGTAGACCGGCTGCACTGCGGGAAGTAATTGAAGTATCATGCGGAGCAATCTGTGTCGACACTCAGTGTTGTTCATACAGTAGTTCGCCAAAATCGAAAGTGTCTGGATGCTAATGGTGACCGCGTTGAGCACTTAGCGTGATTGCATAATATATATATATATAGCACTGCGGCCTTAATACTGGTTAATTTTTATATAGTCTGCCTGTTTATTTTCCTGCTTATCTCTCTTTTTCACTTCATAGCATTATCTATTATGTAATTACGGCACATATTCACTGAATAGCCATGTTATATAATAATTACCGCATTAACTGAACCGATGTATATACACTACCATTTGCCCTTTTCGGCGAGGCTAAACTGCATTTTGTTGCAGCTGAGGACCAGACTGAAGGTTTCACTCTCACAATGTTTGTTTTAATTCCTAAATTATTAGGAGCAGCCTGTTATTAGGACTAGTCTAAAATTCCACCAGAAATCACTAATCACACTTGGATTGAGAGAAAACAACACCAGTGTTTATTGCAGCAACATCCACATTCCACAACCCGCAGCACGAAAGACCCCGAGAAAAAGAATGAGCCAGTCAGAGAATGGTTCAAAACATGCCAATGCCCCAAAAAGTAATAATCACTCTTTTAGCAGGAGATCTAAAACATCAAATGTACATTGCTGCTTCTCCCCTTTTCTTTGTCTGATCCAATTGTATTAATTATATCATTAGTTATATTATCATTTATTCCCAGATGCCCCGATGTCATTACGTTGGGTCCCAAACCTAATTTTTCATCCCTCCCTGTATTTCTAACGTCATAATTATTCACACGGTGGCACGGTGGCATAATGGCACCTCCAGGGTCCGAGTTTGATTCTCGTCTCTGGGTTAGCGTGTATGAAGTTTGCTCCCATGCTCCATGCTTGCTCGGTTTCCCTGCCACAGTCCGAAGACATACGGATGAGGTTAATTGGCGTTCCCAAATCGCCTGTAGTGTGCGAGTGTTGACCGACGGTCATAAAATTGGAATAAATAAGATGGTAATCATCATTGACCTCCACGGTCCCTAACTGGACTACAGCGGTTCCTAGATGGATGGATGGATGGATACTGATTCATTATTAGAATTATTCATATGGGTTGTCCCCACTGACTTTCTCAGAACTATTAAAGGGCTTCCATAAGATCAACACAATTTTTATCTTCTGATTCCCCTATAAAAACGTGTAAGTAATTTCCTTATGGCGGCACAGTGGCTTAGTGTCCCCTTGCACCTCCAGGGTCCGGGTTCGATTCCCGCCTCGGGGTCCGTGCTTGGTGGGTTTAGTATGTGATCTACAGTTTTTTTTTTTTTTTTTTTTCAGCGCTGATTATATTGTAGTCATTTTGATATTTCTGTCATGCCATAGAGTGCAAGAGGCGTTTCTGTTTAAAAGAGTGGTTAAAGACGTTAACCAAGACAAAACAGGCAGCACTGGTTAGGAGAAACGTGTTGGGTAAACTGAGAAAACCTGCACAGGGTATCACATCGCAACACCACCAGTGGCTTTAAATTTCTCAGTCTGCACTCCACATTTTCCCGGCTATTTAAACTTACAATAAATGTATCCTTAAGGGTGCTACTGCAGTGACAAGAGATGTATCATTCATTCATCTACAATAAGCACTTTATCCTTTTCAGGGTCACAGCGGATTCTGAGAACACTGGGCGCAAGGCAGGAATAGAAGCTGAATAGCTGGGGAGACCATAATAGGGCACTGTACACATATTTAGAAATGATTTAGAGTTGGCAGTGCATGTTTTGGAGAGATGGCAGGACCCTGGGCAAATTCATTGTATGAAAGAGCGATAGTGCATTCGAAGATTTAAAAAGGCAGGGGTACTGTAGCTCAGGGGTTAAGCCGCTGGACTGCTGCTGCTCAGAAGGTCTTGGGTTTGAGCCCCATGGCTGCCTGGGCTGCCGCTTTTGAAGGTCCTGCGACTGAGCACGAGCCGGAAACCCGGGCGTCATGAGAAACCGTCACTGAAATGATGGATACACATCCAAGAGTGGCGAGTTTTCACGGTGGATGAACCCTTATCCCATAAGTATCAACTGACCTCTTTTTCCTACATTTTAATTTACACTTTAGCATGCTTAAGTGATTAAGTTTCCTTAAAAAGTGGTGTCTTTCTATTTGTATCCTCCTCAGGTATAACTGACCATGATTATCTGATCACAAACAACAAGCTACATTTTCGAGTTCCACTGAATATCAGGTAAAAAAAAAAAAAAAAAAAAATGATTTCCAGGCGTTGTCATGGTTACGCTGTTCATTTTTTAATGGTATTGTACAGCTTTTGTAAAGGCTGCTTTTAGAAATAGATGACCTCTTTGTACCCAGCTATGCGTGCGTGCTTTTTGTGGGAGTGCCTTGATGATCGTGATGATGGTTCTCCCAGCGCATGCTGTGGAGGAAGAACAAACGCCATTCACCTTCAGTCATTTTACCCAGGCGTATTTTTGGCACGTCCGCGTTGCTAATGAAGGAGAAGCCCGAAACAAACAGGCTGCAAGGGGCCGACATCCTGACGTCTCCCTCAAGGCCGTAGGGAGGCCAGAGCGGCGTCTGTCCTTAGATAGGTCATAACCGGGCGCCATTTATTTTGAATCAATAAAGAAAGGTGAAGGACTGACAATTGAGGATGGTGTTTTCTGGAGACGGTGCTCACACAAAATCCTGGGTATCCATGGTGATGCGATCCTGTCCTTTTTTATTGCAGCACTTGCAATTTCATCGTCATTACACATCGCGAAGCTGTAAATGCCAATGGCGTAACGTGAATGCTGGGACGACAATACTGAGTCGAGCCCCGGAGGTGTTGTTTTTTTTTTTTTTTCTCTCCTTATGATCACAAAATGGAGCGTGGATAAAAGGAAATGTCTTGGTAAAGGAACGGTTTTGCTTGTAGGTGGTGAATTGATGAGGGTGGCGGGGAGAGTCTTTGTTGTGTGCAGTGGGTTTCATGAAGGACGGACTTCTTTAGGAAATTCTATGGGGTTAGCGAGCGCTTAACATGAGTACTGTCCTCCAGCCTCGAAAAACCATCTAGCTGTCACCTCAGAAGCCGGTATGATTCGTGGGCCGGGACCGCCAACATGGACAGGAAGTGGTTGACTGAGTCACAGACATTTTCTGTTACTTTTTCCGACAAATGTTTCTATGTAGATCATTCTACGTACATACTGTAGCACTTTGAACAATAGACGCCAGGCTTGTTTACATGCACCATAATATTCATTCATTCATTCATTCATTCATTCATTCATCTTCCATATCCATCTTCTAAACCTTTGAAAATCCTTTAGCCATGTAGACGCTTTACCTGATTGTCCCTCATGTCGGGGTAACATTAGATGACGTGACGAGTTTCTGCAAAGGGAAATTTCTCTTTCCCATCCCACCTGCCTCGCCATTTCACACGCAGTAAAGCATCTAACCAATCAGAGATGAGACTGAGTTCTCGTACCTTATCAGAACACAGTCGCCTAACCCTAACCTCAGAAGTCTTTTCCTCCTCCTCCTCCTCCTTTTTCATTTGTTATATTTGCAAACTTGCATTCTGATTAAACGCTTCAAGCGTGTAAACACGCATCTTATCGGAACAGCGTCCATGTAAACAGTTCGTTCGGAAACTCTAATCAGAATGACTTCAGGCGGATTCAACAAATATTGGCCATGTACTGTAAACATAGCTACTGGTTTCTGCAGCTTTGCAGAAATTCTGGATGCACTGTAGATTTACCTTTTCCTTGTCCTTGGTTTAGTATATTGTACGTGGGTTTATTAACACAAGGCAGCACACACACACAACACAAGGGGCGTTCAGGTCGAAGCGTGACTGTTGATTGAACACAGTTATAAGTGTAAAAACATTTATTTCTCTGCTACACTAATGCACGTATCTCAGCTTGGATGCCATCAAAGTAGAACGTTTGCTCAGTACACCGGAGCCACGATTGAACTGCCAGCTTCATATCTGTATCCCTGGCCTCCCAGGAACTCCTTTAATGTCCCAAACATATGGAGATGGCTTGGAGCGAGGTCAGGACTGTACAGAGCATGCGGTAATAACTCCCAGCCGAGTTCCTGTATTGTGCAAGTGGTGTTGGTCAATGAAAGTGTGTGCAGTTCCAACAGACTGCAGTAGGTCCTGAGCCATGTCAGCCGGGATTGTAATTCGTGTACGAAAAATTCACAAGGAAAGCCCGGGTTAAACTTGAACACGTGTCATCGGACCGTACGAGCGGCAAGTTCTCATCTGTCTACCTGTACATATATTAGATTTCTGGCAAAAGAAAACAAATGGGAGTTCTTTCTTCAGTCCGCATTTTCTATCCCTGATTTTGATCGTGGATTAAAGCCAAGTGGGCGGCACGGTGGTGTAGCGGTTAGCACCGTCACCTTGCACCTTCAGGGTCCGGTTTCGAATCCCAGCCAGGCTCGGTTCCCGTCTCTGTATGCGTGGAGTTTGCATGTTCTCGCCGTGTGCGGCGGGTTTCCTCCTGGGACCCGGGATTCCTTCCATAGTCCAAAGACCTGCAGAACTCAGGCTCATTGGCGTTCCCAAATTGAACATAGTTTGCGAATGTCCAAGGCGCCCTGTCCAAGGCGGGGTACACCTTGGACAGGGCGGCAATCCATCACAAGGCACACACACACTCATTCGCAAACTATGTTCAATTTGGGAACGCCAATGTTCCAGTCCAATGATCCAGTCTCCTGGGATTGGCTCCAAGCCCCCTGCGACCCTGAATACAGGATAAAGGGGTATAGAGTGAGTGGTTCAAGCAATCAGGTGGTCTAGAGGTGGAGGTATGACAGAAAAGTAGGTCAAACTTGACTTACAGTAAGAAGATGCTCATACCTTTAATGTTGATGTCTATATTGGAATATTAGTGGATAAGAGTCCTGAGATGAACAGAGGACGGTCTGTATGATTAAACGGCATAGTGCGGAAAGCCAATCAGATCGCAACTTTCAAAATTCTTTGTGCATGCAAAAGAGTCTGAAGTTCGGCGTACTGTAAATCTCTGGGACTTCCCGGTGGCATCTCCGGCTTGCTCATTAGATCCCTAAATCTACTTTCTGTGACACTGCTTTGTGCCGAGGCATACTGCACTATATAAATACCATGTACATATATACATATACTGTATATGGAAGATGTCAGTCAAGCATGTTGGTTCGAACATTAGGTTACTGAGTGGAGAGTTTTCATTCCAAGTTTGTTGGAAGTTCAATATAGCAGTCTACTGATATTGTTACTGTTTAATATTTCACACAGCTCTCCCTGGGACTGTAGCTACCGTGTTGCCTGAGAAGTAGTAGCGGGTAGAAGGTGGAGACTTTAGAAAGGCAATCTTTTATCTTCATCTTGACTGGAACCCTGTCTATTGGCTCTCATCTATCTCTTCTCTGTGGGCTCGGGGAGTTTTCCCTAGCTGGAGAATTGTTAATATTTGGGTCACATCAACATCTGAGCGAGAAGGAGAGAGAGAGAGAGAGAGAGAGAGAGAGAGAGAGAGCAGGCGGTGGTGATCGAAGCCTGCCATGGAGAGATGAGCTGACCCACATTTGAAGCTTTTGAATACGGTCTCTGGATAGTCCGGGGTTCTTTAGGGATGGCGCGCTGGATATGAGATGAACTTAGGCTTTTAGAAATCCGTCTACATGCTGCGTGTGTGTGTGTGTGTGTGTGTGTGTGTGTGTGTGTGTGTGTGTGTGTGTGTGTGTGTGTGTGTGTGTGTGTGTGTGTGTGTGTGTGTGTGTGTGTGTGTGTGTGTGTGGAGCAGACTGTGACTGGTTCGTAGACGTGACGAGCTTCGGCTTATAGGAATGCGCGGTGTGTGTTAAGTGTGTGGGTGTCCATATTAGTGGACATGTGTGTGTGTGTGTGTTTTGTGTTTATTTTGATAAGAGCTTGTTAAGCCCCTGGGTTGCGTTGATCCATGTCAACCTAGATCAGTGTAATTAACATCAGATATAAATGTCAGGGGGACATGGAGGCGGTGAGACCTAGCACAGCATGATGCACACGCTACATTTAGGCCCACACACACCCTTTTTTTTTTTCTGCACTGCCGACAGCATAGTGTTATGTTATCAATATCTGATGAGACCTGGAGAGAGAATATGGCTGTGTGGGTGATTAAACAATAAAACTATGTGCGTGTGTGTCTGTGTGTGCGCGCGCGCGTGTGTGTGCATGCGTGCACATGCCGTAATGTGCATATCCTTTTTGCCTTACACAAAATGGTTTCAGGCATTATAATCTTGCCAGAGTAATGAAGAATTAATGACTGCAGTCTAGGCAGTGCAAGGTTGGGCATAACAAAAGGAGAACAACGTGAGCAGCAGTGGGTCTGACAGATGTTTCTCTCTTCAGTAATCTTGGTTTAGGGTGGAAAAGGAATTACAGCGCGCACACACACACACACACGCACACACACACATGC
This sequence comes from Clarias fuscus, assembly GCA_030347435.1. Taxonomy (NCBI): domain Eukaryota; kingdom Metazoa; phylum Chordata; class Actinopteri; order Siluriformes; family Clariidae; genus Clarias; species Clarias fuscus. Next base: position 9,824,790 of record CM059231.1, read on the forward strand.
AAATGAAATATGGATGTCAGCTAATCAGTGACCTCGTGTAAAAGCAAGGATTCCTCTGTGTGTGTGTGTGTGTGTGTGTGTGTGTGTGTGTGTCTGCATGCTTGATATTATTTCTATGCATGCATTAACGATCATAGAGACCATTATTTCTATTTTACATGCGAATATACAAAGCACCTGAAAGTATTGGCACCCTTAGTATAAAAAAAGAACAGCTTTATTGTTAAAGGTTCAAATAGAATTGAGATACATTGACTTTATTTTTTCCTAAAAGTGATTAAAAAAAAGAAAAAAAAGAAAAAAGGAAATCCTTAGAGCATAAAAAATGCAGGCAGTTTGTTTGTTTGTTTTTAGAAACTTGTACAGTGTTAAACATAAGTTTGCATTAGATTTCGATAGATTGCGTTAGATTTTTAATATATATATATATATATATATATATATATGAATTATGCAAACAATATAAGGATAAGAATTTATGAATATGTATTCATACATGAATATGTATATATATCATGAATAGAACCACATTCAACTGTGGTCACTCACTTCCGGGGACGAGGGTTCGATTCCCGCATCGGGTCTGTGTGCATGTTTTCCCTGTGCTTGGTGGGTTTCCTCAGGGTTCTCCGGTTTCCTCCCACAGTCCAAAAATTATGCAGCATGGTCTGACTGATATTTCCAAATTCTGCACGGTGTTAGAGTGTGTGAGTGTGTTTGTGCTTGTGCGCCCTGCAATGGATAGGCACTCCATCCTGGGTGTACAGTACGCCGAGTTCCCAGGCCTCCTGTAATCCTATATGGAATAAGTGCTGTAGAGAATGAATGAGAACATGCAACTGTTTTGAAACTAAGAATGAGGATTACGGCCACCATAAAAATTGAGTTCTGACTTTAATCTCAGAATTCCTCCTTTAACCTTCGAAATAAACCCTTCTGAGATTAAAGTCAGAAATCGGAGACAAAAAAAAAAAAAAAAAACCCATATACATCGTCTTCCATCGATAACAAGCCAGAAATGTAAAATTTGTAAATACAAGAATAGGCCTAAGGGGCTTTGATTTGTTATATTAGAACCTTACAGTGAGAAACATTAGATCAATTTCCCTTTATTAAAGATGTTTTCATTTGGTTCGAGTGAAGCTATGCGAACAAATATACTACATCTGCAATCGATAAAAGTATCAGAGCATTCCTTCAGATGGAGCTTTGTCTCGATCAGGGTTGTTGTCGATCTATTCAGGAGCACGGGAATACATGAATGAATAGATGATGAGGAGGAGGAGGAGGAGGAAGACAAGGAGAAATGTGAAGTGTTTTTAGCCTGGAAGGAGGAATGTTATTGGTAGAACTCTTTTATAATAAGGGTTACTTAAGGATTTTTCAGTGGCTTATTTGCACATTTAATGGCAATAATGACCGGCGGGCGGCTAGTCACTGCACATTAACGTTTCTATTCATCTGTTTCATTGTAATTAGGAAAGTCTCCTCTTTTTAATGTCTTTTCAGAAGCAGCACGTCGGCCAAAAGAGAATCCAGCTACTGGCTGCCAAAACACATGCCATACTGGTCAAACTGGAAGAGACTCATCGCCAGCTGGGAATTATTCCCCCCAGCTTCCTTAATTAATTGTCTGACCATCTTGCCCTGTGCTTCGGAAGGTTCTAGCCAGAAAGCCCCGGGAAAGCACCACTATCTATCTATAGTTCCTGATATAATCATTTATATAAATTACAAACTCTATCTCTCTGACGGAACACAAACAATACATATTAATATCTCCTGCGACACTGGATCCTCCCCAAGAGTGTCCTCTCTCAATATTACTTCTTCGTCTTCCACCTCAGTGCCTGCAGGGCTTCGCAGCATAATTGCCACGTGATGAGGGTTAAAGAAACACAGTGGACCTCTTTGCGTTATTATCTCCTCCGCAAGACCGCGCGGCTGCCCTGCACACGTCCGGCGGGGGGGGAGGAAAATGTGTGTGACAGCTCCAGTAAGACCCAGGACAGAACCGTGACCTTTTCAAACAAGGAACATGCCGCGTCAGTACATTGCATTACATTGGTCCACAGGGAGCCGGTGGAGGTGGTTAAGAAATACAAATGTCCGAGCGGTGTCTTTGATGACAAGTTATCGTCCGAGGCCAGACAGAAGAAATGCCACAGATGTCAATACATTTTGTGAAATTCAATTATACGCCTGTCAGCAAGAGCATCCCAACCTTCTGGGAGGGTAACATAACAATTTATTTCGTTTGCTGGTCCGAATGCGTTGATTGTCAGAAAACAATACGCTCAAGCATTATTGAACGCTTCCTAATACGCAAGCACCATAGTAGATTAGTATGCACGTCAGTCAGTATGGCAGGATACCTGCGTCCATGTATGTTACGATGCTAATATTCTGTGCAAGAGGCCTAGAAAATAATTATGAACATATTGGAGAAACATGGTAGACAAATATGGCAAGATGCGAATAAGTTAGTACCCAAATAAGACAAGTATTTTACTTGTGCTAATAAGTACTTTGTTACGAAAGAATGCAAGGATGTGGCCATAATCAATCAAGCTAGTTTGAAATGCAAATATCCTAGTATGCTAGTATTCAGGGAGGCATCCCTGCCTAATACCTTTCTTACATACTAAACCACATGCATAGAATTCAAATTGCCTTCTAAGCTACTAGAAATCTAGTCTACCTGCAAAACCTTTCTGTATAAAAGCATGCTTGTCTACTTCCATACCAACAAACCAACCTACTAAAAAAAAAAAAAAAAAAAAACCTACTCGCTTCCATCCACCCATCTAGGAGTCTCTGTAGTTCAACTAGGAACCATGGAGGCCATTGTATTTATTCCCATTATGTACGACTGTGGTTGGACCTCCGGTCAACGTTCAAATGCGCATTCACACACTATGGGAACGGCAATTAGCCTAATCTGCATGTCTTTGGACTGTGGGAGGAAACCGGAGACCCTGGAGGAAACCCACCAAGCACGGGGAGAACATGCAAACTCCATGTACACAGGCCTGACACGGGAATCGAACGCAGGACCTGGAGGTGCAAGGCGACATTGCCAACCGCTAAGCCACTGTGACGCTTGCATACTAGCTTACTCGCATAATACCACACTAGGCCACTTATTCTTTCATTGCAAAACTAACACACATACCTTGAATACTAGCCTAGTTGCTACTTACTTACTAACGTACAGTACTAATGTGATAGCATAATAGCATAGTAGCATAATAGCATAATACTACACTATACAAGCACTACTAGCTCATTTGCAAACCGCTATATATGCAAACGCGTACTAATCTAACCTACTGTACTTGACCTTGGTATATGCTAGCCAACATGGCTACCAGAATAAACTAAAATAGCCTGCTTGCTTATTAGGAATATTAGCAAACTAGCATCTGGGATAAAATGGGAGGGTTGCATCAGGAAAAGCATCCAGCATAATTTTTTTTTTTTTTTAATCCTGTGCCAAGTTGTGCAGATCGGATGATCTGCTTTAGTGGCCCCTCAACAGGAGCAGCTAAAAGGCTAATAACAGCATGTGTATTGAAACCTACTAATGTACAGTATGTACGTAAATATACTAGCACTATATATTTCCATTCTGGCTTATTTGATTACTAGACTACTTTTAGCCAACTTTTATGCTTGTATACTTGTTTACTACCTTACTAACATGCCTGGCTTCTTGCAAAGTAGCCTACTCCCAAACTAGCATGTTAGCATGATTGCTTAATAGCTTCCTGACAGAATGCTAGCATACTTGCCTACTTCCTTATTGACCTGTGTGCACTCTGGCATAAATGATATGAGACTGTCATACTTACCTATCTATATTATAACATACTTGCCTACTTGCATACTAAATTGATCTATACGGGCTGTGTGAAGTACTACTTACATACTGTACTGGAATACTTATATTCACACACCCTTGCAAAGTAGCTTAATTCACAACTAGCCTATTAGCCAACTTGCATATAAGCACAGTAGTTTACTGTTTATATTAGTACGTCTATACTTACATTACTACCCATAAGAATTTTTTTTACCATGGTATAATGTAGGTACAGTACCATGGTAGTCCAATGGTACCTGTAGTCTAGTATGGTACATGGTTCCCTGTAGTATGGCACTATTGAACACATACCAGGATACTATCAAAAATGTGTTATACATGTTGATGTAACATAATGGTCATATTCATATACTGTAGTATGGTGCGATGGTATGTACTACCTGTACTATACCATACCAGTGGTACAGTATGTACAAACATATCATATTAGAAACCTGCTGAACTAGCCAATGTGTATCATGGTATTCACCAAGATATTGTGCCACACACCAGAGTGGCACTTCAGTGAGTACTGTGGTAGTGCTCAGTTGTTCTCAGGTGTGTAGGTGAACCAAGGTAGGCACTAAGGCACTTCTGTGGATATCGTTGTAGTACTATGGTGTGCACCACCGTACTTTGGTAAACACCACAGTACATACTGTAGCACTTCACTGGGTACTGGAGTAGTACTGTACTCTGGTGTGTAGGTGTACCAAGGTGGGCACTATGGATTACCAGGATAGACATCATGGCACTTCAATAAGTACCATGGTAGTACTATGGTGTATACCATGTACCAAAGTAAATACAATGGAAGATACTATGGCACGGCGGTACATACAGTGCCATAAGACTACCAGAGTACCTACCGAAGTGCCATAATGTCTATCCTGGTAATCTATAAAGTTCTAAGATGCCTACCCTAGCAATGTCTGATGTAACATGCTAGTATTCTGGTATATTATGGGATGTACTGTAGTTTACCATATTAAAAATTCTTATTCGAATACTACGGTAGCTACACTTGTCTATCCGCATTAAACCTACATGCCGACTTCCATACTATGATACGCTCAATTCTACATACCTATAGCACAGACTAGCCTACTAACATACTTGCCTACATGATTGCTAATCTAACAGCAACTGATTTGCTGACTTGGCTCGCGTTATAGGAGCTCAGTAGTGTAATCGCTGACTGGCTTTCTAACTTAAGTCTCATTTCATAACTGTGCCCGGTGTACTGCATTTATTAATCAATGAGTTCAAAATGTTGTTTTCATTTCTCGATCATCAGCACCGTTTTGTTTTATTTATTTATTTATTTATTTATTTATTTATTCCCGTCATGAATGTAAATTCAGTAGTCTTTTCATCTGATGCTTTTTTACATTTACTCAAGCATCTCTCTCTCTCTCTCTCTCTCTCTCTCTCTCTCTCTCTCTTTTCAGGTGTCCTTGTGATCTGATTTTCAAAAGCAACTTGGCCAGAACATTCTTCACAGACGCTGAAGTTTTTTTGTTTTCTTCTCTCTCTTTTTTTTTTTTGTTTTTCCTATGTCAATTCTGAGAAAACAGCCTTGCATGGCTTTTGAGCAAACCGCACAAATCACGAACACTGTATAAAAAGATCAATTTGACGCAAGTTTAAAACCAAGCCTCTTACACGCTCTACTGCATATCCAGTTGGAATACCTGAAAAAGTGAGTAGTCTGATGTGTATATGGAGCTCTTGAAAAGACATGGAAAGGTGGGAGGGAGAAAAAAAAGACATAGAAGAACAGACATTATGTGGAAGAAAAGAGATAGTCCTTTTATTTGTGAGGTCTCGCAAAACCCTGAGTGACTCATATACTTCTGGGGGTGCGTTCCGATATATACTGGCGAAGTATACTGCACAGGGGATTCAACCATGTAACCATGTAAAGTGTGATTCCAAACTGCAGGGAGTGAAAGTACTCAGTTCAACGGTGTACGGAACAAGTGAACAATGGGTCGTCATTTCGCCGGAAGTGGTTATACAAAAAAATTCACGTGAATGCACAAATTTATATCCTGTATATCCATATAGAATTATTATAGTAGTCAACATAATATTAATATGATGCAATAATTTTACATTTCATGACGCAATACTAAATACTTGCTATTACAAGGCTTGGCTACTAATTTGTACAAGAATAATTTCTCCGTACGTCATACAAAGCAAAGAATTTATTTCTATGACTTATACATATTTCTATAACTCTTCATTGTGGAACAGAATGCAGTTAGCGTCTTTTTTTTTTTTTTTTTTTTTTTTTTTTGGATTAATACCCTAATTATATATGAATGTGGCTAAGAATGACTCTGATTTAATTGTTTTAAATGATTGCTCTAAACTGGGCTAAAACACAATGATTTAAGTCCCGCCTTCATGCTCTAGGTTTCTAACCAATCATAGACGAGACTGAATTCTTCTAAACAATCCTAATGCAGACGGTCCGATTTCTTAACCTGACAGACACCTGCTCACCCTCCTAGCAACATTAGGAGTTGTACATTGACTCTCCCCAATCTTAGCAAATTCTTCCTTATTATTTTTCACTGTATTTCATTTTTCATCTTTTTTTTTCTTTTTTTTTTTTCACATTTCTTCCTTCCTCCGTCCGTTAACAGACACGGTATGTTTATGTGATTATGTTTCAGACGTCTAAAAAAAATCCTGGGAACCTTGTTATCACCACTTTACTCCATCAGGCGCCGTGCGGAAAAGTCAAATCACACCGCCGCTTCGGAGACGCGTGAATCGGGTAATTGCTGAGTAATGGCTGAATTGGCGAACGCGAGAGCAATAATTGAAGTTTCCCTCCAGACCTATACCGGAAATGACTCAGCCTACAGAAATTAAGATTTCACAACAGCTACTCGAGTCTCCTTATGTAAATCCCGTTTGAAAAACTGAAAGCTGAAATACGGGCAATGGATTGTGCAGCTCTTTCAGGTTCTTAAATCCTTGATTATTTTCCACCTCATCAAGCATTATGGGAAACTCTTAGCAAAAAAACAAAAACAAAAAAAAAAACAGCTGATTTATGAGTGCAGAACGAATCCGGTTGTATTCATAGCTTGTGTGCCGTATTTATTAATAATTCTTGAGGTTCGCGCAAAACACGCCGCCCACGAAACGATATCCATCAGCACGGCTCTGGAAAGTTGAATCTCCTTATTGCTTTCCAATCTGCGATTTCTCAATTCGCTTCATTACTATTTCAGAGGCACATTGCACCACAATCGATGTGTCCCCATTACCGTGATGAACGGCGGCTTTTCAAAAGCTCTTCAGTCCGCGGCTGATTAAGTGGCAGGCAGTCAAGGCCGCGCTGTGACAAGCTCCTCCGAAAGAAACATCCGGGAGATGAATATGAGCTTTATCTGTTCGTGAAATGAAGTTTGCCAGCGTGGATATTCGAAAGCATTTTAATTCAGCCCTTGCCAGAGCGCTGAACATAAAAGCTGCAATTAATTAGCAGTGCAAGTCGAAATCACATGCTACAGGATTTACAATTACTCAAACAGTTTGGATGTGGGAATGTGACGTTTTGGTATCAAACGCCTTTCAATTTATAGGGCATATTAACCTGCGAAAGTATCAATTCCCAATATGAGCTGGCTTTTCTTATTTCTTTGAGGTTTTTAATAACGTGAAATACATAATTAGGTACAGTATCATTATGCCATATTAAGTTAAGCCTTCATTTGTCGCATCAACGAGACATTACAGCACAGTGAAATTCTTTCTTTGCATATCCCAGTGTAACTGGGGTCAGAGCACAGGGTCAGCCATGATACAGCTCGAACCGCCAACCTTCCGATCAGTAACTCAGTGCCTTAGCCCTCTGAGCCACCACTGCCCCGTATTATATTAATAGCTAATATTGCATAAGGAATAGACTATTCTTTTTCTACAAAACTTTGCCACTGATTACACTCATTGTCTATAACTGTTAATGGTGTATACAGGGTCACGGGGGCCCTGGAGCCTATTTCAGACAGGGTGCCAATCCATCACAGGGCGCACACATTCGCACTAATTAGCCTAATCTGCATATGTCTCCGGACTGTGAGAGGAAACCCACCAAGCATGGGAAGAACATGCAAACTCCATGCACACAGACCCGAAGCGGGAATCGAACCCTCAAACCAGAAGGTGCGAACCACTAACACAGTGCTAACCACTAAGCCACCTTGCCACCCCAATGATTACATTTTTTTAGTAAAGAGGGTCAGGAGTAGCTGAGTGGTTGAGGTATTAGTCTACAGTTCAGAAGGTCCCAGGTTCACAACCACCAAGTTGTCCCTGGTGGGCCCTTGAGCAAGGCCCTTAACCCTCGGATCTACAGCATAATGAGTCACTCTGGATGAGGGCATCTGCTAAATGTGTTTCTTTGCAGCGATTTTTATTATTGCTCTGCCGTTGTATGCAGAGGTGGGAGGTAACTGAGTACTTTAACATGTACTTTGTTACGGGATTTAAGTCCATACTGTACTTCATGTGTCTGTCCAGTGGTAGCTCAAATGGTTAATGGTTCAAGCCCCACCCCCAGCAAGGCCCAACTGCTGTTGGGCCCTTGAGTGCTGTATCCTGTACACCAGCTTCCTAACATGGACGCGTGAAAGAAAGAGAAAACAAAATCTGCATGGAAAATAAATAAATAAATAAATAAATAAATATTGAAGACAAAGCGTGACTCCAAGGCTACAACATGCTCACGCTGGAGACTCCTCCTTTAATTCATCAATAAACAATTTTGATCTTAATTTGATTAACATTGTTTTCACAATACGGAGAATCAACTGAATTCTTTGACCTATCAGATTCAAGAAATTGTCACTTGCCTTATTTGTACTGTACATGTACTGTATGTTAACACTTACTATATTAAAAATTCAAAAAACGATCAATATTCACGCAACCACCTTAACTTCTTGACTGACAGACAGAGAGAGAGAGAGAAAATGAGTAGCTGTTTGTATGTAGTGCAGCTGCTAAGTAATAGATGTAATAGATGTCCCTTAAATAATAGATGGTATGGAGGAGAGGGCTGGAGGTGCTTCTCTAGGTGTGTGAAATCTGTGTTATAACAGGCGTACACACCACACTGTGGAATGCAGGAGGAGTAAAAGGACATGTCTGGGGAAGACTGCACTATGACAAGGTCAGAATCCTATTCCGTCTCTCCTAACGCATCAATCATAGTGACGTCCTGTAACGTCTTAGAGGATGATGCTTTTCCCCAGCATATAGACGGACTGCATCCTGATCAACTCAAGGTCACGCTGTTTCAAGGGAGATCATAAGATATCATGCAGTTGATGGCTAAAGGCAAGAAAAGATGCCTAGATTTGCTTCTCCGTCTGACCCAGGTTTTCTGACTCAAACTGTGGTACGTCATACATCCGTACATTCACATTGAGCAACACTTAATATGGATGTCTTTATCTATAATGTAGGTGTACCATAGAAAGGACATCATCATTTGGTGTATCGAGAGCACTTGCGATCGTCCAGTCAGCAATCAAGTGGAAGCAGCACAATGCATAAAATCATGCCGAGTGATGTCGAGAGCTTCACTTAATGTTCAAATCAAACATCCGCATGGAAGGGGGAAAAAAACGCAGTGATCTCAGTGACTTTGACTGTGGAATTTTTATTTTTTTTTTATCTTTTTTTTTTTTTTTTTTGTGCGAAATGAGCTGAGTTGAGTATTTTCGAAACTGATGGTAACCTGGGATTTTCACACACATTTTTCATTATACAGTACTTCTTCACTGCCTGGCCATTTCAGAAGGGTCAAATTATTGGGCTGCATTAAGCAAAGAAATCAACTAAGGAGATTCCAAAATGACTGGAATTTGGTTAAGAACCCTTTAACGCGTCATTAAAACCTGGAAGGATAATGCTGAACCGCTGTATGCGGAATGAAAAGTTCATTGGTAAAAAAAAAAAAAAAAAAAAATACCAATCAACATTTAAAACCAGAGCTATGTTTAATAGTGAAAGTAAGAACGATTCCATACACACAGAAGTTACAAGTTTGGGACGAAACAGCTTTATGGCCATAAGAAAAGAACTCCTTGGTGAGGAAAAAAAAGACTTACGTTTGCTGGGGACTTAGTTGGAGAAATAGAACAAGGTCATGTGACTTGATGAGACCAGATTGACCCTATTCAAGAGTGATGGGCGTGTCGGGGTAAGAAGGGAAGCTCATGAAGCGATGCATCCATCGTGCACAGTGTCCACTGTACAAGCCTCCGGAGACAGGGTTATGATCTGGGGTTGCTTCAGTCGCTCAGGTCGAGACTCGGCAACGTTATGCTGCAATAAAATGAAGTCAGCTGACGACCTGAATGTCAATGGAATGTTTCTTTCCTGATGGCACTGCCATATTCCAGAACTTAGATTGTGAAAAAGAAAACGTGGCTCTGCAAGCATGATTCATTATCCTCACTCCAAATTGTGTTCTGTAATCAAAGCTAAAGGTGTTCTAATGAAATCTTAGAGGGTGCGATTTCTTTTGGCCAGGCAGTGAGTGGGATTTTTTTATTTTTTTATTTTTATTATTTATTTATTTATTTATTTTTAGCCATAAATGCCTTATTGATGAGAGGGAACAGTTGGATTGGTTCAAGCTGACAGGGACACTATGATAAATCAAATAGCTACTTTTTACAACTGTGGTGAGGACATAAAAAAAACAATCCTAAATACATAACGACCGAAACTTCATGTTAGCCAAGAATTAAAGTGCCCATAGTTTCACTAAAACTGTATATCGTATTGTATATTCGCTACCATTTTTGTCCTATTCACTGGAGGAACTGTGTTTCAAGTACATCTGTTATTTCCAGCTGTGTGTGTGTGTGTGTGTGTGTGTGTGTGTGTTAGAACTGTATAAGTATAAACAGAAAATTGCACTGAACTGACAAAAACAATGGCTAAAGCGCAAAAGTAGAAAACCTGTGAATTTTCACTTTACGCCTATGATTGAAATTGTGAATTATTATTTTATAGAATATTTTTTAATTATCACAGAACTTTTAATATATAAATATATGAGATTCTACCAGCAGGTTACATTGTTCAATTATTCAAATAATTATCAATTATTTATCATTGTGTTTTTTAGTCTTTTTTTTTTTTGTAGGTGGTTTCTATGCGGCCGTCCTTGCCCCTAAGGAGCACATATTGTAGGTTAAAAAAAACAAAACACGTGTAAACCAGGATAAGTCTGAGAGTGGCCAAAGAGCCAGATCACAAACTGTCAATATTTGGATGGAAGTAGGCAGTCAATTGTCTGAACATCTGGGAAATCTAAACCGCTTAATCCTGTATTCAGGGTCACGGGGGGCCTGGAGTCTGTCCCAGGAGACTTAGGGCACATGGCATGGTACACGCTGGACAGGGTGCCAATCTATCACAGGGCACAGACACACACACTCACTCACTCACTCATTCACACACTACGGGCAATTTGGGAACGCCAATTAGCCTAACCTACATGTCTTTGGACTGTGGGAGGAAACCGGAGAACCTGGAGGAAACCCACCAAGCACGGGGGGAGCACAGAGATGGGAATCGAGCCTGGCCGGGGATCGAACCCGAACCCTGGCGGTGCAAGGCGACAGTGCTAACCACTACACCACCGTGCCACCCTTTAACTTGAATCGTGATTCCTAAATTCTGAATGAAACGGAATTTAGAGGGAGGAAACAGGAGTACCCAGAGGAAACCCACCAAGCACAAGGAGAACATGCAACTCTATGCACACAGACCCTGAGGTGGCAAGCAAACTAGACCCTGGAGGTGCGAGGTCACAGAGCTAACTTTGTTAACTTTGTGAATTTGTTATAAAAAATATTATTTTGAAGGTCCAGAAACAAAACAATATTTGGCTCCATTTGAAAGGGATTTAAAATGTACTGTAGTATAATATGTGAATATTTTAAAATAGTATGAAATATAAAAATAAATTTAAAGTGGTACCAAAGACAGGTTTAACAACCTGCAAATTACACTGTTCTATTTATTTATTTATTTATTTATTTTTCAGGAATTAAGAATGCAAGACTGGAGTTGACTAAAATTATTGATTCATATTCAACTGAAATTGGGAATACATGAGTGGAGTCGGGAGGACTTGATTTTCTAGATTTTACTACCTTAAACAACACCTTTAAAATCAATTGGCTTAGGAATTTCATTAATAATCCCCTCTCTCTCTGGAATATTATCCCAAATGACATTTTCTCTAAAGTGAGTGGCCTAAATTTTCTCCTACTCTGTAATTATAACGTTACAAAGATCCCTATCAAACTTTCTAATTTCCATAAACAGATGCTCTTGGCTTGGTCCCTAATATACAAACACAATTTTTCTCCACACAGATATTTTTTATGGAACAATAAGGATGTCCTTTACAAGAATAAATCACTTTTCTTCGATAAATGGTTCAAAAATAACTTTCTTTTAGTTGGACGACTGTTTAACACACATGGCAAACTTTATAATTATTTAGACTTTTTACAAAAATACAATATTCCTATATCTGCTAATGAATATGCTGTTGTTATATATAATGCTATACCCTCTGGGGTGCGTTTACTGTTACAAGGCTCTACATTTCCTTGGCCGTGCTCTTATTCTTTCGAATTAACTGATACAGTGGTCGGAGGAGTTTATAAAGAAATGATAAAATCAGAGCCCTCTTCCAGAAGGAGGTCATTACGATTCCTTATGTGATATCATATTGGAATGGTATTGTAGAGAATTTACCCTAGGAGGAAGTATGGTCTTTGCCTCGAAAGAATCTTTTAACGAATAAAGTAAAAGAAATAACATACAAATTAATACACAAATGTTATCCGTCCAAAGCCTTTTTTAGGAAATATAAGTCAGACATTGAAGTGAATTGTTCTTTTTGTCAGTCTGATGAAGGAAATGTTTTTCACCTGTTTTGGCAGTGTTCCTACACAGAGACTTTTTGGACACAATTCTTAATATTTATTCAGTCTCATTTTGAGAGTGATTTTTCTTTCTGTTTCAAAGATGTTTTATTTGGATTTTTTGGTTACTCAAAAGAGAAGAGAGGGAAATATTACATAATTGATTTGTGTTTACTACTAGCTAAATATCATATCCATAAACAAAAATTTACTGGCGCTAAACCTTTTTTCTCTGTATTTAGAAACGATCTAAACAGATATATAGAAACTCTTCAAGACTCTGTTAACCCTAAAGCGATGAAAACTGTTTGTAGAATCTCCACTTTGTGATTGTTCTATTGTTTTATTATACCCTGGCTTTCTGTTTGTATATACAATTCTTTTTTTTCTTTTGTCTTCTTCTTTTTTGTTATTAAATAAATAAATAAATAAATAAAAATACTTTCACTAAAAAAAATAATAAAACATGACTGGAGTCGACTCAAAGAATCAATTCTTATTCCAGAGGTTTTAGGAATACAGTACACAGAGTCAACTGTAAGAACAGATTCTTATTCCACAGGCGTTGGGAATACATAGTGTCGACTCAATGAATCGATTCTTATTGCACAGCAGTTAGGAATACACGACCGGAGTCGACTCAAATAATCGATTCTTATTCTACAGGAGTTGGGAATACAAGACTGGCGTCGACGTCAATGAATCGGTTCTTTGAGTCGCCTCCGTGTTTTTCCCAAATCCTATGGAATAAGAATCGATTCATTGAGTCGACTCCAGTCTTGTATTCCCAACTTGTTGAATATGAATTGATTATTTCACTCGACCCCAGTCTTGTATTCCCAACTCATGTGGAATAAGAATCGATTCTTTGAGTCGACTCCAGTCGTGTAGTCCCAACGCCTCTGGAATACGAATCTGTTCTTAGATTCGACTCCGTGTATTCCTAAAACCTCTGGAATAAGAATTGTTTCTTTGAGTCGACTCCAGTCGTGTATTCCCAAATTCAGTTGAATATGAATCGGTTATTGTAGTTGATTCCGTGTATTCCCGATGCTTGAAAAAGAACCGATTCTTATATTTGACTCCGTGCATTCCCAACTCCTGTGGAATAAGAATCGAATCAGCCACAACGCTGGAGACGAGTGGGCCGCGGTTTCAGCCACGCCCATACATAGTTTTAACCAATCGGGTCTTTCCTGAAAATGTTTTATTCCGGAAGTGATTAATTGTGTTGAATGGCGAATCTCAGCGCGTAGTTTTCAGAATGAGTCATGGTCCAGCTGTCGAGGTGTGAGTTTTAAAGAAGTATTATTAGATATTTAGTGCACTCTGTATGTAGTAGTGTGCTTATACAGGGAGCAGGAGGCGTTTGTAACTTGACCGGGGCAGTGAGTTGGAGAAAGTGGCAGTGTGGTAATGTAAGTTGTTTTTTTCTTTTTTTCAGGAAATTAAATGTTCTAATTTGGGTTTTATTGCACTTATAATGCCTGTCGGGGGTTCAGTAAAATGGAGGAGGTAAAGTTATTGAGTATAAAATAAGGTTTCTGTGAACTCGTGTCGAGGATATTTCCCCAATAAAGCCCCACAGGTTAGAGATATAGACCGGAGGAGCGCGTGCTCGGAAATAACGCAGTGATGAAGCTTTTATGGCTTCAGCATTCACACTGAGACGCGCTCGCGACTCCCTCGAGCCGCTCAGGCCCTGAGGCGAAACATAATAACCCTAACTATATTCTGCACAAACGCGTCATGTAGAAGTGTCCTGCCATTTATTATGGTGCCGCTTTCATGCAGATTTCCTTCTCAAGCTGTCCAGGGGGAAAGTAAAAAGCACCAAAGTGGGAGGACAACTTAAGAGATCATTTAGGAGAGGAAATGACTTTCCTGACTAGTGCAAATCAATACGTGGGAAAGTATAACGTCTGAGTCAAAATGTCATGTTTTTTTAGCTGAGGAGTGGACAGAAACTAAGATGAGTTAGTGCTTTAATTTCCAGATCATGTCTGCAGTTTACAATTACAAGTCAAAATGAGGATCTTTAAGGGCGATTCTCTTGGGGTACAGATACGACAAACAGGAAGGTGGACGTTCAAACCACCTTCCTGATGTGGTGTAGGTGCATGTCTGCCTTGACCCGTCGACGGTGTGCAAAACTTCTTTGTTGTTTAACGGCGTCTGGAATCCAGTAGATTGGTTACATTTTAAAATATATATATATTTTTTGCTCTCTGTTCTCTGGTACACTTGCATATTTACGCTCTTCTAATCAGCAGGTGGCAGTATGCACCTAAATGGTTTGTGATCCCCCATTGAACGCAAGAGAAGACGACATCCTTCAAGCGCATAATCGGTTTGTGTCTGCCTCAGAACTTTCCCCGCTGGTCAGCGTTCACATTTTAATTTTTTTTTTTTTTTTGCTCTTTGTTCTCTAGTTTGTTTACATATTTGTGCTCTTCTAACCAGCAGGGGGCAGTATGCACCTACTTGGTTTGTGAGCCACCTTTAAACAAGAAAGGAATAGAATAAGGAAGTCAACTTTCACGCTATGCTTAATATTATTGACCTTGAGATTCACTGAGATTTCAGAGGAGATTGACGGCGCTGATGATGTTGCGTCTAAATGGCGTTCTACTTCCGTTCTGAGGTACAATTGGTTTCGATATCTGATTCGATCCAGTACACTGACTCGTTCTCTGGCACGGTTCCTCAGCGCAGAATGATTGAGTTCTTACTGATCAGAGTTTGGGGCCCAGTGTTCTCAGAAACGATCCTAATGTGAAACGGCCCTAAGTCATGTGGTGGGCCCAGACGTGTTTGTCCACCAAAGTGAATTTGGTGCTATAGCTGAACCTCCTAAGGACCAGCTTTTTTTCCCCCATGGGCTAGAAAGTCACCTCATTACATCACTGTATATGTCCGTGTGCGCCTTTACTTTCCAAGCAACGCTAGCGGTAATACTAAATACTAGTATAAAATACTAAATACTAATAAAAAATGTTTTTTTTTTGGTCTGTAAAATATATTCCACGTTTTGACGTGTAACAAGATAATCAGACGGTTTTCTTCACTTCACATGTCAGTGGTTTTAATGTTATGGCTGATCAGTGTATAGATAGATTGTGTGTGCATTTAGAACTTGCATCCTGTAAATGTATTTTGTAAACATTCTCAGCTTAATTTGAGTTAATCATTTCGTAATTTAGTGTATGTTTGTGGGGGGGGAGGGGGTAAAAAAAAAAAACCTGGCCAAAGTCTGTTTTTATTTTTTATAAAACTGGCATCCAATCATATGCCCTCTAGCAGCAAGTTGGCTTCCAAAATTGGCGATCCTTGTCTTGGAAGGATTGTGTGTGTGTATGTGTGTGTGTATTTTCTTTTTTTTTTTTTTTATTTGATAATGGCTCTCAAACATGGACAGTTCTAGCAGATTGAACTGAACTGTAATGATTAGTCCATGCTGTCTTTTAAAATATTGTGTGTGTGTGTGTGTGTGTGTGTGTGTGTGTGTGTGTGTGTGTGAAATACTGCACGAGAATTTGGAGATCTCAAAGAAAGACAGGTTTATTAGTGTGTGTGTGTGTGTGTGTGTGAGAGAGAGAGAGAGAGAGAGAGAGTTTCTTGATGGTTGTATTTTACTGCCTCACACACTGCCACATGGATAATGTTATTTTTATTTTATTTCTTATAACTATATTTTTTGTAATGCTGCAGGCCAGTGAGAAATGAGTCAGAGTGCCAATTTATGACGTGGTGGAACAAATCTCATTCCACACACTAATTTCGAGTGGGCCCCGTTTTTCACGTAGCTCCTTCCGGCTGAACTCGTCCGTCCTGTGTTTCTCGCGTCCGCCTCCGCGCTTGTGTCGAGCAGCGAGCCGTGTTGGTTTGCTGGATGGACTCGTTAACCTAACGAGCCACCCGAGTCACGTGGTAAACCTGATGGATTGTTCAGAGGAGCAGCATTTTTGCCTTTTATTTATCTTTTTTTTTCCCCTCCACTGTGCAATTCGTGTAAAGGAATTGTAGTCCTGTGATTGGATTCGGTTTTAAACCTCACTAAAGATTCACGGGTTCAATTAAGTGCAGCGGTGTCTTAATAAAATTACAGCTGCAACGATTTTCAGCTGAGTTAATCAGGGGAAAATTTGGGAGTCAATCGATAAGGGTGTGTCTGTGTTAGTAAAGTCTAACACACACACACACTCAACATTTTAGAGTTCCTGTTGTTAATTATACATGAAGATTTCCAAAAAAAATTTCCTTTAGTGTTTTCCTCTGTCAGTCTTAATGAAGGGGCGTGGCAGGTCCAGTAAAGTAGGCGTGGCCTACTATTTAAACCTCTTTTGTAGCCTATCTTAACAGTTGAAAGAGCTTCATCTTTAGAGCTTCCTAGAGAATTCCTTACCATCTGAAACACACTGTGGCTTTTTGTTCTGATTAAAGTTGCAGATTTTAATCCTTTAAAGGTTGCACTCAATTCAGTCAAGTCGTTCAAATTGCCCCCTAGTGTCAGAGGTGGTGCAGGTCTCTAAAAAAAATGGTTTGACTTTAATCATAGCAATTAATGGAGCACTTTTTTGTTGTTGTTGTCGTTCAGTGGTGTTTTGTGTGTCTCGTCGTTACAGGGGCGACCTGCTGTTATGGATGTTGGCCGTCTTGCTGATCCTCTTCTGCTTCTTAGATGTGTGGTACTACCTTCGCTTCGCCGCCGTTCTACTCCGAGCCTGGTTCCTCTCCCCGGTGTTCGACATCACGGCGGAGCAGTCCCTCGGAGGCCACGTGCTCCTCCACGACATCGACATGTGCCACATGAACAACGCACGCTACCTGCGCGAGTGCGACTTCTCCCGCATCTCCCTGTACGCCCGCAACGGTGTCCTGAAGGCCGCCAGGGCCCTGGGGGCCACCATGGTGGTGGGCGCGACCACCGTGCGCTACAGACGGCCCCTGTGCGTGGGCGAAAAGTTCGAGCTGCGCACACGTATCGTCACGTGGGACGAGAAGGCCTTCTACCTCGAGCAGCGCTTCGTGTCCAATAAGGATGGGATGGTGGCAGCCGTGATGTTCTGCAAGCAGAACGTGGTGCGGGGCAGCCCAGATAAAATCCTCCAGCACCTCTGCAAGAGGAAGGTGAGAATTAATGTGATACTAGATTCCTGTAATAAAATGAATGATTGAGATATCACCAAGCATGCAAATAAGAGGAATATATATTAATGATGCAGCATACTTATTATTTAGTTAATTTTTTTTTTTTTTTTTTTTCATTTTAATTATTTCTTCATTTTCTCCTGAAGGCCATCATTTTTCTAAGAGTACTTTTATGCAAATGTACAGAAGCAAGCTTCAGACACTGGAGTTATAGGCGTCACACAGAAATATCTTGTGCAAAACTAAAGAAATTTCAGACACCAAACTAGAGCTGCACAGTTCTTGCCAAAATGTCAATCACGATATTTCACCATGGGAATTTAAATAACGATTCTCTGCCTCTCTCTCTTTTTTTTCTTTTTTTTTGTTACTCTTCTACACAGAACTTTCAGTTCTCTATGATTAAAAAATCGATCTTCTTTATTTTAAAGCCGTAAAAGGGAATAAGCTGTTGAACATGAATAGAATGTTAACAATAATTTTTTTTTAAAAAGTGCAGTGCTGTGCAAAAGTAATCATACCCCTTAAACCTTTCCACATTTAGTCACGTTACAACCACAAACGTAAATGTATTTTATTGGCATTTTATGTGACGGATCAACACAAAGTGGCATAATTGTGAAGTAAAAGGAAAATGATATGTTTTTTTTTGTTGTTTTTTTTAAGTAAAAATGTAAAAAAAAATATGGCATATATTTGTATTCCGCCCTCTTTACTCTGATTCCCCCCAAGTAAAATCCAATGGACCCAATTCCCTTCAGAAGTCACCTAATTAGTAAATCAAGTCCACCTGAGTGTAATTTAATCTCTGTATAAATACAGCTGTTCTGTGAAACCCTCAGAGGTTTGTTAGAGAACATTAGTGAACTAACAGCATCGTAAAGCCCGAGGAACACACAAAATGGGTCAGGGAAGTTATGGAGAAGTTTAAAGCAGGGTTAGGTTATTAAAAAAAAAAAAACATCCCAAGCTTTGGACATCTCATGGAGCACTGTTCAATCCATCGTCCGAAAATAAATGGAAAGAGTGTGGTACAAATGCAACCTACCAAGACATGGCCGTCCACCTAAACGGACAGGGCAAGGAGAGCATTAATTAGAGAAGCAGTCAAGAGGCCCATGGTAACTCTGGAGGAGCTGCAGAGATCCACAGCTCAGGTGGGGGAATCTGTGCACAGGACAACTATTAGTCGTGCGCTCCACAAATCTGGCCTGTGACAAGAAGAAAGCCGTTGTTGAAAGTTTGTGACCAGCCATGTGGGGGGGACAGCATACATGGAAGAAAGTGCTCTTATCAGATGAGACCAAATTGTAACTTTTTGGCCTTAATGCAAACTGTGTGTCGGAGAGCACTGTGAAACATGGTGGTGGCAGCATTGTGTTGTGGGGATGCTTCTCTTCAGCAGGGACATTGAAGCTGGTCAGAGTTGTTGGCAAGATGGATGGAGCCAAATACAGGGAAATCTAATGAGAAAACCTGAGAACACATGAGACGAGACCTAAATCCAATTGAGAATCTGTGGCAAGACTTGAAAATTGCTGTTCACAGACGCTCTCCATCCAATCTGATGGAGGTTGAGCTATTTTTCAAAGAAGAATGGAAAAAGTTTCACACTCTAGATGTGCAATGCTGGTACAGACATACAGACATTTAATTTGCAGCAAAAGATGCTTCTACAAGTTATTGACTCGGGGCGGGAACAAATGCACACCACACTTTTTTGATATATATTTTTTTCTTTTAATATTTGAAAACCATTTATCATCTTTCACAAAATCCCAATAAAATAATGGTTCATTCTTGCGTTCATTTATTATAACAACAACAATGTAAATGAGGTAAATGTCAGAGTTTGTTAGGTAGTTTCTAATTAAATACATAAATTACAGTATAGAATTTTGTCAAAGGATTTATTGGTCATGACACACTTCAGGTATATTTCTCTGTAGCTTTCAATCTGTTCTCAGAGTCTCTGTGTAACAGCTAGAATCTGCACCTCATGTTTAACTAATACATTATATCCAAATTATAATCGTACACGCCTGACTCATTAGTAGCAGTAGTATATATTGTGTGTGTGTGTGTGACATTTACTATATGCCAATAAAATTATTTAATGCTTGTGATGATGCAGTAAACGCACAATCAGAGGAAAACATAGCGGTTTGATGCATGCGCGTTGAGGGGGCAAACGGAGCATTACAAGGAGCCAATCAGAAACGGGTCATCAGAATGTACCCGCCTCCAGTGTCTGCTTGGCTGGTATTGTCCCTCCTTAAGCCTCCTAAACTGGTTAGCTTGTTAGGACTAATGAGTATGACTGACACGGAAATCTGGGATTTAAATTAAATTGCTTTACGTACGAATCGCAATTGTGACTTTTGGATTAATCGTGCAGCTCTATACCAAGCTATGGTTTGCTGATCCTGGCTTCCGACTCTCTTTTTTAACAGGTTGAAGTTCCCGAGTTTCCAGAGGAGCTGCAGCACTGGATCAGCTTCATAACGGCGAGCAGCCAGGCTTTAAAGGCCGAGAGTGGACTGGAGAAGAAGGGCGAATGAGGACCGACATGATGAGATCTTCTATGAAACAACAACCACCATGTTTACCTGCTGAAGGTTTTAATAAACACATGGGACATGCATCAGGTGTTAATTTAAACTGGAATGTGATTCAGTGAATCGTTTATATGTGAACCAGTTGAATCACACAGCTGGAAGTTTTTGCACAGATCATTGCTAGTGTGTATTGTTCACGTTATATATTGCTGGAACGAAACATTTAACTTTTTAGCAACAAAGTGAATCACCGGTTATCGTCACCAGCACGTCATTGTGAACGTCGCTGATGTGTTTTCGCTGTGTTTCCATTATTTTCTGAGAAGGAATAAAACATCCCTGACTAATGGTCTGACACATTTTACTGTTATTAGCAGTCTTCATTCATAAATTAAACACATTCAGAACACATGCGAAAAACAAGAGTGGGCAGTTTGACAGCTGTGCTAAACATCCTTTATTTGTTCATCAGCAGTCTGTTGCATTATCATCCATTGTTGAGCTTCAGCCTAATGAATTAAATTTCCTTAGTTTTGTATTTTTTTATAATCTATAACCCAACATTTATGCTATTATATGTCAACGTTATAACCAAAAAAAAAAAGCGTTACAGTGACGTCACAGGGATGTCACACTCAGTGTCGCGTGGTGCCTTAGAAACACTGATTCAGGGGATTAGAGAAAGGGGCGGGATTATACGGAACGCTTATGGCGTTTGCTGGGAGCCCATTGGCAGGTGCGCCGGTCACGTGACTCTCCGTGACGCCCATCGCACCCGAATCGCGGAAGTATCAGGCAGCTGCAGCCGGCTTTCCCTCCATTAGCGTGAGTACACGAAAATGCGTTCATAAGAAAGAAATATTGCGGCAGTAATTATAGCGACGATCAATGCGACACGATCTAGGTGTGATTTTGTGTATTAGAAATAATGGTGGAGGAATATTTAATCGTAGTGGAACACGGTTAGCCTTGAGTAAATAAACGAACGAGCTGTGGGATTAGCATGCTGCTCTCCTCTCCTCTCCTGTTACTGATGCAGCTGAGGAGGATAAGAGTTGTTTTCTTAATGAGAATGTTTACAATGCTGTTGTGGCTTTGCTATAAATCTTTATAACGTAAACAGAATTTTACCCTTGTGGAGAATTTATTTATTCTGGAGGTCTGGAGTAATTACTGTGATGTTGTGGTTGAAAAATGAGATCCTGACCTCAGGCAGTTTCTAGTTTCTAATAGACAAGCAAAGGCTTAGTTATAAATGTATAAAGCATATAAATGTGTGTAAGCAGGGTTTCAGTCAAGGTTGGATGATGCAAAATTCATTGAAAGTTATTTACTAATCAGGAAGAAGGTGAAAGACGTACTCATAGGTGTGTGTGTGTGTGAGGGAGAGAGAGAGATAAGTGATGAAGGCCAAATAAATAAATACGTGTGTTTTCAGGTACCATTTTTTATATATATATAAATCTACTTTCAAGGCTACATCTTTAGTACACTATATGGACAAAAATATTTGGCCAAACCTGTTAATTATTGAATTCAGGTGTTTCAATCAGGCCCCTGAAGTGAAGAGCAATCTTAATACTTCAGCATACCAAGACATCTTGGACAGTGCTGTGCTTCCAACAGTTTGGTGAAGGCCCTTTTCTATTCCAACATGACTGTAGCCCAAGCGCACAAAGCAAGGACTATAAAGACATGGTTTAATGAGTTCAGTGTGGAAGAACTTGACTGGCCCGAACATCGAGCCCTGAGACCTCAACCACATAGAGCACCTTTGGGATAAAATGTAGCAGAAATTGCGAGCCAGGCCTTCTCATTCCACATCAATGCCCGACCTCTCACCTGTAAATGCTCTGCAGAATAAATGGCATGAATTCCCACAGAAAGTCTTGTGGACGGCCTTCCAAGAAGAGTGTAAGCTGTTGTAGCTGCAAAAGGGGGACTGACTCCATATTGAAGTGGCCGAATACTTTTATACATACTTTTATACGTGTGTCTGAAAAGTAGCCTGTGATGGCTTTAGAAAGCCAGATACTTTATTGATCCTGAAGGAACTTCCAGTAATCCACTTTTACTAAACATTTTGATTTGAAATATATTAGAGGTCCAATTATGTACTATTACTTTTAGGAGTACAGCGTGTTCATGCCAAAAAAAAAGGCTGCCATCTCAGAAGGCCCGAATTATTGGGCAACATCTACTTCTAAGCATTTGGCAGATGCCCTTATCCAGAGAGACTTACATTTTATCTCTATACATCTGAGCAATTGCGGGTTAAGGGCCCAATAGTGTCTACTTGGTGGTAGTGGGGTTTGAACCTGGGATCTTCTAAACCGTAGTCCAATGCCTTAACCACTGAGCTACCTCTACCCAACTAAGGAGATTTGCCATTACTGAAACTGAATTAAGAACTCAATAAAAAAAAAACAGTAAAAACCAGTGCTTATGTTTAATAATGAAAATAGGAGCATTTGCTCAAACACAGGATTGCGACTAAACAGCTGTGCGTCCATAAGAAAATCACTTGTTAGTGAGACTAATCAGAGCAAAAAGCTTCGGTTTGATAGGGAGCATAAAGATTGGACTTTGGAGCAATGGAAAAAGGTCATGATGAGTTCAGATTCCAGAGCGATGGGAGCGTCAGGGTAAGAAGGGAAGCACATGCATAGTGTTCGTTGTACAAGCCTGTGGAGGTAGTGTTATGATCTGCGGTTGCTTCAGTTCCTCAGGTCTAGACTCAGCAACGTTTTGTGACAATAAAATGAAGTCAGCTGACGACCTGAATGTACTGAGTGACCAGGGTATCACATCTATGGAGGTTTTCTTCCCTGATGGCACGGGTATGTTCCAGGACTCGGACTGTGAATTGGTGGTTCTGGGAGCATTTTCACCACACTGTGTGCTGTAATCAGAGCTGAAGGTGATTGAATGAAAATCTTCACAGTTTTTTGGCCAGGCAGTGTCTAACCCGATGAGTCATGACACGGTGGGGATATAAGATTCGGTGAAGCAAATCTGATGCAAATGTACCATGCAGAGATGATTTCCTCCTTTATTGCATGGCTTGTTCTGGGCCGATTCCAAAAGAAGAAGAATAGTCAAGTGGTGTTACAGGAGGTCTAGTTTTAATCTAACTTCTAGTGCTAGTTTCCAGGCCATCTGGGTCTGAAAAAAAATGCACATGGATGCCTGATCTATAAATTAAAGATGTATCATTTTACCCTTGGAGATATTCACTAGATAAGGCACTGGGGTCATTTTTAAGTGCCCTATTTTAAACTCTTTAGATCTTTCTCTTCACTCCTCTCAGAAACCAAGTTACCTGACTGTACTGTACTGTTGTTGCTGCATACTATTAAGTATACGACTTTTTCTAACTTTAGTTTAGTGACTTTCATCTGGGAACATGCACATGGTGTACCTTGAATGCGCTTTGAAAGGTACACCAGGAGTCCAATTACATGGCTCAAATTACTTTGAGGGCTTCACTGCGTCCCTTTTTCCATGTGAAAAGGTACGTCCACCGATCAGCCATAACATTCTGACCATGGAGCTGTGAAGAATAACGTTGATTATCTCGTTACAACGGCACCTGGAAGTGAGAGAGATGTATTAGGCAGCAAGGGACATTTTGTCCCTGAAGTTGTTGGAAGCAGAAAAAAAAAATAGGTCTATGGATTTGATGTGCCAGAACACACAGTGCGTCATGGTTTGTGTATCAGAAGACCAGTCAGGGTGTCCACTGCTAAAAGCTCCTACGATGGGCATGCGAGCACCAGAACTGGACCAATGGAAGAAGCGCCCTGGTCTGATAAATCATGTGGATGGCTGGGTGCATGTGCTTGGTAAAGACATAGCACCAAGATGCATTATGGGAACAGGCTGAGGCAGTGTGCCGCACTGGGCAATGCTCTTTTAGGACATTTAGGGTCCCGCCATTCATATGGATGTTACTTTGACACGTCCCACCTACCTGTTTTTGACCAAGAGTACCCCCTTCATGGAGACGGTGTTCCCTGATGGCAGTGGCCTCTTTCAGCAGGATAATGCAGTGCAAAAGTGCTCCGTGAACAGTTTGAGGAACACAACAAGAAGTTCGAGGTGTCGTCTCGGGCATCCACATTCTCCAGATCTCAATCCAATCGAGTGTCTGTGGGATGTGCCGGAAAACAGCTCTGATCCATGGAGGCCCCATCTCACATCTTATCTGCTATCGACGGCTTGGTGCCAGACACCACACACACACCTTCAGAGGTCTAGTGGAGTCCATGCCCCAGTAGGCCAGGTCTGTTTTGGCAGCAAATGGGGACCTGATCGATATTAAGCAGGTGCTCATGGTGTTATGGCGATCTGTGTATATACAGTTGGTAACTTTAATTCTGAGAATTTCTCACAAAAAAGAGTGGAGTCTGGCCCAAAATGTCATGGTACTTAAATGGCATTTGCGCTGTATAATATTTAGGTTTTATATGCCGTAAAGGTCTCTAACGGTTAAATGGATGGAGTTAAACATTATTTAAATGAATTTCTTTTAAGTGCCACCCATTTCAAACCATGTACGCCAAACTCCAGCCCTAAAAACGTATTGTGGTTTAATTAACTAGACTTAGCATGGTACAAATAGCCTTCATTAGCAGTGTCTCTCAACAACATTCTCAAGCCCACTCAGAGATCCAACTGCTTGAAAGCCGAATCACAACTTTAGAAACGTTCCTGTTCTCCACGTAAGAATTTCTGAGGAAATAAAGTGGCATTGGGGGCGTGGCTATAAAGCGACTGACAAGAGATCATTAAAAAGACAAACAAGCAGTCCGGACCGCATGTCTGCATTATTATGAACAAAACCGTTTAATATTGCCAAACTAAAAGAATTTATAAATAAATAATATTACAGAATAATATATTGCATGCTGTATATATAAATATTTCATGATAGAGCAGTTTTCAAATGGAAACAAACAAAACTAATGTATGCTCCTGGGTTTTGCATGAAAAGAGAAAGAGGAGCGAGTGTGACAAAGTTACCAGAGGACTTCCGGAATATTCTCCGGCACGCTCAGTAAAACCTACCTACCTACTTTACTTCTAAAACTGCACACATCTGTATGCAACACAATTTTCACACTAAACACTGACTGTTTATTTTATTACTCTTTAGTGACTTTTTATAGAAGTTTCTGTCATATAGACTTTTTTTTCAAAGGCATCTTGTACAGTACTGTAAGTAAAACAAGAATACGAGTTCTTCTGGTAACTTCTGTCACACACGATGCTTTCTGTTTTGAAGCTTTACAGAGCATAAGTAGCACACACACATCTCACTATCAACTGTTCAAATGAGATTATTGCGTATTTTTTTTTATATGCCTTTAGCATTGTGTAGAAAGAAATATAAATCAGGAAAGACCGTGGAGTTAGAAGGTGTGTCCAAACTTTTGACTCGATGTGCAAGTGTTAATTCATGATGACATCCTCCATATTTTGCTGATATAAAAGTCCAAAAACAACTAAGAGCTAAAGAAGGCTAGGCTAGCCTAAACACTTAAACTACAATAAATAATATATATATTTGTTTTTTTGTTGTTGTTGTTGCTAGGTTATCAGTGCACATAAAATGGCAGAACTGGGCAGAGTTGGAAGTTGAGCCTTTTTTTTTTTTTGTATATGAGGTCACAGTAGGGAGGGGCGGGGGGGGGGATGAAAAAAAAACACAGCAGGAAATGTTTTTTTTTGTGTGTGTTGTAGAATATAATGACTAAAACGTGGATTTTGTACCTAAAATGAGATGATTGATGAATGAGAGACATTAACACGCTTCTGTTTTGAATTCCAGAAAAATGCTGCTGTGGGTTCTGCTCAGCTTGCTGGTGCTGTTCAGTACCATTGACTTCTGGTACTTCGTACGAGGAGCCTGGGCGGTCCTGAAGAACCTGTTTCAGGCCCCGATCCGAGACGTGCTGGCCGAGCAGGTCGTCCAAGGCCGGGTCCTGCCCCACGATATCGATTACATGGGCCACATGAACAACTCCCGCTATCTGAGAGAGTGCGACTTCGCCAGACTCTCCTATTACACGCGCAACGGGATGTTCAAGGCTTACCACACGCTCGGCGCCAGGATGGTGGTCGGGGCCTTGACCATCCGCTACCGGCGCTCGCTCGAACTCGGGGAGGCGTTCGAGCTGCGCAGCCGCATCGTGGGCTGGGACGAGAAGTCCTTCTTTATGGAACAGCGCTTCGTCTCCAAATCCGACGGCTTCATCTCGGCTGTGCTCCTGTGCAGGCAGAACGTCACCCGCAGCACGCCCGAAGAGGTTTTGCAGCACATCTGCAAGAGGAAGGTAAACTCGGAACCGAGCCGAAGTGTTCGGACGTTTGTACGCTCACAGGTTACGAGCTCTCGTAACGTAATGTCTGTTTTTTTTGTTTGTTTGTTTGTTTAGGTGGAATGTCCTGAGATCACAGAGGACCTTCAGCACTGGATCAATTTCATCTCCGCTAGCAGTCAGGCACTGAGAGCCGAATGCGGCTTGGACGAGAAGACCAAGTGACGATCGGCGGCGGCGTTTTATTTATCTAAGCACATTTTATTTATTATTAATATTCATGTTCAGTTGGTATGTTATTGGGGAAAACTGGGGAAAATCTTGAAAACGAAATCACAGAGCCATGCATGGAGACTAGGGATGTTAGTACTGTTTATTGATCTATCATAATGTTTATTTGCTCATAAAAATGCTCAAAAACATCAAAAAAAAAAGCCACTACAGCATTATCCTATTTTAAAAAAATAATAAAAACTGACAAAACACTGTATTTTTAACAGAGAGGACGATTGTGACTAGTCTGAGCACACCAGCAGTATCAGTGGGCGTGGTCTTTAAATCGCGCGCAAGGGGCCAGGAATTTTGCGTGCACACTCGCACATGCAAATATTCACTTAGACACGCACTCGAAACGTACAAATATTCGCAATCGTAGAGAAAACCTGTTGGGCATTAGAGTTATGTGAGCGCTCAAAACTATGGGGAGTCGAAGTGATGATGATGGTGGCAACTTGTGCTCATTTTTAATGGCACCCTCGATAATTCTGCTCAATTTAAACACCGTATTATGTTTAATATCAAACTCAGCATTAACAATTTGTAGCTGTTGGGACATAAACAAAGCAGCTACAGGCATAAACAAAGCTCAATGAAAAACGTACTTGTACCTAGTTTGAAAGAACAAAAAAATAAGTTTCTACATAAATGGTTGAGTGTGTTATTTAATTTAATGGAGTGGGATGTAATTACTGTACATGTAGTGGCGGCTCAGGCAGTCGAAGCTCTAGGTTGCTGATCGGAGGGTCTCAGAGGTTCGAGCCCCACCAACACCACCACAACCAACAGGTCGCCATTGTTGGGTCCTTAGGCAAGACCTTTAACCCGACACCTCATAAAAGCCAGCCGCTGCATACAGTACCCGTCCCAAGCCTGGTTAGATAAAGGGAGGGGGTGTGACAGGAAGGGCGTCCGGTGTAAAACCCGTGGAGATCAAGCGAGGCGATCCCTCGGATACGAACAAAGCCAAAGGGGAAAAAAAAAACACTTAGTAAGGCTCTCTTTATAAATTAATTGTGATTTCTGATACTGTATTTTACCCTGAACTGACACACAGCATGTCTTTGACTCAAAAGGGAACATTTAACCTAACTGCGTATGTATTCCGTACAAAGATTTCGGTTTTTTTTTTATTTTTATTATTATTATTATTATTATTGTTATTATTATTATTTGACCAAATTCAGTATAGGAACGCGATCCCATGCTTGAAAAACAATGCTGAAATTGTTGTATGACTGTATAAGAGACACAGATTGCGCTGATATAATAGCTGTGTCAGTCTCGTTGTATTGTTTGTGGATTTCTTTTCAAAAAGATTTGAATGTTTAATTTTTAATCGATTATTTATTTATTTAAATAATTGCACTATAGAGAATAGTGATGTACTGTAACGCAGCTTGCTGCTGGCAAGACGTTTGCATGATTTCACTTTAAAACGCACATTATTGTTGATGAAGCGACGATTGAGACGATGAACCAAACCTGCGTCTTGAAAAGAAGCTGTTTGAATAACGAGGTTTGTGATGGGAGTTTAAATAAAGTACAAAACGCTTATTTTACAACCTGTTTCACAACTTTGGCTTTTTTTTTTTGTATTTATTTGTAAGATAGAAGAAATCTCACAATTTACTGTATGGGAATGGATATTTGCGGAGTAATACATGAATATAAATCCAGTAAATTGACATAATGGCACATTAACGATTACAGGTTGTTGTTTTTTTTCCTTCAAATCAAAAGTGAAATCCTTAAAAAATATTTACTTTTGTAAGATAAACAAGTGATCTTTGCAAGTAATCTTGTCTTGAGAAATGCACTTAGAGTTTTGCGAACGTTAGACACTTGAAAGTGACCAGGAAAACCCGTAATGCTGCCATCTAGTGACTGATTTCCATTTTAGCTAGGTTAGGAAGTTAGTTTTATTATAATAATAATAATAATAATAATAATAGCACCTTATACTAGAATAAAGCACAAACGGCCTGACTCGACTTATAGACCGAAATAAAGAGAATATTGCAAAATATTAAGCTTATTGAATTGTTTTAGCCCCCTAACATTTTCACATATACCTGAAGCAAGATATATAAAAATGTTTTTTAGGACTAATGAATATGATAGATGCAAATAGCTAAGAATGATATTTTTGTTTCAAAACATGCATTGGAACCAGAAGTATTACCTAAGATCCTCGCATGTTAACAACCTTCGTCCAACCGTCAAAAAGCTTACCACGAATGCACTGCTGTCTTCACTTTTTCATCAGAAGTGAATCTTTGTCCTCGTAGGGCTGCTTTCAGGGGACAAGACACGTGAAAAGTCAGACGGAGCGAGATCAGGACTATATGGTGGATGTTTTAACACCTCAAAACGCAATTTTTGCTGAGTGTTGACAGTTTGGGCAGAAGTGTGCGAACGTGCATCATCATGTGAGATCACGACTCCCCTGGATAGCAGTCCTATGCGTTTAATCCGAGGTTTAGGCTTCAGGTCTTTAATAAGCGTCTCACTGTAACAAACACTGTTGATTGGAACTTGAGAAGCTGTAAACATAGAATTTTCCAGCTGATGGTTGACTTTTGAACTTTTTCTTGGTCGGCTATTGAGGCTGTTTCCGTTCCAGGTTTTGCATGCAAAAAAGAATCAGGTGCAAAGGTCAAAGTCATCAGAAGAACTGTGGGAGGTTCTGCAGGATGCTCAGTAAAACAGTAAGGCAGCTGATCTACAGAAATCCTGTGTGGCTGATGTTTGCTTGTTTGCACAAGTAGTTCCTCTCTCTAGTTTGCTTATAAAACTGCACGAATTGGGCCTCAGAAGGGGTCCTCAAAGCGAATAAAAATACTGACTTTGATATAAATTACTTCATTAAATACTTTTTATATATTTTTATATGATTTATTTATTTATTTATAAGACATTGCTCTATAGCATTTATTTGCATGGGCTTTTGCACAGCACTGTATACATCATGTATGCATATTTTTATTTGTGTGTGTGTTCCACATCTGGACGAATTTCTAAATTCTCTCTCTCCTTTTTTCTTCTTTGTTGTTTAGCAGCGTTTGTAATCCAGCAGGTTACATTACCACCAACTGTAGTTCTCATCATCCCTCATCTTCCCGGAACGATTTTCCAGATCAGCCTTCCTTAAAACATTGAATGCATCCTTCCCTGATCTTGTCTTGGCTTGTTCTGTGTCTTGAACACTTCATCTGTTTTATCCCCTACTTCCACACACACTCTTTCCTCTCAGCATGTTTCCCTCTCAGCACCACTCAGCATCTAGGAGTTCTGTAGGTTACATCACCACCAGCACTAGATCTCACTCTCCTCAGCTTCCCTGACACCTTGAATTACAACATTAAATGCTTCCTTCCCTGATCAGTAACTCTCTATTCTAAAAGACTCTTAACATTGCTTTCTACTTTCACCAGTTCTTGGAGCTGTAGTTCTTGGATACAGTATTTTCCTGCACAATAGCAGAACATGCTTGAGAGTCTCAGTTTCCTGGCATTCCTCACATACAGTAGTCCTGTTGGGTGTTTACCTACTATACTATAAATAGATTGCTATTAAGGATGCTTTGTCCAGTTTTTGGATTGCTAATTAATAATTCCTCCTTCTGATTTCCCTCCCTCCTTATCACATCTACTTGGTCCTGTATTAAATGCAAATGTTTCACTTTTGGTTAATTATTCCACTCACTCGTTTTTGCCTTGCCGCTGACTTTGACAGTTTGATATTGACCTCAGCATCTACTTTTTTGTTCTTTTCCTTCCTTTCATGAATTCTTTCACGTCCCTCTTCTCATTCTCTGTCTTCTTTGTGTTTTTCTTTCTTTTATTCATTTGTTTGGTTTTCCTTCTTTCTGTTTTCGTTCTTTCTATACTCTCCTACTTCCATTCGTTTATTTATTTATTGCCTTCCTCCTGTCATCTTTTAACTTCCCTCCCCTATTTCTATACTTTCTTTCTTGTTCATCTCTCCCTCTCTCTCTCTCTCTCTCTCTCTCTCGCTCGCTCGCTCCCTTTCTTTCTTTCGTCAATTTATTCGTGTCCATCTTCTCATTCCCTACCTTTTCGGTGTTTATTCCTTCTTCCTGTTTTTGGTGCTTTTTTTAAAAATACTTTCCTACTTCCATTCATTAATTTATTTATTCTTCCCATCCTCTTTAAAATTCTTTCTAGTATTCCTATACTGTTTTATTTACTTGTTCTCCTTTCTATCTATCTATCTATCTATCTATCTATCTATCTGTCTGTCTGTCTATCTGTCTGTCTCCCCCTCCCTTCTAACTTCCTTCTCCTATTTCTATGCTTTCATTCTTGTTCATCTCTCTCTCTCTCTCTCTCTCTCTCTCTCTCGTTAATTCATTCGTATCCTTCTTCTCATTCTCTACCTTCTTTGTGTTTATTCCCTTTTCCTGTCTTATTCCTTGTTTGGTTTTCCTTTTTTCCTGTTTTTTTTTTTATATATATACTTTCCTGCTTCCATTTATTTATTTATTTATTTTTATTTTATTTATTCTACCAGTCCTCTTCTAACGTTTTCTCTCTCATTCCTATTTTTTTTTTTTTTAATTCGCTCTGTCACTTTCTTCCCTTGCCGTTCTTTCTCCATGGCAACAGACTCCTCCCTTTCCTCCCTACAGACCACGCCCCACGGTCACATGACTCACTTCGTACAAAAACAAAGCCGTCAGCCTGTCACCTCGGCGCAGGGTGTTTATATATTTGGACATGGCGCAGGCGGGTGTGTTTCTGGAGCATGACCAGTTCAACTGCTCGATCTGTCTGGATGTGCTGAAGGACCCCGTCACGGTCCCGTGCGGTCACAGCTACTGTAAAGCCTGCATTAAAGGCTACTGGGACCAGGACGACTACCTCGGGGTTTATGGCTGCCCTCAGTGCAGGCAGAGCTTCACTCCCAGGCCTGTGCTCGGCAGGAACACGATGCTGGCGGACGTGGTGGATAAACTGAAGAGGACGTCGATCCTCCAGCCTTCGTCTTCCTCGCCTTCATCGCCGGTTAAAACCGAGCCGAGGCAGGCCGAGCCGGGGGACGTGCCGTGTGACGTGTGCACCGGAAACAGAAACCGAGCCGTCAGGTCGTGCCTGGTCTGCCTGGCGTCTTACTGCGAGGATCACCTGAAGCCGCACTACGAATCCGCCGCTTTCCAGAAGCACAGCCTGGCAGCGCCGAGCTCCAGCCTGCAGGACCGCCTGTGTCCCCGCCATGACCGGCTGCTCGAGGTGTTCTGTCGGACAGAGCAGCGGTGCATCTGCTACCTGTGTTTAACCGACGAGCACAAGGGCCATGACACAGTCCTGGTCTCCATGGAGATGGCCGAGAAAAAGGTGACGCGTGCAGAAAGCGCTCGCGCGCTGTCCTCGCGCGTTCGTTCTGTCATTCGTGAGAAGTGAATCATGTTTACTGCTAAAAACGAACGCGGGGAGAGTTCTAGGTGACACACAGTTACACTCCACAATAATATAACATACATATTAGCATTCTACTTTTGTTCTCTGTTTGTTTGTTTGTTTGTTTGTTTTTGTTTTCATTAGTTGACTCGTTTTATTTTTAGCTTGTGCGCTAACTCTTGACTCTTCCGTTTAAACCAATCACACGCTGCCACGTCATCAGTTTGCCTCCTTTCTGTTTCATCTACTGGAATCCGGATTGAAAAGAGTCGACTCCAGAAGTTCATTCCACAAAAACGATTCCTTCGTGTACTGTAAACTAATCATGATGTATAAGTCATTCATTTATTTGCATTTATATATATATAACATGGACCTCAATGGGGTTTGAGACTTTTATTGTCTTCTTATATGAGGTTCCTCAGGGAAATATTGTCTTAAAGAATTGTAGTAAAGAATCGTTATATGTGCTCAAACCGCCAACATACAGTACCACAAGGTGATGTCAAAAAGTTTCGAGATTCGCGCGCTACAGATCCGGTCGCTTTCACAGCCCGTCCTCCCTCAGGTGCCGTAAAACCTGGCAGTAGATTTCTCTGTTGACGGTCTGGCCCCTGGGGACGATTTCTCGATATCGAAAAAGACGATGAGCGTGCACATGGTTGAGCTGTGGAGCCGAAATCACCTTTTTCGGTGGTGGAGACGATGGGTTCTTCCACAGTGAAGACTGGTGCTTCGTCTCAGGGCCGTACTGTTAGTCACGGTTTGACATATAAGTTGACGATGACGCCGCCCACCATCATTTTCACTATTATCCGTCTGTGACACGTCTGTTCTGTGACAGAACTACCGGTGCAAACACACAGCCACAAACAGAATTTCTGTTGTACCATGGTGTAAGATAAATAAAGCATCTCAGAACATGCGACTATAGAAAAATAACCAAGTTCAGAGTGGTAGTGGTTATTCCGCTTTATCACACATCCCTGTTGTTGGTTATTGTCCATTAACAGCACACCCCATGTGTAAAAAAAAATATAAATAAATAAATAAAATAAAAAAAAACATTGCGAATGCTATCGGTACACTAAGTCATCAAAACACTTGCTACAATTCCAGTAATATTTACAGTTTACAGTAATGTGTATTTACAGGACGCTCTGGCAGAAACACAAAGGAAATCCCAGCAGAGAATTGAGGAGAGAGAGAGGGAGTTGCAGGAGCTGAGGCGAGCCATGCAGTCCCTCACTGTGAGTCCGACCATAAATTGTGTCGTATTCTTCATGAACTCTTTAATCATTCTCAGGGTTTATCTTTAAGTCATTAAAAGAGGCAGTTAGTAATTTTTAGAGCCCTCTATAGCCGGAGAGGATTCCCCCCCCCCCCCCCCCCCCCCTTTCACGAGGAAAACGGGCAGCTGGGGGGGAAAAGAAACAATCCAATAAATCAGCGGGTTTTATGCGAGTCCTTACGTTATGTTTCCTGCGCGTTTCATCACTTCCAGCTCTCGGCGCAGGCGGCTCTGGAGGAGAGCGAGCGGATCTTCACGGAGCTGGTTTGCTCGATAGAGCGGCGGCGGACGGAGGTGAAGGAGCTGATCTGCACGCAGCAGAGAATGGCCACGGGTCAAGCCGAGGAGCTTCTCCGGCAGCTGGAGCAGGAGATCACTGAGCTGAAGAAACGAGATGAGGAGTTAAGCCAGCTCGCCCAAACCGACAACCAGATCTCCTTCCTGCAGGTAACACTTTTGGGTCCGGCCTCATGTATCGAGCTAAAAAGCCATGTGAATTGTGAACACAGATAAGGAGTATTAAAAAGGAGTTATTTTTAGTTCAGCAAGTGTGTAGTAGACGCAGTCTGACCGAACAAGGTCACCGTTACGGAAGGGTCAAATTATTGGGCTGCATCAAGCAAAGAAAACAACTCGGGAGATTTAAACTGGGTTCGAAACCTGAGGTTTGCTCGGGTATCGCCTCAGCAACGTTATGTGGCAGTAATATGAAGTCAGCCGACGACCTGAATGTACTGAATGACCAGTTTCTTCCCTGTTGGCACGGGTATATTCCAGGACTCGGGTTGTGAAAGAGTGGTTCTGGGAGCATGAGGAATCATTTTCAAACATGAGCTGGACACCATATAGTCTGTTGTACTATGTTGTTGAATTTTGAACACAATATCACTGTGCGAAATATTTATTTTATCTTATTATTGTTTATTAAAAGAATAAATTCTTTGCAAGTTATGAGTTGCCTTGCTTGTTTCAGGATATCTGCTATACACTCCATATACACTCCACGGCACAAATATTTGTTTCTTTTGCCGTCCCTTGCTTGCTGCTGCTGTTTAGAGCTACGGGTCGGTGTGTGTCCAGCCCGTGTGTACGGACGTCCCCAGCATCACAGCGGACCCTGGTTTTGAGTGTATGATGAGCGCAGTGTCTGAGTTCCAAGCCCTGCTCGATGACGTGTGCCAAGGCGGATTCGTCAATATTTCAGAAAAAGGTAAGCAGAAAAGAAATGACATCACTTTGTGAAAAGCATGCGTCGGAAAGTAATGCGGCAACAGGAAGATCATGGCTTTGAACTGGAATGTTGTAAAGCTGTCGAAACTATCCCAATATACTGCCTGTAAGATCACAGTACCACGTACAACACCGCTATAATGGCTGACATCGCTTATGAAATTGCTCACTGCTCATTTCTTTCCTCTTGTTTCCAGCAAGTGAAGTTAGAATTATTCAGAATACCAAGTCAAAGCCTGATGCGGAGTCGAACACAGGTGAGAGTGAAAGAGTGAAGTCTTGCAGGAGCTTTCTACATCGTCCTAAATCCCATGTGTATGCTGGTACCGTGGAAAATATAAATATCTTAAGATTCTTCACGTTGTGACTGCAATGATTGTGTGCATTACTGTAGAAGCCAATCGAGACCGACTCAATACGGTCGGACGCATATTAGAGCCTGAGGGCTGTTTATTATTAAGGTTCTGTTATTAAGTCAGTTTTTGCTGTGCATTGTGTATGTTTATGTCAGCTTGCAGTCATGTTCTTTTTGAATCCATTACTTGCCTTTTACGTAGATTTCTTTCTAAGGATATAGAGCCAGATTTTCCCTCAGAAATAAATAGTCTCAGAGAAAGCTTGGGTGTATATTGTGTGAACTGAATCCTGAGTCTGGGAGACTTGGAATGAGGACGGCTCTGTCTTGGAGATTTGGAATGAGGAAGTCTTAATTTTGGACACTGGGAACGGGGGGAGTCTCGGCCTTTGAGTCCCGGAACGGGGGAGTCTCTGTCTCGGAATCAGTTGGTCTGACTTAGAAGCTCGCAATCATGAGGGATGAATCTGAGACCCTGTCGGAGGGTCTGAATTTATTATCGGGGCGTTGGAACATTAGAGACCTAGAATAATATAGCCTGAACCAGAAATCTAAGGAGAGTCTGAATTTAGATTACTAGGAATCAAAACCTGATAGTCATTAGAGAAGGAATGATTGAGTCAAACTATTTATTTGCTGAGTGCAAGTGTGCAGTGAATTAAAAACCGAGTCAACAGCATGCGCTGTTCACACACTATTCACCTAGCACTGTACAAACGTTCACTTTATATACAGTAAATACATTTGTGTAACTATCAATGTATAAATATGTTTTTCGCAGATCTTCAGACACCTTCAGTCTTTCAAGCTTTTGTTGGCCAAAGTGTTTTTAGTGCTGCAGTGCCATTTGGTGGTTTCACAATGTCCTCAGCAATTGGTGAGTGTGTGTGTGTGTGTGTATTTGTGTGTGTGTGTGTGTGTGTGTGTGTGTGTGTGTGTGTGTATTTGTGTAATACATAAATTATATAAATGACATATTTAGGGAAAAATTAATTTCACCTTAATTCTTCACGATGTTTCACTGTCCATTTGCTTCCTTGTCGATTTTCTCCACTCGCCGTAGGCGGCAGAACGACTCCGCGACTGAGACTTCATCAGCGGAGAAGACGGCGGTAGCGGTGCATCCGTCCATGCTAACATGTTAAGCTATATTTAATGTAACTGACAGTTACATCTTGTATGTTAATGATGTTTCTTATTAAAAAAAAAAAAATTCATAAAAATTTAGTAATATAATTTACTATATACAAGTAAACATATTACAGAGGCCTGATTTAGGAGTGTTTCTATTTAAAACAAAATGTAAATATAGGAACAAAAAACAGGAAGTGAACAAGTTTTAAGAGCGCCTGGAACATTCTGTTTAAAAAATGATTGTAAAGTATTTATCTACAGTAGAAATGTGACTGTGTGTGCTATGACTTGATTTGAATGATGTGCAGAAGTTAACAAATGTGATGCAAAACTAATCACAGCTTTGTTTGTTTGTGGTTTGATTACACCAAGTTGTATTCATGAAGCTTTGTGTTAAGTGCTTTAATGTTTACAAATGAATGTTTTTGTTTTTTTTTTTTAAATAACCGCGATGCCAAATGCTAATTTTTCATAACATGAAAAATAAAGTGTGTTTGCAAATGGCTTTGTGTTCGACACGAAGGTTTGTTTGTTTTTTTATTTACAATATGGGCCATTTATTTATTTATTTATTTATTAGTGTTGATGGATTTTCTCTATACAACAGTTAGTTTGGACCAAGTGATCTGATTGGATGAGAGGCATTCCACCAGTGCTGATATAGAGCATAACAGCCCTGGGATTTTTCCAAGACTCCAGACGTTTTTAATAAACATTAACCACTAAACACCAACTCCGGATCAGATACTCAGCTGAGGCTAGAAGCTAAAGTGGAAATGTAAAGAGAAACTTGTGAGATTTTGTGAGGCCACCTGCATATTTTATTCCCCCTTATTCATGCCTACTTGGTACCAGAATTTAAACCCACATTCACTTCCCTGTCGGTCGGCAGCTTTTCCGGTCGCAGTCAGTCAGACTGACCCCTGATCATTGTGTTGGTGGAGCGAAATAACTGGTTAAATAAACAAATCATTGTCTGTTGATAATCAATGCTGTTTGTGAAGCTGTTCTAGAAAAGCAATATCGCACTCTGCTGAATATCACTGAATTTAACAACTGTTAACCGTCAGGAGTCCTGATGCTTATACTGTAGGTAATGAAGTGCTCATAGTGGATGTAATCAAATTTTACCGCGAACCTAATCTGCAAAATTTGCCTTTCAGTCAGGTTTAGACATTCAGATGGGTCTCTAGTGGGTGTACAAACAAAAACATGCTGTTTCTTGTCATTCGTCCATTTTTTGCCAATTCGATTTTATCCCCCTAATATGACCTCATATAAGAAGATCCCCCCACCCCCCAGGCTGAGCTGTTTCTCAGCTCTGAGTAAAGCCAATTTAAGGTATAAAA
Organism: Clarias fuscus; assembly: GCA_030347435.1. NCBI lineage: Eukaryota > Metazoa > Chordata > Actinopteri > Siluriformes > Clariidae > Clarias > Clarias fuscus. The sequence goes on from CM059231.1 coordinate 9,862,729, forward strand.
AAGTTCTTTATCTGAGAATATTTCAGCTGGAGCGGTAACAGGGACGCTTTGGTAGAGCTCTGCGACCTGTGTTAACGTGGTGAATAAATAGTACAATATGGGTCCTTTAAGTGTAGAAAAGCAGGAGGTAAAATTGTTCTGTACGGTACTGTATATGTGTATTTAGTTTCAGGGAAACACAGCTTTTATCTGGGTCTATTGTGAAGGTTAAATAAACACTGGATTTTTCCTTTAACCACCACGTGACAGACAGGTTCACTGACTTTACAGTTTGTTCGGAAATGTAATATTTCTTTTATTACTTCGAGTGAAATTAAGATTGAGGGGAACTTGCTGTACAATACGAGTTGTAATATGAAGCATAATCAGGTTTTGCATGTTTGCTGTTCCCTGGACATTTTCCTATCAGCTGAATGTAAAGCAGCCTGTATGTGCACCTGCTTTTGTTCCATGCCCGTAGCGCACGGAAATGACCCTCCTAACTCTTCCGTCCTGGCTTACGATTGGTTGCTGCGAGCCGTTTGGGCCGCAACCTGGATCGCCTTTCACCCGCGCGACTGTTCCCACGCCCACTGTGGCATAAAAGGCTCGCTCTGCTCCTGCCTTATCTGTGGATAAACATGGCAGCCGCAGCCACCATCTCGGTGGACGAGGACCACTTCTGCTGCCCCGTGTGCTTGGAGGTGTTGAGGGATCCGGTGACGATCCCCTGCGGCCACAGTTACTGCATGGAGTGTATCAAAGACTACTGGAGGAAAACCGGGAACAAGGCGGGATACACCTGCCCTCAGTGTCGGAGAGCCTTCAACCCGAGACCGGCCCTGGCCAGGAACACCGTGCTGGCGGGGCTTGTGGAGAAGCTCATGGAGAAGCTGAGTGACACCCGGATCCAGGAGGAACCTGGTGCGGGAACGACGGCGGTGGACTGCGACGCGTGTCAGGGGCGAAAGCGGAGAGCTGTGAAGTCATGCTTGAAGTGCTTGGGCTCGTACTGCGACTCGCACCTCAAACAGCACAAGAAGCACAAACTAACCGAAGTACAAGCGCAGCTGCACAAGCGAGTGTGTAACCGGCACGGCCGGCTCTTCGAGCTCTACTGTCGCACGGATCAGCAGCTCATCTGCCCTCTTTGCGTGACGGACGGACACGGCGGGCATCACGCGGTGCCAGCTGTCGAGGAGAGGACTGAAAAGCAGGTGAGGTCGAAAGTCGAAGCCGGTCAGAGATTCTACACGCTTTTATTGTCGTGTACAAATGCTTATATTATAAATGCTAATCTAGACTGTAAGTTTTTTTTTTTTTTTCTTCTTCTTCTTCTTCACAAGGTTTCATTGTCGTAGAGTAATCAGAGTCATTTCCTCGTCATGCACGGACGAGAAAGCGAACACTGTTTGCTAAGGGCGGAGGTGGAACGTCCGGCGCACTGATTCTGAGAAATGCATGAACTGCTATAACAATCAAACTAACAACAAATGAGTGTGTGCTTAAAAAACAAACACAACAGAAGGCGGTTTAACGCAGGACATTTTCTAGACGAGTTGAATACATCACTTTGATTTGATTTGATTTGATTTATTTATTTATTTATTTATTATTATTATTATTATTTAAAAACAATAAACAAAGACTTCAGCTTTAGTGCTTTAGTTCTCCTGTGTGAGCTTATACACTCGTACTAATCATTAACTCCACACATCCTGCCTCAGCACAATTAGCACTACTGATTAGCATTTCATTGGTCAGGTGCAAACAGATTTGACGTGCCTTAGATTCAAGAGAATGTAAAGTGATAAAGTTTTGTTTTTTGAAATTAACAATTCATCATAAATAGAATTAGTGGGTGGTGGCGCAGTGTGTTAAGTCTCTGAGTCTCTCGGCGGTTCGAGCCGCAGCTCCGCCAGGTTGCCGCTGTTGGGCCCTTGAGCAAGGCCCTTAACCCTCTCCGCTCCAGGGGGGCCGTATGATGGTTCTGACAGCAGCCTACTGACAAGAAGCTGGGATATGTGAAGAATAAAGACTTTCACTGTGCAGTGATGAACCAAAGTGGATCTGAGTGAACTGAACTTCACTCCGTCATCGTCTGTACTGCTTTATCATGTATACAGGGTCACAGGGGCCTGGAGCCTATTCCTATCCCTGGAATCCATCACAGGGCGCACACACACATACACACACTCATTCAATTTAGGAACGCCAATCAGCATGTCTTTGGATAGTGGGAGGAAAGCCACCAAGCAAGGGGTAGAACATGCAAACTCCATGCACACAGACCCTGTTGACCACCCTGTTGGGCCCTTGAGTGAGGCCCTTAACCCCTTACCTGATCAGATGTCTGATAATATTCAAAAACAGAACAAGTAAGTTGCTCTGGATGAAACACAGACAAGTACCCTGGGGAACGGTGCGCTTGTAGGTGGTTTTTCCTGAGACGACATTAGTGCGAATATCATGTGCAAGAATCTCATGTGGAAAAGAACGACTCGTGGGTGTGAATCTCACATCTCCAAAACCGAAGCTGCGGACTTTAGAAACCAAACGTGCCGCCGCTGATCGAGTGGAAAGTATAAAATCTCGAGTTGTTCTAATTACTATGTGTCTCGCTGAATGCGTTATTGACGTCTCTCCGAAATCAGAGGCAGTTCGAGGAAGCCTTGAAACGATCGAAACAAAGGAGCAAGGAGAAAGACAAGGAGCTGAGGAACATCATGAAATACCTCAAGGTAAGCGGACGGCAATAACGTGTTTTTACTGAAGAATTTTTTGAACATTGAATTGCGTTCATTATTTTATATTGAATACGGAATTAAAAATCCGGGACTATTATGTTGCAGGAAAATACTCGGTTCATCTTTTTCCGAAACCAGCACAACATACTGTACGGTATGTCAGGGGGCGTTCAAGTCAAACCGGGACTGAGGACGAAATTTCGTTGGGTAACATGTTTGGGTTATTAAAGGTTTCAGATGTAAGGCAATCACGTCTTCCGTGTATTAAAACTTTCTACCTTTGATGGTGTCCAAGCACTTGTATAAGTGAAACACTTGTATAAGTGCATTAGTGTAGCAGCGGATTATATAGAGGAATAAAGGGAGGTTTTTACTCTCATAACTGTGTTCTGTTATTCTGCACAATCAAAAGTCCCAGTTTGACTTGAACACCATTCGTAGTTGTGTGGCACTGGCAAGAACACAGGCTTTGGGTGTCACAGACAAACCGGAAAGCATGTACTTCTCTTTATGAGTATGATTTATGATTGACTTTATGATTATCTTTTGTAAAATAATATCCGTTTAAATCCATTTCTAGGTCTCATTAGGTTTAGATTATGTGGCATGGAAACCATTGCAGGTTACTTTGAATGAGTTGTTGTTATTATCACGTAATGTACTGTAATTCCATCCAAAAGTGAATCCTGTCCAGTAGATGCTTTGGAAATTCATCTTTTATTTGGACCCCACAAGAACTGCGGTTTACTGTGTGTTTTCGTCCGCAGCGCTCAGCACAGGCCGTGGAGGAAGACAGCGAGAAGATCTGCACCAAGCTGCTTCGCTCTATCGAAAGGAAGCACGCGGAGGTTAAAGAGCTGCTCAGAGCCGAGGAGAGAGCCGCGCTGGCCCAAGCCGAGGTCCTGCTCGAGCGTCTGGACCAGCAGACTGAAGATAGCAGGAGGACCGAAGCCGAACTCGAGCCGTTCTCACGTACTGACGATCACATCCACTTCCTGTTGGTAAATTTTCTTTTGTCCTAAAGAGGGGACTCGAATGGGCTGGTTTAGTTCCTTGTCACGGAGCATCGGGTCACTGGGGAGGAAATGATATCCAGATGTGCGAAGAACAAACAGCGGAGTTCAAAATGATACGTTTTAAATTTTAACCGCTGATCTGATGTATGACGTGGAAGTTTTATAGTCTGGTTTCTTGGCGGCACAAAAGCAGTGGACGTGATGACGGCTGAAATAATCAGAAGGTGCTGAATTCAGCTAAGAAACTTGGAATCATTCAGGTTTTATTCATTCATGTTTTAAAGGAAGGTCAGCTCTGTTTTGTTAATGTTTACAAACAAACATCAACAACAAAAACAAAAAAATGTTTATTGTTTTTGATTTGCGTTCAAGTTTACACACATTGTTTTTATGTATACAGTACATATACAGTATGTCCATTTTAATAATTTTAAGAAAATGGATTAAGAAAACCCTTTTTGTGTACCAGAATAAAAAGCAAAAGTAGAAAATGAAGAAAAAATAAAAAAAAAAATCACAAAAAACTAACAATAAACAATCATTGTCTGTTCATCATCTGTTTGTGGTTCAGAAATGCAAACCCCTTGTCATTCCTGCTGATCCTGATGAGCTGCCTGACGTTGATGTCCATCCGTATTTCTCCTTGATTGTTCTGAGAAGAGCGATCACGGAGCTGAGGGAGCGAGTGAACGACATCTGCGACAGGGAGTTGGCCAGGATCTCAGATTTAAGTGAGTTTAAAAATCGCATTCATTTTAAAGATGACACTCAGTGGTGCACCGCCATGGGACAATAACCAGCAGTAAACCGGGGTGATCCGGCCTTACCAGTTGTCTGTGCTCTATCTATAGCTCTGTCTATGGTCCTTGTACTTTTCTTCTCTGTGCTTCCAGTTAAACACGAGCAGAGTCCGACAGCTGAAAGCACTTCCCCTGTCCCTGCGTGTCCAGAAATAGGTACTGAACTCCAACTCGCACCAAGAAACCTCATCCCCGTGTCTTACATGAGCTGATGCTTCTCATTAAAATGTTTCAGTTTCTCCTGTGAAAAATGTGGAGCAAGCGCAAAGTGAGCCGAAGACCAGAGCTGACTTTTTGCGATGTAAGCATGTTGTCCTCACAGATCTGCTAATCACAACCTTTCATCCAGTTGGATGAAAAATGCAGTTCAGTATTTGATGTCTGATATTTGCTACCATAGTTTTGCATTATAGATATGATGCTAATGTAGGTAGTGAGTCTGCCAGACATGTTCTTTGGGGGTAGATAATAACTTACAATAATATCCGTTTATAGCTCCTCAGTAATAGGAAATATGATTTATCTATACAAATGACCAACATTTTACCAGACACCGTAGTACATATAGTAGCTATATGATGTAATCTTATATGGTTGCCACCATCTTTCACCTCTATTGTACTAGAAAGCTGGAAGTGTAGAGAATGATGTGATATAGATGGATGGCGTGGTGGTTAGCACTGTGGCCACCTTCAGGGTTAAGGGTTCGATTCCCACCTCGGGTATGTCGGCGTGGAGTTGACATGGTCTAGACAGTTGGTTTCCTCCGGGTACTTCAGTTTCCTCCCAGTCTAAAGACAAGCAGATTAGGCTAATTGGAGTTCCTGGGTGTACCCCACCTTGTACCCAAAGCCTCCTAGAATGGCTCCAGGCCCCTGCCAGCCAGTACAGGACTTTATTCTCCTCACCATTTGGCTACAAACTGTATCACTGGTAAGAATTTAAAACTTCTAAACGTTCATCCCTGTTGGTACACTGTTGCTTAGTAAGTTCCACCAGTCGCAGAAAGATGTTGGTGGAAGTAAATAACTGGTTACATAAAAAACAAATCATCATCTGATGGTGTTTGTGGAACTGTTGTATGAAAGCAATATCACTCTTGAAGTCGCGCTGTTGTCTGAAGGCATCACAGCCGTGCTGATATCAAGCACAACGGTACCCCCTTTCATGTACAGTAATATTGCTTAATTACATTAGGTCCATTTTTCCCCCTGACTTTCTTCCTAAATTAGTCTTGGCCTATTCCCACCCAACACCCAGTCAGGTCTCCTTTATGGACGCTAGGGTGCTTCCTTTAGAGGTACATGAAACCAGTGCACAGCATATTTTCAAATGGCTGCTAATGCGCCATCATGGGGCATCATCGCTCTCTCGCAGGATGGTGCTATCCATCCACTTTTGCATTTGTGAGCTCAGCTCACTCTAGCGGTGCGACACGAAAGTGTTCACAGCTCCATCAGGAGATTGAATCTGTATGAAGCCACCACTATTTGTGGCAAGGAGTATCCAAGTCCGGTTATGCAAAAAAGGATGGACCACTCTCTATTAGCCACTAGTGGGCATTAGTGAGTTTATGTATCTGGAAGAGGGCAGAGAGCTCTCCTCCCCAAACCCCCCCCCACCTCAAAGTATGTTGCACTGCCCAATGGTACAGTAAATGCAAAAAGATGGTTCATATGTCTCTGGTGGGAACTGGCCAAGTGCAAACTATCACACATGAATAGAAAGTGAAATAACTGGACACAGGGTTGGTCAGAGTTCCTTAAAAAGCAGGTGGGACAGGGTCTAAATGTGCACATTTTGTTTATAGGGAGATGTCCTGCCTCTTAGTTTCACCAGTGCAAATCTTCCTTTTCTGTCACAAACATACTTTAATCATTTTCTTCGTCTACAGTCTGCTGCGAGGTGACGTTGGACCCAAACACTGCCAACTCCTACCTCTGTCTTTCAGACGGGAACCGGAAGGTCAGCACCTGCTACGACTCCCAGTACCATCAAGAACATCTGGAAAGATTCGGTGGCTGGGCTCAGGTCCTGGCGAGGGAGGCCGTCTCCACGCGCTGTTACTGGGAGGTGGAGTGGAGTGGAAAAGGTGGGATCGGTATCGGCGTATCTTACAAAGGGGTTAACCGGCATGGTGGGAACGCTGACGGAAAACTGGGCTGCAATTCCAGATCGTGGAGTCTGAACCTTTCTGAAGGCCACTGTACATTTCAGCACAATAAAACCAAGCTGGAGATACCATCTCCCATTTCAGCTAGGATAGGGGTGTATCTGGACCACAAGGCAGGGATTCTAGCATTCTACTGTATTTCTCCCAGAAGGGACACCATGACCTTGCTGCATAGAGTACAGACGACTTTCTCACAACATCTCTACCCTGGATTTTGGCTTGGCCTTAATTCTACAATTAAACTATGCTCCATCCTTAACTTCTCAGCTTAGAGAAAGGGGGACTCTAAATAGCACATCCACAAAGTGTAGACTGGTGGTATTTTTAGAACAAAAACTAAAATAGACCATCTTGAAATCTGTGCTGGACTGAAGATCCAATGGACAAATTGGTACTTGTGATTTTGTATCCCATGGGTCTTGGCAAGCATTAAGCAAAGGGCTTCTCGTTGAGGTCCAATGCTTAATGGAAGAACTGAGACCTTACGAATGTACTGTAATAAGGGCAGTGGTTAAGACGGGATCTCCCAACCAGTAGTCCGCCAAGCACGGCCAAGTAAGGCCCTTATAACCCTCCATGGAGCAGTTGAGAAAATGCAAGTCAACTCTGGATAAGGGTGCCTGAAAAAGGCCATCAACATTAATGTGTTCAGATGTGTATAGGAGGCTGGTCTGGACAGGCTGTATTACTGAAATATCCTGTAGGCTAGAAAACCAAGAAGTGATCGCTGATGTTATTAGAACAGCTGTTTAAACCTGGCAACTCGCTTGAATCTTTCAAGCTCTGACAGCAGGGGGCATCCTACAAGGAATCCCATTGGTGCAAATGAACTGAAAGTCATATTCATTTTGATCAGGCAGCTCTAAAAATTACATAAAATATTAATACATATTAAATCAGATGCCAATATACAGTAAAACAGGTCTTAGGGGATAGACATCAAGCCATAGCCAAGGCCATAAATGAACTCCAATACAACCTGATGTCAAACAGTAGATGGAAGATGTGCTGCTCTTGGCCTAATTGTTGTTCTTGAGCTTATGTCATGTTTCAGATTTCAAATCAGAACTGTTTTTTTGTTTTGTTGTTCACCGTCATGAAAAAAGTTATATTAATAATCACACTGTATATCAGATGAGAAAAAACTCATGAAGTATAAAATTGTAATAAATACGCAACCTACAGTACATCTTCACAGGTTGGCATCTTCAGTATGAAACATCTTGTGGCCATGCCATGTTTGAATGAAAAAAATAAATGCACCTTCTGCATATTCAAGACTGAACTGTAAATATTAGCACCACTTGTGATTCACTGATATAAAATCTTGTGAAACTCATCATTAAAAGTCCGACTACTGTGACGTATTGTTGCTAACCTGGATGACTAGAAAGTTTGAAGTGAAATTTACACACTATATTATAATTCAACACATACTGTACAAAAAGAAAAGATAAGAAAAAGGCACGACTCTGGCTGAGTTTGTAAGGCTTTGTAACGGTTTATTGGTAACTGTGCAACAGAAAAGCAGCAGGCAGCCCTTTGAAATGAGGTGATGAGTTGATTGTCGAGCGAAAGCTCAGATCTTGTTGAAAGCAGCAACATCAACACTCTGGACCTGCGTACAAAATGAAAAATACTCCAAAAAGTTAATGCTTGTTTCGAGCATGACAGGCTGGACTACGGTTAACATTTAACTACGGTTAAACTCGGCACTCACGTAATCCTCGTATTTGGTGATTTCCTCCTCGAGGATGTCGACTCCCACTTTGTCGTCCTCGACCACGCAGTTGATCTGCAGCTTCTTGATGCCGTAACCGACGGGCACCAGTTTGGAGGCGCCCCAGAGCAAACCGTCCATCTGCACCGACCGCACACACTCCTCCAGCTTGGCCATGTCTGTCTCGTCATCCCACTGTTCAGAAATAATACAAATCGCAGTAACAAAAAACATACCAATTAATGCAATAAATATACACGTTTTACTTTGATCAAAAGACAAAAATATATTACAGTTAAAATGATCAATGAAATGAAACATTTTAAGAATGTGGTATTTGAAAAAAATGTGAAAAGGTGAGAATTTTCCCATACAATGGAACAAAAAAAAAAGAAAAAAAAGGAAGGATTCGGTAAATAGCTAAATGAATAAATACAATAATAACGATTAAAATCATCTTAATGTATCAGAGTTCTAAAAGAAGAATGGATGATGAAAAAATGGATGAATGCGATTGATACAATAATTGAATAAGTTAAAAACTATAAATAATATTTATATTTAATGAATAATATTAATTAAATTATAAATAAATTAATTCATATTATTTAATATTTATTAAATCATATTAATGGAGGGAACATCAAGGAATTAAAACAATAAAAAATAGACAAATATTGATTATAAATAATCAAACTGAATCATTTTAATAGTAATAAACAATAGCACAGTATTTGTACGAGACGTCTCTAACGCAGCGAGTGTGCGAGTGCGTACAGGTTTGACGTCGAGTATGATGGACGACTTGGCGATCAGGACGGGTTTCTTCGCCTTCTTCGCTGCGTACTCCTGCACCCTCTGTGCTTTAATGCGCTCTGCCTCTTCGTCCTCCTCGTCGCTGCCGAACAGGTCGATGTCGTCATCCTCGTCCGCTTCTTTCACCGCCGCGCTGGGTTTCGGAGCCGGGGAGGCCTACGGTCGAAGATGAGGAAAGTCGAGGTCGAGTAGTGTCTCCATAAACAGAATGAATACATTCAGTGGCACCAACATCATGCTGCGTACGCACGCTTGATCCCTCCCCCCCTCACCTGCGGAGCGGCCGCGGCTTTGGGAGCCGGACTCGAACTCTTCTCCAGCATGGACATTCTGCTCTCTAGTTTGGACAGCATGGCCCTCAGGTCATCCACCACTGAACAAAACATAACACACAACACAATATTAATATAAAGTCTTGTGCAAATCGTCACATCCTGGCCCAATCTACCAACAATTTTAATTAATTAAAAAAAATTTTTTTTTTTTACCATTCATGGCTCTCGGAACGAAATGAACAAGAACATACATAAGGTTCACATTCCATGGGTGGAGCTACATCGCTTTTGAATAAACTCAAGTCATAATGTTAACGTGATTCAAGCAGTTCATTAAAAACGGATTTAAGGCCAGTTTTTCAGTAAACCACTGAAAGTGCTAAAAGAATTGTAGAATCTTGTAGGCAGTGAGCACAGACACTTTCTTCATCAAAGCTGCTTTTACTTTTTGACAATTCTATCTCAAACCTAGGCTCACCCTCAGTAACCAAAACGAACCTTTTTTTATTATTATTATTTAAATTTTCTTCAGAGAATGCATATTTTCACGCATAATTGCGCATCACGGTCAGATTTTCCTGTCGTCATGGAGACGTTTGGTGCTCACCAATATATAAAACCAATCCTACACTAACACACAAACCTTTGTGGAGGTTCTTGTTGTCCAGCTCCAGGCTCTTTACACGTGAGACCAGGCCGCTCTGATCTTCTGATCTGCTGGCATTCTGACTCTAGAGGCAAGAACACAAACACCGACGATTAGAGACCCCGATCTGCCAGGAGGAACAAAAACCGCAAGCTCTGAGCGAGTGCACGGGAACACACACCATGCAGACAGGCAAATTAAAACCGCACCTCCAAGTGAAGTCGTGACGCGACGTCAAAACCTCAAAGCGCGATCCCCCTTAATGTGTGGTTTAGTTTCGGTATGTCTGATGTACTCCAAATGACCTGAGCATCATGTGGGCATGCAACACAAGCAACGATGAGAAATGTCAAAAAAAAAAAAAGGAAGAAAAGGCGAGCCCATAACATCTAACTTTTGGTAAAATCATTTGAGGTTGGAGTCGATGCTTTCCTTGGCAGAGAGTGAAAGAATAGTAGTAGAGCGTGTAGTATCAGATCGACCGCTGGCTCATTTCCATACTCTGTTTTTTATTTTGGCTTACTTTGTATTACTTATTACGTTACAGGAGGAATATGATTCCTTAACCATAAATGCAGAATACAGATCATAGAGCACCAAAGGATGGAAAAACGATCAGTAAACAAACAAACAAAAAAAAAAACACGACAGGCATTCAAGTCAAACCGGGATTTGTGATGAAATTTCTCGAGAGTGAAGACGTAAAAACTGATTGACATTTACTGAAAACTTCATGCACAGTGCGGTGATGAGAATCACGGCCACTGTGAAACGTCTGCGAGTGGAACGCCTCATCTTTGAAAACTGAAGGATAACGTGCTGCTAACTTGCGGAAGAGACGCATCTATCTGTGGGAACCGTACACACAGTCATTCACCAACACAACTTGTACGAGAACTTTGCTGGGAGTTATTGCCACGTCCCCCCGTACACCTCACTCCAAGCTATTTTCATATGTTTGGGGGAAAATTAAAGGAGTTCCTGGGAGGCCGGCGTTTCAGATCTGAAGCAGGTAGTCCGGAGAAAACTTTCTACCTAGTATTAGCAGGATGTAGCAGGAGATTATATAGAGAAATAACCGGAGATTTAACTCTCAAATTTATTATTGTTCTGCACAATTAAAAGTCCCGGTTTGACTTGAACGGCCATCTATTAAAATGACATTCACCAAACAACGTTTGCATTTACGATTATAAATTTGTAGTAATGTTTTACAGAAAATAAAGCAATCCCTTATAACACTGTTAATTATACATTATTACTAGGGACATTTTTGCTCCGATCAGGATTTTTGGGGCCGATCACAGATCACTAGAAGCTGTATCGTTCGAAACCGATCACCGATTACAGGGTCTAATTAAGGCTTTATTAAACTATATCTAACAACAATGTGAATTAAGTAGGGGTGCTAGAATTCCCAGACCGGTGAGGCCATTTTAGCAGCGTGCAAAAAAAATTGTCCCGCGAGTTTTGAGTCATCTGATCGGCTTTTCTATATCGGCTTTTCATTATAGAGACCGCCGATCAAACTTCCCAAAGCCATTATCGGCCGATTATGATCGGCGACCGATCAACCGGAGCCCCCCTAAATTTTACAATTGCAAGAACATCCAGTTCAGAAACACAGAAGTTTGATCTTTATCTTCTTGTCTTCAGTAAAATCCAAAACACAAACCTAATGCCTAGCAATAAAAAATAAGGCCAAGCAACCAAAACACAGCATGCAGATGTATTCTGAAATTCAGACACACACATCACACACGGTCATGCAGAAAGTGTGTGTGTGTTCTGCTCCTGTGCGAGGCCCGCAGGTTGCTGTGGCACTTACAGACTTGCGCTCGCGAGGCTTTTGGGCTCGAGGATGTGCTTTACCCGAATGCAGCGCTGCCTTCACCTGCCCATGCAAAACCCCCCCGGGGCAGGAAACACAAGAGGGGAGAGGAAAGAAAGGAAAAAATAAAAAAGAAGGAAAGAAAACACATGAGGTTACACAGGAAGCTCCACACATCTCTACATGAGAGAGAGAGAGAGAGAGAGAAAACATTTAACACACAGAACTCGACAAATTCATCACCGTAACAAGCAAACTAACTCTTGAGAAAACACCGAAGACTAGATTTATATTCTGTACATCTTCTATTGAATGGAAAAAAAAAAAAATCTAAAGAAACCTACAAAAAAAAAAAAAAAAAATTTCTGAAATAAACGCACTCAATTTTTTATGACAACCGTGACTATGAAATTATTTACATCTACACGCACAGTACCAGTCAAATGTTTGGACACGACTTCTAATTCAGTGCTTTTTGTTTTATTTATTTTACTACATTCTAAAGCAATACTAGAGATTTCCAATACTGTATTTTTGAAATAACAGTCAGGTGTAATTTTAACACGAAGGTCAGCTTGCAAGTTCAGTCCTTGTAAGAACAGTACTTTGTCGTATGCATTTGCAAAACACATCAAGCACCATGATGAAACTGGCTCTCGTCAAGACCTTCCCAGAAAAACTAAATTAAACCTTACCTTTAATTCTCACACACACACACAAAAAATATATATATACACAGTACAGACCAAAAGTTTGGACACACCTTCTCATTCAGCGAGTTTTCTTTATTGTGTTCTTTAGCCCAAACGCGTCTCTTCTGCTTGCTGTCTGTCCTTAGCAGTGGTTTCCTAGCAGATATTCTAGCATGAAGTCCTGATTCACACAGTCTCCTCTTAACAGTTGTTCTAGAGATGTGTCTGCTGCTAGAACTCTGTGTGGCATTGACCTGCTCTCTGATCTGAGCTGCTGTTAACCTGCGATTTCTGAGGCTGGTGACTCTTGGTCTTCGGTCCGAGTGTGAGCCAGTTTCTTTGTAGCGCTTGATGGTTTTTGTGACTGCACTTGGGGACACTTTCAAAGTTTTCCCAATTTTTCGGGCTGTCTGACCTTCATTTCTTACAGTAATGATGGCCGCTCGTTTTTCTTTACTTAGCTGCATTGACTGCACATTCCACCAGTAAGAGCAGAGTGTGAAGGTTTAATTATCAGAGTAATAGCATAGTTTTGCTTAAAATACTGCAATTCACAAAAGATTATGGGTGACCGAGTTCGAAAGAGGACAAATTGTTGGTGTGCGTCTCGCTGGAGCATCTGTGACCAAGACAGCAGCAAGTCCTTGTGTGTATCAAGAGCCGCGGTATCCAGGCTAATGTCGGCACACCACCAAGAAGGATGAACAACATCCAACAGGAATAACTGGACGCAAGAGGAAGCTGTCTGAAAGGGATGTCCGGGTGCTGACCCGCATTGTATCCAAAAATCTGTTTCCACCACATCTGTTCATTGGGACGATGTACAGGGTCGATGGACTGGCTGCTATAGCCAAACCTTTGGTCACTCGTGCCAATGCCAAACGTCGGTTTCAATGGTGCCAGCAGTGAAAATCTTGGGCTGTGGACAATGTGAAACATGTACTGTTTTCTGATGAGTCCACCTTCACTGTCTTTCCCACATCCGGGAGAGTTACGGTCTGGAGAAGACCTAAAGAAGCGAACCACCCAGACTGTCGCATGCCCAGAGCGAAGCATGGGGGTGGATCAGTGATGGTTTGGGCTGCGATATCATGGCATTTCCGAGGCCCAATACTTGTGCTAGATCGGCCCGTCACTGCCAAAGACTACAGAACCATTCACCGACCATGTGCATCCGATAGTTCAAACATTGCATGGTGAAGGTGGTGCTGTGTATCAGGATGATAAAGCAACAGTACACACAGCAAGACTGGTGACAGAGTGGTTTGATGAACATGAAAGTGAAGTTGAACATGTCCCATGGACTGCACAGTCACCAGTCACTTTGGGGTGTTTTAGAGGAGCGAGTCGGAAAACGTTTTCCCTCCACCAGCATCATGTAGTGACCTGGACACTAGTCTGCAAGAAGAACGGCTCAAAAGCTCAAAATCTCTCTGTCCACCGTGCAGGACTTGTATCCGTCATTCCCAAGACGAATTGATGGAGGCCCGAACCATATTAATGAATTATTGTGGTCCAACACAATAAAAGTTTCACTTTCATTGTCCAACCCCGTATGTATACACACACAAACACACACACTTTTATACCATGTCTAGATTTTGAATGTTGGGAAATTCATACAATTCAAAGTGTTTCATTTGGGGATTTTTAAATGGACATGGATAATATAATTTCCAAATATTTATTATTATTAATTCATTAGTTTCATTCATTTGTTGTTGTTTTTCCCCTAAAAAAAAAGCCATCAGTACATGTTTGATCGAACCCCGCAGTGAATAGTGTGTTAACAGTTCTAGCCTTTCGAATGCAGATCAGCCTTTAAAGTGTGGTGTTTTGGAAACTCAATATGTTTCGATACACTTAAAACAGTAAACAGTTCAGTACACTAATCTGTACATTGAAATGTTTGTTCATCTGAATTTGTGGAATATAAGCTTCAGCACAACACGACAAAAACACAAGAATCATGCGAACATCGGGCGTGCTGTCGGGCAAAACGACTCCAACACCATCACCAGCGACACACACAAAGCACCGGACACGACATTAACATCAGCCGATGGTATTTACAACCTCAATCATCTGGAACAAGATACAACATTTTTCATGTTGGAAGATTTAGACCAGTTGATAAAAAAAAAAAAAAAAATTAAAAAGCTGACAGAAGAAAAATGAGGTGTGATTCCTGAAAAGCAGAAGAGGACACTGTAGAGCTGGCAGACTGAGTAACATCACAATCAGTGAACTTTCAAATGGAAAAAGAAAAAAAGAAAAAGGGCAAACCATGGTGGTGTGGCAACATTCCTGAATAAACATATTACAGTTGATGTGGTGTTGATGTGCTTAAAGCGGTAGCAGAAGCAATGGCAAAAAATATATAATAAATGTACTTTTATTTATATGGAACAAAAACAAATAAATAATAAAATAATTAAAAAATTAGGATAAAAAGGTGCCAAAACTTAGAAGCCAGTACACTTCTAAGGGGAAAATTAATGCGAAATCCAGTTATCTGTAGACATTCAGATGCATCTCCTGAAACCTTTAAAGGAGACAGGGGCAATACACACACACACACACTGCCTGTTTTTTGTTCTTTTTCATGATTGTATTGACTAGACAATTAGATTTTTCCCCCTAATGTGACCTCATAAAAGAAGAGGCGTTTAGCTCAGCTCTGCTGCTCTCTGGAGGGGTGTGGCTCAGAAGTAGCTCATTTACATAGCAACTAATTTGCGTTAGAAATACACACCATTTCAGTGTCTAAGTTTGTTTAGAATTGTGCAAAAGTCTGAATCAAAACAATGTATACAACTGTATACATGTGTTAAATAAAAGGCTGATCTGACTAATCTCGCTGTGAACCAGATCACGGAGTACAGCCGGACTAATATCTACAGTTCGGTTGTGTATAACGAGGTACCTGAGGAGCCGAAGGTACGCCGTTCATTCCCTCGTAGAAGCGTCGCTCTGCTTCGTCATATCTGGATTTGTCGAACCAGATCTTCTCCTGGGCGAGGCACTGGAGTCCGCTCATGATGACGCTGCGATGACAGAAAACATCGTGAGCAAGGAAACTAGAAACTAAAAAAAAAAAAACAGACTTTAACTCGCGACCATGACGCCTCGACCCGAGTTCAGTGCCAACGCAGGCCTCAAACGGGTGAACCTGCACCCGAGCGCAGTGAGATTTCATACTTCATGTATCCATCAGTATGTTATTTAATCAGCCACGTGAAAATTATGGATACTAGAGACCTTACAAGTGAGAGCGAAACTGATCCAAGACAAACAAACACATTTTACACTGAATACAGTCTCAACAGAACATCAATCCTTTTGTTTAAACCAGTTTAAATCGCTTTGCAATTTTACGAAATTTTAACCATCGGTCAGGACGTGGAAAAGTCTCATCTCAAATCTACAAACAGCCACAAAACAAGACCAAATGTCTAACAAGTCTCCAAGTTGTTAATATTACTCTGTAACCCTGCGTTCACACCGAACGCGGCGAGAGCGTCAAAGTTTGCTCTCGCCGCCCTGCCGCCGATGCCTGTCGCCGCCGCTCTGACGTCGACCGAATGCCTTTCTTGTATTTAAAGGGGCCGCAAAGCAATCAAGCTTGTTGATCTCATGGAGACTGACCAAAATGTGGAAGAAAACAAGAAATAGATGGATAGAAAGAACTGCATTGTAGAAATAAACAAATTATAAGGCATTTGTATGGTGTGACTTCTGTTCATTGTGAATTGCTAGTCTAATGTAATATTTTTTAATTATATTATATTTCTTATCATCATTGTCCAAGCATAATTTTTTAAATTAATGTCCCTGTACACAAACAGGGACATGTCATAAATAACCGGGAAACGCGCTACTGCAATAATTAACTTCTCCATTTCGCTTGGTTACTAATGTCGCCGGAACAAAAGTTTACAGGACTGCGTTCCGCGGAATCCGCTCAAGCGGAGGACCTCTACTTTTTTATTGGTTGCCGCTCAACCGCGTCATAGCTCATTACCATAAAGTTGAGCTGATTTCAACTCCCTTCGCCGCCGGCTCCCATTGAAAATGAATGACTTCCGGCCGTTTTGACGCTCTCGCCGCGTTCGGTGTGAATGCAGGGTTAGATCAGCATCCTCTATATACGGTACAGGGGCAGTGAGGAGTTCATTCGTACCAGGATTGTTGAATTTACGCATTCTGCACAATTAACCGCATAAATTTTTTTTTATCACAATGTAGACCTGTGCAATTATTCAAGCGTAAAAGATGCTATTTAGATGTAGACTAAATAAAGAAACTGCAACAAACTGCACAAAGATAAGTTTTAAAAAATGTTTGCAGCTACCTTATTTCCCCTCTCATCTCTTCCAACCATTCAGCATTTAGCATCACCAGTATACTAATCACTGACCTGATCATGTGCACCTGTTTCTCACTCTGCTTCATGCCTGAAGTTGGATCATTTTACTTTTTATCCTTGAACGATTCAGGCAGTCACTATGTAGCTTAACAAGTGAAAGCATTCCTCTGAAACTGATCAGGTACCGGGGGAGTGGAGTGAAAATGAGAGCCTAAAAAAAAAAAAAGGGCCTTCAGGAAGCCAGGAGAACGAAGATTACGTAAAGAAATGAGGGAAAAATACAGTAAGCAAAGATGGTTTTGCTCAGGTTACAAGTTAAAGGGAAAAAAAAATAAAATGGGGAAAAATGCTTGAATATACCTGGTATAGAAACAAAACCCTGAATTTAGGACCGAGACGTCTGAATAACATTAAGTCTAGGGTTGGGCAATATCACCACATACCACCATCATGAAATAAATACATCACAATATGCTTTACTTAAGTAAACTAAATTAATTAGTTGTTGAGGTGATTTTGTTGTTGGCCAAATCAGCCAGCCGTAACTGAAACTAAAGGAGTCTGGTGGTGGTGATGGTGATGCTGTCTGAGGAAAACAACGGAGATCCTACTGGAAGTTCTCGAAAGATTTTAAGTAGAACCTCATTAGAAAGTTAAACTTTTCAAATTTTACAGAAACTCCAAAACCATTAACATTTATTTACATTAATCATTCCAAATATCACACTTTACCCCCAATGGTATACACAAGTAATGTCATTTCAGGCCTTAAAACTGCTGTTAGGGTTTTTTCTGTGAAGTCAAACCTAAAGCCATCCTAAGCCGATCTACAGACATGGGTGTGTGATTTAAACACACCAGTAAAATCCATGCATTGTTTTATTTTGCTGACGAGCCTGAACACAACAGTACACACACAGAACCTTCCTTTTCATCTACCGGACGTTTTTTTTTTTTTTTTTTTGCCCGTTTGTCTCCATGCAGCAAACAGACACCACACAAACCAGGAAGAAGCTTTGATACCCTGTCACTGGTTTGTCACAACGAGGACACAACTACTAACACACAAGCAGACAACCGAGAGCTTATCCTAATCCCTGAAAGGTTGCATACTTGTCCCGTTTTCTCTGAGTGGGATGCTCCGTCTCCGAGTAACCCCTCTTCCTGCGTCCCCTCTGCGGCTCGGAGGACGAGCGCTGGTTTTTCTGAGCGCTGTAGGAACGAGAACGCATACGCTCCGCCTCTTCGCGACGGGGCTGGTTCGTCGGTTTCCGTTTGGATCTGAACACCAGGGAGCGGTGGACCACCTGCTCTCTGGGACTCGTCCCCAAGCTCGACGAGTCCTGAAAGTAGTCCTGGGCTTGCATGTTGCTGTTGAACCAAACGATCTCGCCTCTCGAGCCATGCACAGGCCCAGTCGCCTCGGGGAAGAAGAAGGCGTCTTCAGAGGCGTGGCTTTCCGAATGGGATGAGCGCTGGGCTCCTCTCCTTCCGCCTCCACGGGGGTTGTGATGGGTAGCGGTGTTCGCCGAGCCCTGCTTCTGGCCACCTACTTCCTTGGGGCGGGACTGAGAAACCCTCTGATTGTCCATCTCATCACGCGTTAGAGCAAGGAAGGAGCGAGTGATATAGGGGACAAGCTGACTGGGTTCAAATGTTAAATCAGAAAGCGCAAATGCACCAATCTGAGACAACTACTGGCGCACTCACACAGCAGACTTGGACTTTTCAATTCAAACATAGCAAATTTCATGCCACAAGCGAATCTTGTTAACAGTAGACCTGGTTACTATAAGCGTGTTAGTATTGGATCAGTACCAGGTGTAGGTGCTACTCAGGGCTTGCAGAGCAAATCAAAAGTTTACCATCATGTCCACAGGGGAAGTACCAGACAACGGGATCAAGCAAGCCTTCATGCTACGGTCTCGAGCACGGATTCCAGTGGGCTTGATGGTCGGGATGGACATGCCAATCTCGTCCTCTGATCGATGCAGCCATGAGCTTAAAAGCTGATAAAGTACAAAGCCATGCGAGAGTGTCGCTCTTGACATTTTCCCCTGAAACATCAATATTCTCAAGTGTTGACTGAAGGTTGCCGTCCTTGTTTTCTTCCCTTTGTGTTCACTGATGGCTCGAATGAAGCGGTCGATCGGCCAGTGATCAGAATCGGCTGGTTTTCGGTTTGATTGCCCGTAACCGGTGATCACCTGATCAGCCTCAGAGATAAACGATTCTCTTACGAGTGGCGCAACAGAAACGTCTTTTTATGGCGTTACATTAACAAAATCTTTAGCATTATCAAGCTACAAGTGTCCGATCTCCCTTTTTCTCCAGACTGAGTGAATTAGTTACAAACCCACTCACTACACACGCATACACCAGTGCTAACTAGCAGAAAATTGCAAAAATAGTTTTGATACTTAGGAGGCATCTGAGGCAGTAAAATGTCGGCGTTTCTTTATCATCCTACAGGTAAACTATTTACACATTCACAACCCAAGTTAGTTTAGAAAGAATAATCATAGTGAATGACAGAGATACACGCTGCTGAGTTAAACTTTAAAATCTGTTGTTATTTGAAGTTAGTTTGTATTGTTAATAGTGAAAAACTAATGTTACGTGGAACGGGCTACATTTAATCACTCAAACTTTTTTTTTAAAGGTTTAAAATTCTAATAAAATCATGATACTTATAGAATGGTAATCTATACTTAATCGAATCGGTACCCAAGAATCGTGATCATATCGCATTGAGAGGTGACTGGTGATTCCCGTCCCTAGTAAATATGCAAGTGTACTCTGGTATGGAATAATATCACTAATGAAAAAGCTGGAAGCAGGAGCAAAAGTACCTGGACGTGGTGTGAATCGAACAGAACTGGGGCCTCCTCGGCATCCAAACATCAGCTCACTAATCAACAAGTACCAAACTGAACTACATTAGTACATAAACACTAAACAAAAACATTTATTTTGCCATTGTAAATGTTAATAAGCTGTAGACTTGATCCATTTCTGATTTGTTTAGTTTGTTCTTTTGCTTAAAATACAATATAATTGAACAAACCAGACATGAAATCAGCTCATCCAATGGGCCTGGGCTACTGATTTGTCCAACCTTCAACCAAAAAAACAAACCATCATCTAAAAACTACAGTAAACAGCCAAAAGTTTGTGGACACCTGACCAACAACCTGTGTGCGCTCCTTCCAACAATGTCTACCAAGTCTTTCTAAGCTTTAACATCCCTTAACCTTACAAACTTGTTGTTAATGCAAGCTTCACGAAGACATGGTACGTTATGATTAAAAAAGAAGAACCCGAGTGTCCTACACAGAACCGGAGCCTCCTCGACATCCAAACATCAGCTCACTTACTATACGACCTCACTAATGCTCTCATCCTGCAGCAATACAAGAACTTGCAATAATTTTGTAGCTGATTTAACGGAATCCCAACAACCACGCTCTCTAAAATCTAGGAAAAAAGACTTTCCAAAAGCGTGACAGAACATCTGGGGGGGAGAGACATCTGGAGTGCCAAGGTCATGTTTTTGCACTTTTTTTGGCCATACAGGCTACATACACTGTGATATTCAACACGAAACAGTTAAGCTCAGTCAGTCTTATTAATAATGCTAATTCAGGTACAGGCTTCACAGGCTCATCATGCGACTACTGGTTCATTCTGGAATAAGAGACGTTTCTGCAACAATGCGCAAAGCTATCAGGAACATTTAAAAACATTTAAATCTATAAATGTTGCTTATTCCAACTTGCCTTTGACTTCAACTACAAGAACACACACACAGTATGCATAAAGTACAAATTAAGCAGCATAATGATATTGCCCAGATGTAACGTAACAATGCAAACTATTCCAAACAAAATGCAAAACTATTCATCCAACATTCTCTCCAAACATTATACAACATGTACGACAAATAGAAACTCTAAAAAAAATATATATACACAAGGGTCCCATGCTCCAGTCATACATAACAGCTAATAACACTGGTAATGAAGATACATTACACATGCCTGCTGAGAGAAAAAACAAAAACAAACTATAAATAAAAACTAGCAAATGCTTTAAATAATTAAATCTAATAAGGGAAATAACACTGCATACATTGAAGCAGCACACCATGCACATCATCAGTCCAGGCATGGATCCGCTCCAGGTCTACATTACGCTAAAGCTTAAAGGCTGTCCGTCCTGATCAAACACACATGCCATGAGAACACACACACACACACATTCACACACACTCACCTTCTGATGAGCTCAGAGGAGTTAAAAAGTCAAGCCCGGGTTTTTGGGGTCTCTTTAATAATGAGCATTGGAACCATTAAAAGAGGAGAAACACATGTATAGAGGAAGTGCAAAAAGTATAAGCACCCTGGTTGTACATTTTATGATGTGTACACAAGCACTGAATGAATACAATTTCTTGGGTTGCTTATATTTTTTATTAGTTGTTTTTTTCCCCCTCCTTCCTATGTATTACAAATGCATTGAAAAAAATTATCATCCTGGACAAAATTAAATAATGAAATAAATAAAATAATATTTAGCTGGAGCGAAAGAGATATCCTCAGATGCGAAAGTTAACTGAAGTTGATTCTGTTAAATAAGAAAATGTTTCCTTAACTGTTTTATTCCTCCAACATTTACATTTATTGAAAGAATGACATTTAGACATTTTCTTATGTCTATTTGACACTGGAGACTCCTTCTATGAATATTAGAGACAAGGTGAAAGAACTGATGTAGATATGTATTGCGTTTTTTTTTTTTTTTTGTGACCGTACACTGACTCCAAAATCATCATCATCATATAATTATTCTTAAAAAATGTTTGCAATTGAGGCGGTAAAATGTTGCCATTCCACTATAATCCTACAGGTGGTGCTCTAAACTGTTCACAAATTATCAAGTACTATTAAGTTTAGAATTGTAATAAAACCTGAAGAAAAAAAAAGTTTTATGTTGAATCAGGATATTTATAAAATTGTGATAATTATAGAATCTCAATACAAATAGAATCAGCACCTTGGTGTCATGATAACATGGTATCGGTTGGTCCCTGGTGATTCCCATCCCTAATAAATATGATAAAATATTTTTAATAGACATATTTGTCTTATCTTATGGATTTTAAATGAGTAAGTTGAAAAATTAAGTCTGATGCAATCTTGTCAGTTAAATTTTTCATTCGGAATTTGCACGACAACACTAAACTAGAAGTATTGCCGAATAAACAGTGAGTAAAAATAACACAAGGACAAA
The DNA here is from genome assembly GCA_030347435.1 of Clarias fuscus. Lineage (NCBI taxonomy): Eukaryota > Metazoa > Chordata > Actinopteri > Siluriformes > Clariidae > Clarias > Clarias fuscus. The sequence continues at coordinate 9,885,085 of CM059231.1, forward strand.
CCAAATCAACCACAATAATACGTCTTTTCAAAATCTGTTACTGCTTGCATCTCTCTTATTTAAACCATGTCCGTGTGAAACCTTGAACTGCATGACTTTTAAATCTGTAAAATTATAGATGTGTACATTTAATTCCTAATGTTTAGAACCTTTATATTCCATCCTATCTTCTTTTTCAGGTCATGCACAGTCGTACAAGTATTTTGCTGTATATGATACTGCGTACGGTTGTGTATGTGACGAAATATTTATTTATTTGATCTGCCATTTAAACAATTACGCACTTGTAATTCTCCGATTTGGCTGAATGGTGCTTCCAGGTTCCAGTACGAGTGTGGGTGCATGCTTGTGCCCTGCGATAGACTGGCACCCCATCCAGGTTTAAAAATAGAACAAAATCGCGATAAAATGTAATATCGAATCAAGATGTAAAAAAAAAAAAAACAGATGTTTATCGTAATTTTAATCAAATCAGCACGGAGGAATCATGATAATGTATCGTGATGCGATTGGTGAGTCGCATCCCTACCATATCTTATGCAGTAATCTATACATATAATAAAACTGTAAAGTTGGTGTGTATGTACATTGAAAACATTGGCGAAAAAAAATAATTTGGTGGACGTAAGATGATTAATAGGATAAATCAATGTTTTATGGAATTGTTTGTTTGAGCATGCATCACATAAAAACTACTGAATTAATTTTAATGAGGTTTTCACGGGTGTATTTGGCCGAGCTTGGGGTAACATATAGGCTTTGTTTCATCAAGATTGAGCAAACTGGAAACACCAATTAGCCTAACCTGCATGTCTTTGGACTGTGGGAGAAAACCGAAGAACCCAGAGCCCGGGCAGGACGTGAAAACTCCACGCACAGACCCGAGACTTAAATTCGGACTCGAACTCACAACCCTGGAGGTGCGAGCATGGCCACGGAGTGTCCGAAATTCTGTTGTAGAAAATAAATCAACGCATTCCGATTAATCGGAATCGAGAACTCGGTGTACTGTATAACTCAAAGGATTTTTCATTAATTTGATTCCAACCTTAGATACTTTGAGCGATTTTAAGATAGTATGTAGGGATGCATGAACTTTGCTTCATATTAGGCCTTAGCTACTTTAATTTTGCACCGGAATCAAAACTCAGAATCTGGATCTCTTACTTTATGTGAATATATTTTTACAAAAAAATAAAATAAAACTGGCTACCAAGCATCAGGCAATAGGATGCATTAAGAATTCAATAAAAAAATATAGTTGCAAGCAACGATGACGGACGGGCCCAAGCGCCCTATGCCATTCCCACCCTGAGCGCACCGCACAACCTGTGTTATTCGAGTGTGTTAAGACCTCGAAAAAGCCATCGTCATTCGGTTGCACCGCACAACCTGCACACATCTCACACTATACAGGGCTAATGTCAGTTTGGGCCCTAAACATTTGTTGCGTGCATTAGTGTGTGTACACATTTGTAATATGGGTGTATGTATGTGTGCATGTGTGTGATGTACGAGTGTGTTTGTGTGTGTGCATGCAGCATGCATGCGTGTGTGTTGGGCCCTAAATATTTGTTGAGTGCATTAGTGTGTGTGTGTGTGATGTCACAGAAGGTGTCACTGAATATAATGTCACTCAATATAATGCCACACAAAGTTATTAATAATTTTTCGGCGTACGTTTAAAACATTATCGCGAGACTGACCCGTTTGAGATATAGAAAATCCCTCCGCAATTTTGCATCCTCGATGTCTTTAGATCTATTTGGCCCAGTTTAGTAGCGATTGTACAATTTCCCTTGGAGGAGTATATCAAAATCCATCGGGTGCGTTTTTGCGAACGACCCAAAATAACCGGCCTCCATGTTAAGACCCCCGAAAAGTCCAAAAGGGTGGGAAATTTTTTTTTTTTTTAAATCCTTAGGAAAACAAGAGGGCCCTTCACACACTATGACAACATAGGGCTGATGTCATAGTGCTTGGGCCCTAATAAAATGAATACTAACATTACTTCTGTAAGCTGTCACAGCTGAGTACAGTGTCATGAATACAGAGGTGTACATGTGCTTTAAGCATGGTCTAGGCTTAAATATAGGCTTTGTGACATCGTGTGATGTTATAAGAGTGTAAATAAAGACACCTAAGACTAAGTGAGGGTCAGGCTGGAGGTTTTGTGCTCAGCTCAGCTCAGCTATAGATAGACTTCCTGACAGCTTCAAGCCAGTTCAGTCTCAGCCACGTGGCGATAAAACCGACGCCACAGTGTTTCCACATCTCGAAAAGCACGATATAAACTCTCTTCTTCTTCTTTTTTTTAAATAAACGAAGACGTTAAACTATCCCGAAACTTTATTTCACTTACTTTATAAGCTTGTGTGTGACTCTGAGGGCCGAGTGAGCGTCTCGCGCAGGCCAGTTTGATCAGGAAAGAGATTTTCACCCTCCGGCGCGCTGAACTTCATCACCACACAGGGGGAGATACAAACCTGTACAGCTACAAACATTTAATATCCTTCAACATACATCTGTTTAAATAAATGAAACGTGTTGGATTAGTTTACAGAATGCGTTTCTGTGGTGATATTAAGCAAAACAATGCGACATTGTAGCAGAATAGAAAAGTTAATAAAGAGATTCCCCCCCCCCCCGAGGAGAAAGTGGTACAGTCCAACAACTCTGTAATGCAACTTTTGTCTAACTTTAGAGAGAGGGAAGAGAGGAAAATATGAGAAATATATAGAAAATATGAAATGAAATAAGTGAAATCCGAAAGAATATACAACTTTAAATTAATTATTTAAAATATTTATTTCATTATTTATTTATTATAATATAGAATTCTTGCATTTTTCACTCCTTGTGCTATTTTACTGCAACTTACTCAATTTAACTAAGAGGTTAAATAAAAAGTAAATGCAGGTTTAATATACTTTATATATATAGTATATGGTGATTTATACTGTATATAACATTTAGCTATTAAAAAAAAAAAAATATATATATATATATATATATCTACAGTATATATATATATATATATATATATCTATATATCATTTTTTTTGTTTGTTTTGTTTTTACATTTTTTTTTTTACATTTTTTTTTTTTAGATGTCTTAGATACCCTAAAAAGATGCGTTTGATATAAGAGCAACAAATTGGAATGATATTATACTGGGTCAGGGAGCAGTCGTGTAGTTTCAAAACAAAATTCGACAGAAAAAAATGGAATGAACAACAGTAACCTGGAGCAAATCATATGGATTCATTGTTATATTCATACAATTGTGATTATTAATTATTATAATTGTTTTATTGTTATAAAAAGTTTTTTTTCCCCCTATGTACTGTATGGAAACTTATGGCTACCCCTGGATTTATATATACATATCATGTTAACTGCTTTGAACAAGAAGGTCAGATTTTCCTCATGCCTTCTGTTAAAGCACAACTTCATATGACACTTTGATGGATTTGATCTAAAATGCATCACTAGAATCAACAAACGTGTAGAGTCCATACCACGTTAAATGCACGTTAAAGCCACAAACCACACACCGCACACTAAAACACTCCGAAGGATTTACGCTCTGTGTAATAAATGACACAAAAAGGCAAAGTAGATGCATGTCTACACATATTGCAGACTTTATATTTATTTATCCACAACTGCAAAAACCTGTTTATAAGGCAAAATAGCTAATCAACAAAGTCTTATTAGGACTCACCATTATGATGTCATGATGTTTTGATAGAGCAAAGGGCCCTATTGTTCTTAAAAAAAAGATTTTTTTTTTTTCCAGCACCCAGGGCTTTTTTGAGATCTTAACATGCATTAAGGTGAACGACTTTCACCGTGCATGTCATGGGCTTTACTCAACAGAAATTTATTTTGGGTTGTTTACAAAAACGCAACCAACGGTATTTGATATACTCCTCATAGGGAATTTATACAGGCCAATAAGATTTCAAGATATTAAGGGTGCAAAATTACAAAAGAATTTTTGATTTGAAACGGTTCAGCTGCTGCACGGCCTTAACCTTATGCCAGAAAGTGTCTGATAACTTCCTGAGTGACATCATAATGTGATGGTTTTTCCTGCATCCAGGGCTTTTGGGAGCTACCATGCTCAAAAAGCATGTGTATGTGTGTGGTGTGCCTGGGCGGCGATGGCATGGGTGCTGTTGCATTGCTTTGTGTGTAACATTAATACAACCTGAAGAAAGATATATTACCAGGTTTGCTTGACAAAAAGAAATAAGAAGAAGAATTAAGTCTAGCATTTTTATATAGTCTCCTATCATTCTTCTCTGATCATTCTCACCACATAGTGGATTTTATGACAATTGTATTAATGGTTTTCTGTTTTTTTTAGTATTTTATGTATTTATTTATTTTGTTTGTTTACTATTAAATACTTACAGAGTTTAATGGGAGCTCCTGGTATGTGCAGATGATTGGCAATGGAAATTAAATAAAGTAAAATAATAATAATAATAATAATAATAATAATAATATAAAGTAAAATGATGAATAAAACATTGAAAATCCATTAGATTTGACAGCTAAAGCTCAAAACTTACCAGAAGTAGGATTCAAACTCATGAGGACATGAGGCTTAACTAATCAGCCATCCATTACTTAACGACATTCCGTATATGCAGAAGCAACAGACGTCATGCTGCCTCTTGCATGTTGGATTTTTCTGTCAAGCAATTTCCAGCCATCCATCCAGGACCCTCTACACTCCCAATAAGCAATTTGGGAACGCCAATTAACCTAATCTGCATGTTTTTGGACTGCAGGAAAAAACTTATCAAAGAAGCTCTGTTTTTTTTTTTTTTTTTTTTTTAAACCAGGAATGGGGTTCAATTCTATGAAGACATAAAAAAGTTATTTAAGTTTTTTATTTATTTATATGAATTCAAAATATAGAACTTGCGTATTTTATTTCAGACTTAGTGACAAGGCAATTGCTGCCTCTTGAGGTACTGTACTTCCATTAAGGCACTGGTCCCAAAACCCTAGTCCTGGACGACCCTCTGTCCTCAACATCTTGAGGTTTCTCCTGTTCCTGTTGGTGTCGTCGGCACAGGATGACCCCCCCCCCCCCCCCGGCCCCCCCCCTCCCGGCTGGTCGTTGCGTTCTCACTCGCTTCAGTTCAAAAAGATCATTAATCTTCTGATTAGTTAAATGAGAAAACAGGGCTTTGAAATCTGTGCATTAAAGAAATCAGCTTGATGGGAACTAAATGTACACACAGAACAGATTTCTTTCTGGAGGTTTTGTTTCTACTGATGATTAAAGGTAACGTACAGTAGGTGAAGCTTTAATTCTACCAGGAGTGGGGGTCGAACCCACGAGGACATCCGTCCATTGGATCTTAAGTCCAACGCCTTAACCACTCGGCCATCCTGGTTCCCTCTGGGGACAGAAGAATACTTTTTTTTATAATAATAATATGCTTAAACGGTCATGTAAGCAGTACAGTATATACTATAGTACTATTCTGATCTTGAAACATCACAGTTAACCTTTAAAAAAAATCAGAGCCAAACTATCATTTAACATGAACCTGAAATGTATATCTTATTTCTTTTCTTTTCTTTTTCGTTTTTTTTTTTTTTTTTTACAGAATTCCCAGGCATTTGTTTGCTTCATCAAGCTGGGATCACACCATAGTCTCGTCATCTCAAAATTACTGCAATCACGAGCTTCCGTCTGTGCTAATAAGATGTAATTACTAGTCAGAAAAACGGTGCCAAGACTGAAACAGAACCAGCATGACCAAGAGCTGTTAACGCTCCCTCCTCTGCCTATGGACCGATGCCCATTGTTGGATCAAAAACAACTCCTGCTGCATATTGTACTCTAGTGCAGGCATACTAAAAGATAGACTGGATGTGCTGAATTGAGTGATTGGTTAGCACGCCAATTTAGAATATAAGCTCAGAGGCAGGAGGCGTCAGGTGTAGCGGTTAGCACTGCGGCCTCGCACCTCTGTGGTTGGGTGTTCGAGTCCTTCTTCAGGTCTGTATTTGGCAGCTTGAGGAGAATTTACTTTACACACGGATTTGCAGATTTCAATTAAGCAGATGATGTTTAAAGGCAACATAGTTGAAGCTTCACTTCTACCAGGAGTGGGGTTCGAACCCACGAGGACATCTGTCCATTGGATCTTAAGTCCAACGCCTTAACCACTCGGCCATCCTGGTCCTCATGTACGTGTGGAGTTTGCATGCACTGGTGGGTTTCCTCCAGGTACTCCGGTGTCCAAATCCCTGCAGATTAGGTTAATTGCCGTTCCCAAATTACCTGTAGTGTGTATGTGTGTGTGTGTGTTGTGATGGATGGGCCCCCTGTCCATGGTACTGTATATTGCCACCTCGTGCCCTAACTCCCCTGGGACAGGCTCTGGGTCCTCACCACCCTGTACACAAGACTAAGTGGTACTGAAGATGAGGTTCGGGATCCTGGAGCTGTTTATTGGTCAGAAATAAAACAGGTTATTTTATCGCTCTCTGGCTTCCTCGGACCTCTCAAAAAAGATCATGCTGGGAAGTGGATTTGTGTATTGCCCACGAGTGCGAACGAGTGTGTGAACAAGTGTCCCATCCAGGATGAGTCGGCCAAAATAATGTATATACACTTCAGGAAACGAAACATAAAAAAAATAGATAAAAAAAAATTATAAAAATTGTTTGATGTATATTATATTAATATTATTTATTATTTCTATCAATATGTACTGTAACATATAGCAATAAATATCAGGAAAAAAAACAATGACTTATTATAATTAGTATTAGATCGTTATTATGTATTAGGTTTTTTTTTCTTTCTTTCTGTCCTTGGATTGATTTTTTTTTTAAACCTTGAAAATACAGTTGCCATTTTGACCTTTAAACATTTTCAACCATGATTTAACATTTTCACCTTTCGTCCAAGCAGCTAAACAAATTTTTTAAAGGCATTTACCTTCATCCCTTACAGCCTTTAATCTTTTAACCTTTAATTAACCTTCACACACTCAAACCAGTGACACTAATAGTTTAAACTATTAATTACAATGATATTATGGTTTGTTGCTGATCAAAGTTCATCTAAGATCTTTAACCTGGTAGCTTGTGTTTACTTAATCAATTCCTTTTTTTTTTTTTTTTTTTGCAGAAAATGTTACAAGAATAAAGAAGTCAGTTAGCTGAAATTCCGTAGAAGTTACACACGTGATGTTTAGACACTAATGTGATGTTTCACTTTTTTTTTTTTTTAATTGTCTCTAATTTCATGATTCATTTATTATTAATATTTTAGGTTATTTATATTTGATTTAATTTAATTCAGTATTCTGAAAATATTTATATTATACATATTCTGTAATTACATATTATTCACATATATAACTGAATTCCACCTGACATTTTTTTCTCATTATTATAAACTGCTTTTCCTGCAGTGTGATGTACTGTAGCAGTAAAGTGTGCATCCTCTAATGTACTGTATATTCTGAAGGACACTTTATTAGGGCAGTGTGTGTGTGTGTGTGTGTGTGTGCGCGAGTCAGAGTGTGTGTGTCCCTCCATCCTGTCCTCAGCTGCAGGCTCTGGTGAAGGATGCGCTCTTCTCACTCTCCTACATTGTATTGTTTCCGCACAGAATGAAAGTGCTTTGACTTTGGATCCTGCCACATTATTTGGGGTAATTGCTTTCAAACGGCTCGGAGACCAGGGGACCGTATGGACAGTTTGCACATGGACGTGTTATATCTCTGGATGCTCGGCTCTTTCTGGAGATCTGTGAGTTTTACTGTTTATTGCGAATAGTTTTGTAGGGATTTTTTTTGGGTTACAGATTAAAGTAGGCTAGAAGTAGAACAGGAAAAAAAAAAACCACTGGGGAAATTTTTTTTTTTTAATTGACAGCTAGCTTAATTAACAACAAAAACCATCATTATAAGTACGATTATTTTTTTATAGCTTATTGTATTTAAAAAAAAAATATTCTGCAACAATGGATTCTATTTATTATTATTATTATAATTATTATTATTATTATTATTATTATTATTACAACATATTTAATAATCATATTTTAAATAGATGATTATTATAATAGATTAAAAAAAAAAAAAACAATAAATAAGCCTCAAGTAATACTTACGTAAAATTTGGTAAAAGAAGGAATACTCAAAAATATAGATGATAAATATCTTTAAATAAACGTACTTTTTACAACCTTTACGTCTCCGCATTTTCCTACAAAGCACAGTAATAAAACAATCCCAGTGTATAAAATTGACTTATTATTAAAATGACCACAGTTCTTATAAATATCCTCAGTTAAGCCAGTAAAAACTGCGCTTAATAAATATGTGAAAGCAATAAAGAAATATAACAAATATTAATATGATAAAACAATAACAAAAAATGAAATTTGCATTGGAACACAACGCGCTTCATTCCCTTATCTGAACAGTTCATTTGCTAATTTGAACTAAGAACAGTTCATTTGTTTTTAAGTAGCGTCGTGCGAATACAAGATAATGACTTGCTCCCACAAGACAAACAATCTGTTCGCACGAAATAAAATGTAAACATTATGGACATGTTAATGTAAGATTTATAGAGTTAAAAAATCTTTCTAAAAGATTTATTGTATACCTTTTTTTTTTTTTTTCAAATCGGGCAAATTTTTCCCTCTATGGTCTATAATACAGTATAAAGGGTGCTTTAGTCACAGGTCACAGTCACTCTTAGATATTAGTTATGTATGGCTGGTCTATACAGTACGTACAGTAAGTATATATAGTATATACAGTGCAGTATTTATATATCATTTATATCATAGCACAATGCTAGTGTATGCATCAGGTACAATGTTGCTCAGGGCTAAATTATTTATAAGTTGTAAACTCACAAACATAAATCATTAAAACGACTCCTGCTTTCATCATCACTGCTTGATTCGAGCTTTGCATGTGCACTCGGTCCGTAGGTGGAGGGCATCCACCCGGATTGCGCAATCATCTCTCAGCACATGAAGGCTCAGGAGCTGTGCCGTCAGACCCAGAAGAAAGAGATCAAGAACCAAACAGAACCACGGGGTACCTTACCAATCGTCATACTCTACCCTCTCCTTTTCCATGTATAGAGTACAAAATGCTGCTGGTTCATGTAGCGGGGTAGAGGTTCAATACATCAGAGGTATTCTGGGTAAAATTGATATTGGTAAAAAAAAATTTTTTTAAAAACTACAAATATGATTAAACTCAGACTTTTTTCTACTTTGATGTCTAGTCTGGATGTTAGTCTGATGAATATTTTATATCAAAGAATATCATCTCTGTCTTTGTCATCTCCTCCATCCCAGTGTCAGGGGAAATTAACGAGCTTAATCTTTGCAAGAACCAGCTCATGTCTCGTCTCAAAGTCTTTAGCCGAACCTCATTTCTTCATATTTTGCTTCCAAAAAGGGAGGCTTGTATTTTTAATGTAGTCTTAAGTAATAGACCTTCAGGCTCCATGAATGACTTTCATCAATGAATGACTTTTTTTTTTTTTGGGGGGTGTTAAGCCACACAGTGACCTACAGTATGAATCACTGAAAGATGATCAGGACAGTGATTAATATGCTGGTAATGTGCTGAGCGGTTGGAACAGACGTTGGTACAAAACTGTGCATTAGTTCTAGTTGTGGTCCTAAAACTGGTTCAGAACTGTTAATGATTAATGTTTTAACCTACAGTAGATTGAACCCATCCTGGCCTTAAGATCCGAGCTCACATCCTTGAGCTTCTGTACGTAGAACAACAACAACAAAAAAATGATTATGCATAACACAGATGATTGCCTAAAACAATCCAAGCAGCTCAAATGACGTATTGTTTAATTAGCATGTACAGTATGGTGCATGGTGCATCATGTCCTATATATACAGTACATAGCTATAGATGAGGCTTAAAGGTAGTTACCAGTGTCATGTCAGTCCCAACATCCCTGTGTGCAACATCTCCACATTTGAACATTTATTTCAACCACCGGCAACGATTACTAAAGATTGTGATATCATCCAGAAACAAGCAGATTCAAACTATATTCTGACTTCGCTGAATAACCTCAGTTTACTGTAGTGTGTTCTTAGCTAACGATATTGACTTCGTAGCAGTAATATTCACAGGTCAATTACAACACTAGCGATTAGCCATTAGCGATTACAGTATATAGCAGAAAAAGCATGGTGGTGGTGGCTCAGGCCTAGTGTGTTAAGGCTCTGAGTTACTGATCGGAAGGTCGGCGGTTCGAGCCCCAACTCTGCCAGGTTGCCACTGTTGGGCCCTTCTGCAAGGCCCTTGACAGTGTTTGCTCCAGGGGCGCCGTATAATGGCTGACCCTGTGCTCCAACCCCAGATGTACAGTATATTTGATGAACTTAACTTAATCTACACCTCTGCTGACTAAGTCCCACAGAAAAGCCAAGGAAGCACGAATTGCTGAAAAAAGTCTGGCCATGATAGAAAGATATCAGAACACTGCACATACACTGAATCACAGCCTGCCATCAATAGAGCTCAGCAGGCAAGGAGTTCAAGGTTGTTGATCCCGCCTCCGAATTCCCCCCGATCGTATTCTGATCGAGCATCCATAGGGTAGCCGGACAAACAAGTCCAACCGACGGAATACAATATTGGAGTTAATGTTTTATGGTTAGGCGGCACGGTGGTGTAGTGGTTAGCACTGTCCCCTTGAATCTCCGGGGTCCGGGTTTTATTCCCAGTCATACTCTCCCCGTGCTTGGTGGGTTTCCTCCTGGTACTCCGGTTTCCTCCCACAGTCCAAAGACATGTAGGTTAGGTTAATTGCCATTCCCAAATTGGCCATAGTGTGTGTGTGTGTGTGTGTGTGTGCCCTGCCATGGATTGGCACCCTACCTTGTGCCCTAAGTCTTCTGGGATAGACTCCAGGCCCCCTGTGACCCTGAATACAGGATTAAGCGGTATAGATGATGAGTGAGTGAGTGAGTTTTATGGTTATTGTTAATATTTTTTTCCATTTTAATAGTATAATATGACTTATATGAAAAATTATAGCCATATGTCACATATGCTATTCTGCTTATTGGGTCTATCCTGGCCCCCTGTCTATATAGTGACTAAGGCATAGTTTTGGCCAGAGTGTCTGTAAAACTGTGTTGTGTTGTCTAAAATAATACCAGGCACTGATTTATGGTCTAACTAACATCTGATATCACCCAAATGAGGATGAATTCCCAGTTGAATCCGTTTCCTCTCGAGCTGCCTCCCTTGTCCTCCTTGTTGTCACCCTCGGCTTCCTCATCGAGGACTGACTCATAGTTTTCAGTTGATTTTCTAATTCATTTCAATATCCTACTAATTCTGTTGTAAAGTCGCTTTGCGACAATGACCATTGTTAAAAGCTCTATACAAGTCAAATTGAATCGAATCGAGTTAAAAGTGAGAAATAGAAGCGGTTAAGCATGCTCCGTATGTGCCGTCGGAATAAACACCACCTCAACCTCCGTGCACTTCGTGACGAATAGATCTCCTTAGCCATGATGAGCCTCTGCTAACCTTGTTACTCTAATTAAACATGGCAGGATGCTGTTGATGCTGCTGTAGGAGATAAACGGTAACGAGGTTCAGGTCATTTTCGGGCTCGCGTCAGATTTCCATCTCGACATGAAAAACTTGCAAACGTACTGTTTGCTTCGCAAGTCAGGGGATTTCATTTCCCCTGACTTGCGTTTGAACTCACATCTGTAGACAGGAGCGAGATTGGATCCGAAATGGGATTTGCATTACATAATGACATTAGTTCCCGTCAAGCTGCTTCTGTTCAAACCTCGTCTTCCTCAAATGAATAAAATGGACTGAAGTGAAACGGCAGGCGGCCGTGAGAGGAGACGGAGGGAAATTCTCCCACAGAAACGCTTTCAGCCGCCAGTTCGAATCTCCACACTGATTTCCAGAGGCACTGTGCGAGTGAAAAGAGTTGTGACTCCTGTTGATTTCATCTCTCCCTGTAGACCCGCTCTCTGAATTAAGGTGCTATAAATAGACGAGTTAGTGAGAGCGCAGTGGGCAAGAGACAGAAGAAGCGTTTGCCACCATGCTAATTGACCCAAATGGAAAAGGGTAATTGTGTTAAACAGGTAAACAGCAACTCTGGGGTGCTTTCCTGGAACCGGAGAAGAAAACATGGTACATTGATTCACACTTATGGCACTTGGCTGTCTTGTTTATTCAGAGTGACTTATATTTATGTCATGGATCTTGCTTTTAAGCATGTAGCCACTTTCTCTCTACATGCTTTTAGCATTATTTCTAGCACATGATGCAAAGAAAGCATTAGATTAAATTGAGCAGGTCCCCATTTCGCCCCCATAACACTAATGCATTGTGTGTTCTGACACCTTTCTATCACAACCAGCATTAACCGTTTTCATCAATTTGATCTACACTAGCGCTTCTATTGGATCCATCCTTCACTCCTTCCCATGTGCATCAGTGAGCCATGGCCACCCATGACCCTGTCGCCAGTTCACTGGCTTTCCTTCCTTGGATTACATTTGGTTTGTCCAGATCACTGCAGCCTGGGAATGTTCCGCAAGACCTGCAGTTTTGGAGTCGCTCTGACCCAGTCGTCTAAATATCACAATTTGGTCCATGTCAGAGTCACTCAAATCATTTTAGGCTTGCCCATTTTTTATTTTTTTTTTGCTTCCAACACATCAACTTCAGGATAAAAGGTTCCCTTTGCTGCCTGATATATTGAGCAACTTCCAGCCACCATTGATACAAGATATTAAAACGTGAGAAAGGCCAAATTGTGATGGCTAGTCAACTGGGTCAGAGCAACTCCAAAACTGAAGCTCTTGATGGATGTTTCCAGGCTGGCGACAGGGTCATGGGTGGCCCAGGCTCACTGATGCACATGGGGAGTGAAGGCTGGGTCCAATAGAAGCGCCAGTGTGGCTCAAATTGATGAAAAGGTTCATGCTGGAGCAACACTGTTATGATGGCAAAGTGGGGACCTACTCCCCCCTAACCCCAAATAATGTGCTCTAGAAAATTGAACTACTGTACATGTGCTTCAAAATTCCATTAATTCATTTGCACAAAGCAGAAAAAACAACAACTAAAAAGTAAATATCACAGTCTAATCCCAGGACGAAATATAGATCTGTTGCCCATCTGTTATATGGGCTCTTATTTTTCTCTTTTTCCTTTCTTTTTTTTTTTTTAAACAAATCCACCATTATTGATCTCTTATGGTTATTAAAGATTTGTCCGGTCACTTGAATCGGATAGTTGTCATCTATGTCTTCATACCTCAAAACAAGTATTTTAAATAATGTAAACTAGATATGGCGGCATGGTGGTGTAGTGCTTAGCACTGTCACCTTGCGCCGTCCGGGTTCGATTCCAGGCCAGGCTCAGTTCCCGTCTTTGTGTGCATGGAGTTTGCATGTTTTCCCCGTGCTCGGTGTGTTTCCTCCCACAGTAAGAAAAAAATTGCAGATTAGTTTAATTGGTGTTCCTAAAATTGTGTGTGAATGAGTGTATGTGTGCCCTGTGATGTATTGGCACCCCTGTCCAGGGTGTCTCATGGCTCTTCAGATAGGCTGCAGGGGCCGTGTTCACAAAGCTTCTTAAATCTAAAAGTTGCTCCTAGTGACAGAATTCCAAGAAAAATCTTAGAATTAGGGCATTTTCTTAGAATTTCCCCTTAAATTTAGGATTAAATCTTTGTAAAGATAAAAATGATTCACAAAACATCTTAGCCCTAAAAACAGCTCCTAAGGTAAAATTTGTTAAGAGTAGAGAGGAGGACTTTTAAGAGGCTTAAGAGTTTCTATAGCAGAGGACAAAATGGCGGAAGGAAGAAATATTCTCCAAACACTGAACATAAAGCTAAAAGTAAACGCTGCTCTTCTGTCCAATCTGGTTTTCTTGTTGTTTTACTTCCTTCCATATCTTTTGGATTGTTGGCTACGTACCATCCAAAAGTGCAACTTTAATAAACTGTCCTGTAATCATGCACTGTAAATTGTAAAAGCTGAGACATTTTGCTTTCATCAATCTAAAATGGATTACGAGTAATAAAATCAGTACGGTAAATAAATATGAGAACTTAAAGATAGTAACTACTGTGTGGAAATTGGTTGCTTCAAAAGTCGACACATTTTCAACATTTAGCTGTTTAATTATCTTTAAGAAATTTAGCCTAGAAACTTTGCATAAAGTAGCCTGTAGTCATGATTATACAATTTCTTCATATACAAAAATTATGATTTCACTGTTTTTTTCTATTATCATGTATTCTCTTTGCTCTTCAAAGAGCACATTTCAAAACCTTTGCAGAGGTCAGAGGTAAATTTTTATTAACCAATCACAGTCCTTGAATTGCTGCATCATCCCTAGCAAGGGGGTCGACCACACCCCGTCACTAAGATAAAGGTTCCTAAATCACTTTTAGTCTAGGACTCCCAGCTCGGACTTTTTAAGCTAAGATAGGAGCTCTCTGAGAGAATTCTAAGAAGCTTTGTGAATACGGGCCCAGGTCTCTCTGACCCTGAATACAGGATAAAGTGATATAGATGACGGTGAGTGAGTAAAATAGATGTTTTAAGGGCTGCGAGTGGAAATTGAAAGAATATTAGTTGTATTTCAAATAAACATGATGAGGTTGATATTTAAATAGAGATAAGATATAAGATAAGACATAAGAATAAGAGATGATTTACAGATGAGGTTGAACTATTTACATACTAATTTATGCAGATTATGCTAATTGGTGCTTCCAAACTGCCCATAGTGTGCGAGTGAGTGTGTGCATACCACCCCCCAGTCCCCTGGGATATGTTCCAGGCGCCCCACAAACTTTAAAGCACCTTAAAGTTTCTCTTAAAGCAAGTTTGTCCTTATACTGTATGTGAACCAGGATGGCCGAGTGGTTAAGGCGTTGGACTTAAGATCCAATGGGCAAATGCCCTCGTGGGTTCGAACCCCACTCCTGGTAAGGCCTAGCATTTAGAGTGCTTCCATTCTAAAAAAAAAAAAACAGATGATCAGGCTTGTCAGAAAAATTCTCATAATCTCTTATCATGGCAGATTAATACCCTTTACAAAGTCAATATAAGGATGTTATTGAATTCAAAATGTTGTCTCGCTGATGGTACGGTGGTTTAGTGGTTAACGCTGTTGCCTTACAGATCCTGAGTTTATTGCTGTGTCTGGTTTGTGTGTATGGAGTACAAAATGGGAATAAATACATTGGCCTCCATGGTCTCCAGTTGGACTGCAGAAGTTCCTAGATGCATGCATGGAATACCCTGCACTGAGAAAAGTTAACCCTAATAATTGAAAATTATCTATGTTTTGCTCTAATGAATCCACTGGAGCTTCAAGACAATATCTTATTCCAGAGCTTCTAAAATTAAACAATGGCCTATTAGGACTATAAAGCCAACCTCTTGATCAATCAACAGAGCTTCTGAGTCGTTCTGTCAGCAACAAGTGGTTGGGAACATCATTTTCAGTGGACAAATCCAAATGTGCTTCAGATTAAAGAATAAGTGGGAGTCTGTCTGTCTGTCCACCCATTCCCGTGGGGTGAACCCAGAATGGCCAAGTGGTTAAGGCGTTGGACTTGAGATCCAATGGGCAAATGTTCTAGTGGGTTCAAACCCCATCCTGGTGGGTTGCTTGCCTTTAGAGTACTACCAATTACAAATGGTTAGATTCCTTTTTTTCCTGTAAAATATTTAGGTTTTAGTGGGAGTCTGGTTTATTTGGTCTTCTGAAGATTACCCAGGTAGACATCATCAGATATATAGTAGTAGTTTAAAGTGTTTAAAGTTCTTACAGTTGCTCCAGTTGATTTCTACAGGTTGTATTGTTGGGCTTGAACCAAACAAACTCTGCTAAACAGTGAGTCTTACGGGAAAGCATTAGACGCAAGCATTGGACATACCTTCCAATTCCATGGTCCGGATTGTCACGATTTTTATGTCTTTCTACATTGTAAAGCAATGCTGAAGGCGTCCAAAATCTGCAGTAATCTCCTTTGAACAGTTGATATTGAGATGTGTCTGCTACTCATGCTTGGTGAAGCCTTCATAATGGCTCTAATCTGTTGTGCTGTTTCTTAATTGATGATTTCTGAGGCTGGTGACTCTAAATGAACTTCTTCTCTGCAGCAGAGACAGGTTTTGGTCTTGCTTTCCTGGGAAGGTCTTCAACTGGAGCCAGCTTCATCATGGTGCTCGATGAGTTTTGCAACAACAACAACAAAAAAACATTACTCTAATGTTCTTCCAACAGTACTCTTCTATAATGTAAAAAAGAAATACAAACTTTTGACTGGTACTGCATGTTTGGTTGGTTAAAGACTGCATTGAATTTCTTCAAGTTCAGTACTGTCAGCCTGAAACAATATGGGTTCCATTATGCATGCCAAAATTGTGACAGATGTTCAGTCACATCAGCAACTGACAATCTGCAAAGGTGTTGATTGAAATGTTTGAAGCAGCAGGAGAAAAAAACAAGTATGCCTAGGAAATGCCTTCAGTTGGAATTTCTAGACATGGTGACTGTTCTAAGTGTCTCCGTGCCGTGGGTGGCAGTTTCACTTTACAATCTTATCTTTGCCTGTCTTGGAATTATCACATCAAGGAGCTTAAAGATAAGATATATGACTAAGTCAAAAGAATGGATAGATGATGGATTATAAGTAACAAGAAATGCAAACTGTTAGACAAGGATAGATAGAGGATACTGCTTAGTTGTGATCCAACTTGTGTTTGCTTCTGCCTGTTTTAGGCTGCAAGACAGAATGGGATGAGATCCGCTGCTGGCTCAGAGCCGACGTCGGCCAGGTGGTTAACGTGTCCTGTTCTGAAGTGTTCCAGCACTTTTCCAGAAAGCAAGGTCAGCGAACGGAGAATTGCAGTGGTTTATTCTGCATCAAGGTGATGTAATCAAAGCTCACTGCTGAGAAAAATAAGTATATATATATATATATATATATATATATTTCTTTGCAATGACATTTTTAAAAGAATATGCGTAGTTATTTTAAGCATCCTTTCCTGTTATGACACTAAAACCTACTTTAGTTAGGGCCCCATGGCACTTTGGAAGAGTGATAAACTGGGTCACAGATGCTTTTATTCTTTGCTAAACAAACACTATCCTTGTCTTTGGCCTCTAAGGACTTATATTTACATACTGTATTTCCTTGAAAGCCGCCGCTTACAGTAACTGACTAACATGCAAACATGGTTTCAAGCAGACTTTCTGTAACCTAAATCTAAAAGCAGAATGCTGAAAAAGCTGAAATCTGTCGCTCTAAAGACCTTGGGGTCCTCACTGGCTTGGGGTCCATTAGTGGAAAATACAAACTGCTATAAATTGGGCTGCAGTGTTTGTTGCACAGAAGCATAGAGTTCCCAAAGGATTTCGAGCCTTGCCCTGTCCTGATTTTTACCGGCCGTAGCCGAAGAGCTTAAACGAAGAAATTTCCTTAAGGAGAAATTTGGGGTTATTAATTACACATTTTCTGTCCCCTTACATGGCTACAGCAAGGCCATTTTCTTTGCCGGGGTTTATGAATTCCGGAGCAGATTTATGACTTCCAAGAAACAGCAAATTGACAAATTCCAAAACAACATTTAAAATTAAACCATCAAGACTGAAGTGTTACAGTATTTATGCTGAGATACTGGTGGTTCTAATGTATTTTAACCCAGGCACTCACCATCTATACCGCTTAATCCTGTATTCAGGGTCACAGGGGCCAGGAGCCGATCTCAGAAGACAAGGGGTACACCCTGGACAGGGTGCCGGTCCATAGCAGGGCCTCACACTCACAACGGCCAATTTGGGAACGCCAATTAACCTAACCTACAGGTCTTTGGACTGTCGGAGGAAACTGGAGTACCCGGAGGAAACCCACTAAGCATGGGGAGAACATGCAAACTCCATGCACACAGAGACGGAACCTGGCCGGGAAACAAACACGGACCCCTGGGGGTGCCAGACACGATACATCCTATCCTATCATAAAATCATCGGCCAGGTTCCGTCTCTGCTGGCATGAACTGGCACCCTGTCCAGGGTGTACCCCGCCTTGTGCCCTAAGTCTTTTTCAATAAATCCTTTATTCTTCATGTTCTTTGTTTAATAGAAAAATCTGGAAAGCGTAAGCAAGAAGAAAGTATGGTACCTGTACATGCATTAACACGATCAAGTTTATACAAAAGTTTATACAACTTGAACTTATCTTTATTTGGAATTTGAACAGATACAGTATGTGTACATACACAGAAGCCATCAGTCTCAGTTTTTCAATTCATAAGATATACTGTAACACAACCACAAACGGATATCTAACGAAAAATGCACTCGATAGCATCTTTTAAGCTTAGAAGAAGATATACCAAATAAATAAATAAATAAACATTATTGCAACGGTGGCTTAGTGGTTAGCATTATTGCCTTGCACCTCCAGGTTCTGGGTTTGATTCCTGCCTCTAGGTTTGCGTGCATGGGTTTTGCATGTTCTTCGCATGCTTGGTGGGTTTCCTCCCACTGCAGATTAGGTCAATTCCCAAATTGCCCATAGTGTGTCTGGTTGTGTATGTGTGTGCCCTTTGATGAATTGACACCCAGTGCAGGGTGCACCCCGCCTCGTACCCTAAGTCTCCTGTGATAGGCTCCAGGCCCATGCAACCCTGTGTACATTATAAAGTGGTATAGACCAACCAATTCAATGTTTTTTTTCCATTTTCAGAAATTTATTTTCTACATTCTATAGAACAATACTGAACGCTTATAGAATTTGGTATTTAGGTTAAAAAAAAAACATTAAAAAAACACCGTCAGTGTTAATATAAGACACGAAGGTCAGCTGTTCTTGCAAGAAGAGTATCACCAAGTCCATCGAGCACCATGAAGAAACTGGCTCTCACGAAAGACCTTCCCGAGAAAGCAAGGCCAAAACTGACCACTGCCGCAGAGGAGAAGTTCATTTAGAGTTACCAGCCTCAGAAATCACCAATTAGCAAACAGCACTTCAGATTAGAGAGAATATCAATATAAAGTGTTCAAACTATATTATTGCATAATTTACAATGTAGAAAGAAATAAAAATCAGAAAGGACTATGAAGTTAGAAGGTGTGTCCAGACTTTTGACTGTACATGTATTTTGCGATTGTTTACTCTGTCCCCAGTGGACATCGAGTAAGACATCCCAAGTTACCTGTTGATCATGATCATGTGTCTATGTACTGTATATTATTGAACGTTTTCCTTTCCCTTACTGTAAAAAAAACACTATTTCCGACCTGATATATAACTGTGATATATAAAACTAACCACATGTACAACTCCACATGTTTTTCCCTTAAAGGCCTTGCGCAATGTGAGCTGAATCATTCTGACCTTTTGAATAAATGATTAACTTGTTTTGTATTTAATAGAATAAGACCAGCTCTCATTATGATTCTAGTCACTGTAGCATGATAATTAGCTAGACTAATCTGGAATTTCAGTCTGTTAGATTTCACCCAGTGTTCTTTAGGAAGAAGGTGATATCATTATTCTTTCCTCAGTCGTTACAGTACGTGCGCAGCGGAGCCGAGAGCTCCTTCGTTTAGCACTCGCTGAACTTTTCTAAGCAATCTCTTGCCAAAAGATCCTGTTATTTTAAAATGCTATGTAATGGTTGACATATAAGAGAAAATGATTGGAAAAAAGTGGAACAAATGTGGTGCTTTTAAGCCAAGACCTTTAATGCGAAAATGTAGACCGATGATCATAATGATGTCAAAAGACATTGGAAAGGGGAAAGAAATTAAACACGTAAACATGGAAAAAAAAAAAAAAAAAGCTTGGAAGAAAAAAAAAAAAGTTGTATTTTTGCAAGGATTGGTGAGAGCATATAGTATGTGGGTCAATGTACAAGAACGATAATGTGTGGGAGGAAACCAGAGAACACAGAGAAAACCCACCAAGTATGGGGAGAACATGCAAACGGACCAGATGTGGGAATCGAACCCAGGAACTGGAGGTGAAAGGCAACAGTGCTAACCACTAAGCCAGTAAATCCCACCTTCTGCATTATGATTGGTTCCAAGAATTTAGTTAGGAAGCTGGGAATTGTGTTTCTAGCCTGATTAACCATAAAAAAAAAAAAAACGAATAATTATGAGTTGATCAATTGCTAAGGTGATCTAAAGTGGCTTGATAGCTTCACAATTATCCTGAGAGACTGACTGGATGCCTAAGTAAAATGTGCCCACCTTCATGTCTCTATGAAAATGCGATCCACAGTAAGGATCAGCATTAAAGTTCCTATGGAAGTTACCATATACAGCTGGCAATGCAGCTGTGAGCACTTCCTGTTTCAATGGAGGGTACCTTCACCATATTAGGTCAATAGGGCAAATTTGGACACCTCTTGCGGTGATACAGTACAACTCATACCCGCTAGCCGGTTACGTTCTGAGCTCTGAGCAGTGTAAGTAACTAATTACATTACAAGATTACTGTCATTAAAAAGTAATCCGTTACATTACTGCGTTACTTTCTGATAAAAGAAACTAGTTCGAGTACTTTTCCATTGCAGAAAATGAAAACTCCTTTGTGAGTCCTCGTGCATGTTGTTTTAGTCAAGAACTTTTTTTATAACTATTCTACCATCATCACTCAGCAAAGTTTGGCCCGTAATCTGTTAACTACTAACAGCAGGAATAACAGATGGGGGGGGGACGGGGGGGGGGGGTTATCGCGGATGGGTGCGGGGCTTGTAGGACGAATTTCACACACACATACACACACACACACACACATACAGAATCATTGCTGTCTGGCTCACGGATTACATCAATTGTCTGAATAACGCATTATATATTTGAAAAAGCTCTGACACAGCTTGCAAGCCTGTTCAAATGTGATGAACTTTATGTTTCTACAGGAGATTGTCAGGGACAATCTGATCATTTTGATTCATACACATTTTTCACATTCCATGCAAATTCAGATCGTTCTCTTTTGATTGTGTAAAGCTGTTTTGCGACAATGACCATTGTTAAAAGTGCTATACAAATCAAGTGTAATTGAGTTGAATTGGAAATGAAATTCAATTTTATATTTCTATAAAATTCGTGCTCTGTGCTAGGATCCATTAAATTTCGTCTCAATGTTAAGTCTATGGGATTTTGGGGGGGGGGGGGGGGGGGCCTGAAATAATGAACAGAAATAATGTCATTACAACAACAGAAATAATCTTTTACAGCCTTGTACAAAAAAAAAAAAGAAAAAAAAAAAAAGGTTTTCGTCTCCATTTGCTATTCATGCCAAATGTACAGGGAGTGAATTTTTCTGTGACGCATCAGTTCTAATTATATTGAGCAATAAGATCATACATAATTTGGGGCATTGCTGATTTAAGTGACAGCTGCAGTCCAACAACTAGCTGTATGCTATGGATCACTTTAGCTAACCAGCTAACTGAAATCATTGTCGTTTAACGTACCACAGGAAATGCACGAGTCGACACGAGATGACCTGTAGGCTACGGATGATGGAGTTCAATCAACTGCAAAGTAACGTTGGCGTATAGCATTAATGTTAGCCACCTTCGAATTTGAGCTAAGTAAAAGCTAAGCTAGCTAGCGTGTGATAATTGTGGTGAGTAGGTGGGTTTCTACACAGGCTCTGTTCATTCTGCCATTTATGGATTAACCGGGTTTTAGGTGGAAACCACCAGAGCTGGCAAGACGGTGACCACCACAGCTCCACCATGGAGGGTTTGTCCAGTTGTCTTTATCCAGTCTACCAGCTGAACAGACCAATGAGAAAGTCACCTGACTCCGAAGTCACCTGACTCCAAAGAGATCACGTGCTGTCCTTTTAGATGATCATCTTGGCACGTTCCGGCACACATAAAACCAGTCATTTAGGACCTGTCCTTCACAAGGTTAAGGAAAGGCTGATCATTATGGATATCAGCTAATTTGCTAACCTTTCCAGGTTACATCTACAGGAACTGCACAGCAGGAGGCTGGAGCGACCTGTACCCGCCGTACGAGAAAGCCTGCGAGATAGGAAATGAGACAGAATCTAAGGTTCTTCTAATTCGAATCTAATTCTAATTCTATGAGAATAGCAATGATACACCAGCGTGGCCTAAATCTTTAGCCTTCATTTTTTGTGCGTGTGTTTTTTTTTTTTTCAGACAACCTACTTCTCAACGTTTAAGCAGGTGTACACAGCAGGATACGCCACATCTCTGATATCTCTCATAACAGCTATCTTGGTCTTCATTTCCTTCAGGTACATTTCTCTTCATGATCTAATTACGTTAAAGCAAAAATGTTCCTATTTTTAAGGTGGTTAAAATGATACAGTATTATGAATGACTGTGCAAATGCTTTCACCGCAGGAAATTCCACTGCACCAGGAACTACATACACATCAACCTCTTTTCTTCCTTCATCCTCCGAGCCAGCGCAGTCTTCATCAAAGATGCAGTTCTCTTCTCAGATGAGTCTCTGGATCACTGTTTCATGTCCACGGTAAGGATCGAGGTATCGGACCGTACGCTATATACAGTGGCGACAATAATGCGGACACCAGACCATAACAATCACATTTCACAGCGCTTTTTATTTCAGATTTCGTCCTCTTTGCTTCTATACAGTAATAGCCTCCAGTGTTTGGGAAAGTTTCGCTAGTTTTCTGGGGATTTGGTTCATTCTGCTACGAGAGCATTAGTAAGGTCAAACATTGAGGTCAGATGAAGCAGTCTGGGATGCAACCGGCCGTCCCAAGTCATCTCAGAGGGGTCAGTGATGTTAAGATCTGTACAACGTTTACACAACAAGGCTTAATGGAGTTTCCTACCCTGTGTATAGGTGCACTGTTGTGCTGGAACAGGTTTGGGGCCTCTTAGTTTACATGGAAGTATATTTATTTGAATGCTACAAAAATCAGAGACATTCCCCTTCCTACCGATCCTCCAACACTGCTCCACCGGTCATGCAGGACATGCGTCTTGACTCTTTTTTTGGCGGATTTTTTGGTCGTGTCCAATTCCTCCCCATCACTAGGGGGCGCCCAAATTAAGGCTCCTACTACCACTCGGTCGGGAGGGCCGAAGACTATCACATGTTTCCAGGCAAGACGACCGCATCTTTTCGAACTGCTTGCTCACGCACCCACATAAACAGCCAAACTGTTGGGGGCAGTGAAACATACTTGAAGGACATTGCTATCAGCTCCTTACGTTTGCGTGAGCTGACAGACGCCCCTGATTGGCTGTAGAGCCGTGATTAACGTTGGAGCACTATCTACCTCTCATCCCTCCCCTCTGAGAGAGCTCAGCCAATCAGCTCTCTCTAGACCTCCGGCTGCGAGAGGTTACAGCATCACCCGGGAATCGAACTCGCGATCTCCGGATGATAGGACGAGAACTTTACCACTGCGCCACTTGGCTGTTTATGTGGGTTAAATAAACCTCCCCAGCAGTGTTTAATTGATGGTACATAGCTAGCATCTTAGTAACCCAGCGTGAGGAGCTATTTAATAAAGTGAACTTTTGTAAGTCTTTGCTGGATAAGAGCATCTGCCAAATTCCTAAATGTAAATATAGTTGTACAATTGTAGCGCGTTTTCTACAGCTATTCCCAGCTATATATAATCAGCTCTCGGGATAATTGAGAATCTGTCAAGCCTTGCCCGAGAAACCACTTTTGGAGCACTTTAGCAACTAATCAACTGATAATTATTCATTTTACATACAGTCCAAGCGGATCGTCATACTTTTGACCATACAATGTGATATCGTATTCTATAGCATTTGTCTACTTGAAGATGCACGATTTCAATGCATTCAGATATAAATGAAACTTGGCAGATTTGCCGTCATGCTACAGTGCATTTGCATCACATAAATCTTAAGTAAGGACAATCATAATGTGACAGTATTCATGTGCTTTCCTGCATGTCTTAATGCATAACTGTGTTAAAAATACCTAGACCATTTGAGATTCACCTGAATATATGCCTATATTGTATCACGTATACACACACACACACACAAACAGCCTGGGCAAAAAGCAACCTTTTTCCCAAATTTTCAGACTTTTTGCCAAGCGTGAAAACAACTAAGGAGATTTAAGATGAGTGAAATGGGTTAAGAATGCGTCAAAACCTGGTAGCATAATGCTAAACCATAAACCTTCATGAAAGTCAAAAATCATGAATGGGGATCATTTAGATTCTTCGTGAAGTTGCACGTGAAGTTGCAAGTCAGAGCTACAGTATGTTTAATAGTGAAAGTCATAGCATTTCCATAGACGTACATTAAAAAGCCACTTGTTAGTCAGACTAACCAGAAAAAAAGGCTTTAATTGGCTAGGAAGGATATAGATTGGACGTTGGAGCAATTTAAAAAGGTCATGTGGTCTGATGAGTCCAGACCGACTCTACTCCAGTGTAATCTGCGCATCAGGGTAAGAAGGGAAGCGCATGAAGCGATGCGCCCATCATGCATAGCGTCTGGAGGCGGTGTTATGATCTGGGGTTACTTCAGTTGCTCTAGTCTAGGCTTAGCAACAAAATGCTGACAACGTGAATGTACTGAATGACCAGGTTATCACATCTATGGAGGTTTTCTTCCCTGATGGTGTGAACATATTCTAGCACTCAGATGCGAAAGAGGAGGAATCATTTTCACACATGAACTGGCCACAATATTGGGTGCCATAATCGAAGCTGAAGGCTGCTGAGTGAAATCTTAGAGTGTGTGATTTTTTTTTTTTTTTTTTTGGACCAGACGGTACACATATATTAAGAAAATCATACCTATACTACAGTATATATTGTTTCATTTACAGTAGATGTAGGAAAGTACTGTAGGATAGATTTATACTGTATGATAATGAAAAATGCTTACATTTCAAACTCTGGATAAGAGACTTTGTGCATTATGTGACATTAGAGAAAAATCCACCACTCTATAAAAGGTTGTGATCTTATTTTTATATATTGTTTTTTTTTTTTCTGCATAAATGGTTGAAATACATTAGGGTAGAAAGTTTAGAAGAGTGGTCCGCTTTCAGTAGAGTAAAAGTAATGCATGGGAGCAGATTGAAATGTGAAAATATTATCAAAGTCTTCATAGGATTTGAAGAGTAAAAAAAAAAATGTTTGACAGCTTTAATGCATCAAAAATTGACCTTTAAATTTTACAGCAGAGTCATCGTTCAGCATCAGGGCATTTGCACAAGGGGTTCACCCCCCGTTTAATACTGGAAAATCTAATACTGTGAATGAGTCATTTCTCAAAACTGATATATGAAAGAAAACCAAAAGTATGAAAAATGATGTATGTTCAGTGAGATTATTCATACAGAATTTGGTTTGGATTCATCTGAGGGGAACCACGACGTGATTTAAATGAGCTCTGTCATAAACAGTCCTTGTACAGTTGTAGGACCAAGTAGATCCTAATTGGCTCTAGTAATTACTTACAGTATCTTAATAACCTTTTTAATTTAGGTGATTAAAGTAAAAAAAAAAAAATCCCATCATTCAGTTATACATTTTATACATTACTACTGCATGCCAGATACTTCATACAGTATAGATTGTTTATAAAAGAATAGTTCAGTAAGCTTATTTAAAAAAATTTTTTATTTCTTTTACTAATATTAATACTAATACCAATAATAAACAATACTAATACAATAGTATAAAATACAATACAATACTAAACAAACATACAGTAAGTGTTATACTAGGCATAATTTCATGACATATATAATATCATATTCATAAGGACATGACATTGCTGCACACCTTTGCATTTCGCCCGTTTTTCATTTTCCTTACTTTTATTTGTTCTTCAGCTGGATGTCTGATCGCTTTGACCTTTTCTTATTTATTTTTTATTCGACGAGCATCAGGACATGACCCACCTCTAATTAGAAAGCCTCCACCAGACTAAACTATTATACCTCAGGGGTGTGTAGACTTGTTATACTGTATATTATTCAGAATAAAACAGAAGAATACATAAGACGTATGTCTGCCGAACTATACAGTACAGTATACAGTATATTCACAGTGTCATGAATGAACTGTGAGTTATTTGGTAGCATTTCATAGATGTGCCCTTTTCCCCTCTGTCCCCTGCAGTCAGGCTTCCAGTGGGGAAACATGAGGTGATGTCCACTTAACCAACAAGATTAATTAGCCAACACGGTGAAAAAAAAAAAAGAGTGCAAATGAGTGATTACTTCATCATCATTCAGAAATTATATTTTCATTTTTTTCATGCACTCTTGAGTATTTATTTAATACGGTGTGTTAGTTTTTGATCGTCCTCCTTAAACACCTCATATACTGTATATATATATACCCTAAATACAGTCTTATGCAAAAGTTTAGGCACCCGTTGATAAATAACAGATTTTGGTGATTTTTTTTATTGAAAAGATGTTAACACAGTCTCTCTTGGAAATGGACAATATTTTCAGCAAACATTGGTGCATAGTCATACATTTTTTTAAATTATTGTGGCACTGTGCATAAGTTTGGGCACCCTACATAATCAGTACTTAGTAACACCTCCTCTGGCAGATATCACAGCTTGCAAACGCTTAAATATTGTGCCTTTTTTTTTTTTTTTTTTTTTTTTACATTTCCAAGAGAGACTGTGTTAACATGTTTTCAATTTAAAAAAAATCACCAAAATATGTTACTTATCAAGGGGTGCCTAAACTTTTGCATAAGACTGTATATAGGGTATATATACAATACATGAGGTGTTTAAGGAGGACGATCAAAATCAAAGTGTTATTTCCCAAACGTGTTTGATACTTTTCAAATCAATACACATGAAAATCAAATTACATTCACATCACCCATGCCCTGAGGAAAATTCTGTTTAAACAGTTTAAATGTTCGCTTTAATTCACACGCTCACTCTGACTCACGTTCCTTATCATCTTAATCTGACCAGTTGTGAATCAGAAACTGACCGCTACTCTTTATAAATACCGACACTTCCTTCCCAACACCTACTCACGGCAAAAGCATTTTGTAAAGCTTAAAATTTCTCGACTCTCATTCATGAATCTTTTGGTGGGATTTGAATTGTAAATATGAGACCTTTTTATGACATGTTGACCTCATTACAATTCAGTCTCTAACTCCTGGGGTAAAATGTCAGATGGCGTGCGGCTCTAAACTCGCATGTTAGGTTAGAAAGTGGATGAATCCGTGTCAGGGAAATGTAATATATGTAATATGTAATACAATTATTGTATCAAAGTATATTAAGGCAGGAGAACCTCTTGCCTCTTTGGTCAAAATTTTGGTCAAGACCTTTAACGTATTTTGGCTATTTGCGAGAATTCAACCATGGTGATGAATTCCGAAGGGTTTATTCCAGACAGTCACATAGTTCATTACTTCCCATAAGAAAGTCTTTGTAAGTCTTCAAAATTTCTATTACAGTATGTGTTAAACTGAAAAAAAAAAAAAACGTTTTCATTTTAGAAATAGAAAATACAATGTGTTGCAAAAACACTGAAATAATTGAACACAGACAAGGCTGATCCTGTGTACACGCCCATCTTTGGCAGACACTAATGAATATTTATGAGTATGCAGATGCAATGGTCACATGATAAAAGTGTAGCAACTTGCTCATTCGTTTTCAGAGAAAGATCCTACTTCATCTTCCAGATTCTTTGCCTACTGTATGCCAGGGGTGGCGAACCCATTGCTCTTCCGCGGCTCTTCAATCTATCCACATGTTCTGTGTTTACAGTCGCAATTTGTTTTTAAAATGTCAAAACATAACTTTGCAATAAAGAGGTATGTATTTAAATGCAATCTAATTAGAATTTTTAATACGTATAATTTTTTTTATTATCATTTTTTATTACACAACCTCTCACGCAATTTATGTTAACTAGTTGACAAACCCGTGAATTTCGTAAGTAGCCTGTCAATCATTATGGCAGTGTCAGGCAAGCATACAGCTAAGCGCAAATACGAAGATGAGCACAGAACATTTTTATCTGAATGGAAGGACTTATATTTTTTTTGTTGTTGAAAGAAATGGAAAGCCGTTCTGCTTGATATGCCAGACTTTGTTGTGGCATTTTGAGGCTTCAAATCTTGAGCGCCATTTCACTTTACTCTCAGTGCCACTGAAGGGAGGTTGGGCTTAATTAGCATATTAAAAGAACAGGCTGCAAAAAAAAAAAAAAAAGCTATTTTTTAAAATTATGTGCCAGGCCGGTATCACTCTACATTTTTATTAATATTCTTTTTATTTATCGTGTACTTGTATAGTCTGAGAATCAATATTTAAGAAGAGCTCATGATTGAAGCAGTTGAGAGATAAGTGCCTTACTCAACGGCCCAATAGTGTCAACATGGTGGTGGGGTTTGAACCTTTTTGATAAGCGGTCCAATGCCTTAACCGCTAAGCTACCCCTTAGGAGGGTCTAAGAAGCCTTGTTGATTGAAGACTAAGTCTTACAAAGACCTGAAGATTAAAGCTAAATACTTACAAAGACTTCAAAGGGTTCTTTACCGACACCAAAGAATTAGGAAGACTTATTGAGTGATGACTTAAATATTTATGAAAACAATGATGTTGAAGACCTGTGTGTTTCTATCATATGTTATTGTTATTTTACAATAATTAGGTCCCCACATGACATCATTCAAGTGAAGTCCAAAGAAAACTTTTATGTCCAAATCAAGTCCTGGCTGAGAAATGGCTGATGCCATATCTTGCTTCCCTAATGAACAGCAATAGAAGTGATTAAAAAACAATATTTAGTTATATATTATTGCCGATGAAAAATTATGTATGATTATTAAAGATCATTCAAGCATTTTAATTAAAAACATCTTCATTACTTGATTTGTTGTGCTAACTTTTGCATTATTTCTGGTGCAGCCCTTGTAATATACAGTGGAACCTTGGATTGCGAGTAACTCGGTTTACGAGTGTTCCGCAAGACGAGCAAAGATTTTTTATAAAATTTTGACTTGAAAAACGAGCATGTCTTGGATTACGAGTGCCAAATTTTTTGACACCGACACACACACACACACACACACACACACTCTCGCCTTTACACCCCCCCCTCCTCAGCTTCACACAGACACACACACTCTGCTCTACACAGAAACTCTGCTCTGTCGCGATTCTTTTCAAAGGTAAGGTGCTGGTTCATTTATCCGTTGGGATTTTTAAAAAAACTTTTTTAAAAGGTAAAGTGCAGGTTAATTTGTTTTATTTTTACTTTATATATTGTCTTAATTATTTTTTTGTATTTATTTTTTTGGGCTGTGGAACAAATTATTTGATTTTTCATTATTTCTCATGGGAAGGTTTGATTTGGTTTACGAGTGTTTTGGAATACGAGCTTGCTTCCGGAACGAATTATACTCGTAATCCAGGGTTCCACTGTATAACATATAATAAATTTACCAAAAAAATCTAGTCTTTGGATTAACATTCTTAAAAGTAAATTTCACGGTAAAGACAATACTTTACACATTGGCATTTGAAGTTGAACACAAATCCAATGCTAATCAACATATTGGAAAATCTCCTTGTAATATATTTTAATTAGGGATAGGGTATGAAGAAGTACTGTTTAGTTGGGTATTAAATGGGTTTAAGAAGAAAAAAATACGCAAGGTTTTTAAGATTTTATGAAAAAAAAGTTATTTTACATGATTCCAATTTAGTTCATGGGAATTATCAGGTTTATAAAGACACATCACATAATGACACATAACCCCCTAAAAAACATGAAATCCAGCTTTTGATAAACAGTATACAGTGCATACAGTATATGATAATGTCATGTGATTGTAGATGGGCGGAGTTTTAGGCTTCTTCAAAATGGAACATGAGGAGACAGAAACAGTGAAATCACCATTTGTTTACTGTTCTCCTTCTTGTGTCTTGTCTTTAGGGCTAATCCACAATGCTAGCTTTGTTTTTTTCTTTTTATCACTTTTTTTTTTTTAGATGGGATGTAAATCTGCTATAGCCTTCTTCCAATTCAGCATCATGGCAAATTACTTCTGGTTGCTGGTGGAGGGCATGTACCTGCAGACGCTGCTTGCGCTCACCTTCGTCTCGCAGAGGAAGTACTTCTGGTGGTACATTCTGACTGGATGGGGTCAGTGCATTAATAAAATGAGTTCTGAGTTCAGGGGAAAGTCAGGGTATGACTCACTTTTGCTTGAAAACACCCCAGCAGTTCCAGAACTGTTTTGCTTTTCCATGCTGTTTGTTTGTTCCCATAAAAAATACTGTACTATATAAATTATAATATATGTACTATATAGTACACAGTGTTGGGTGTTAGTACATATCTAATATCTAATATCTATCACTACTGGTTTGTGATAGTACAACCAGTACCATATTAGGTGCTGAACTTAGTCATAGGCCATAGTACACCAGTAAAATATACTACATACCATAGTAAAAAATTATTTATGGGTTTGCTTGATTTTTCTTTTTATTACTAGACTTACAGTACAATCACACTTTCTCCATATTCGCAGGCGTGCCATCGGTGGTCCTTATTGTTTGGGTGTTGGCACGAAATTTCTACGACAACAGTGGGTATGTCCACCTCAATCACTGACAACATCAATCATTTATTTAACACGTTAGCACATTTTTACTTGCTTTTATCAATCAGAATTTTCCTTTCATGTTTACAGTTGTTGGGATGACACGTATAATCTTGGAATCTGGTGGATTATCAAAGGTCCAATAACGGCATCCTTGTTTGTGAGTAAGGATGTAATGTTCTTTATAACAGCAAATCCATAAGTAATCTTCCCATAGTATAGGTACCATGTGGTCTGTTGGTACCTGTACCATCGTATATAGTATTATATAGTATATACAGGTATATATTTTTGACACACACTATGGTACTTGGTTCTACCATGGTACATACTTTGATACAATGCTACAGTGCATGCACAATTAGTATGGTACATGGTTCTGTTATGTACTGTAGTCTAGTACTATGGAACACACACCAGAATACTGAAGAAAGTTTTTTTATTCTTCCATAATGGTGATATTTAGATTGTATGGTACCATTTTACCTGTTATGATAACCTCTACAATCTTTTGGTAAATACCATGGTACATATTGAGTACCACAGTAGCACAGTGCATCAGTTATCTAATATGATACTATACCATACCAGTAGTAGACATTTAACATATTTAATATGTTACAAACGTACCATATTGGATATGTGCTGCAATAAGTACAGTGGTATTCAACAAAGTATTGTGGTACATACCATACCCGCCAAAGTGAGACAGTACCTTCGGTATAAAGTCCTATGCTTACTATGTACTATGGTAATGTCTGAAGTACCATAGTAATCATATGGTATATTATGGTATGTACTATAGTTTATGCTAGGAAACTATAGCACATACCATAATAAAGTTTCTTAATTACTATATATGGACATATATATTCTTATGAAATATACAAACTTTATGCCTTTCAGGCTAACATTATTATCTTCCTAAATGTGATCCGGATCCTGGTTGAGAAGCTCAAGTCAACCGGGGTAGGAGGCAACGACACCGGCCATTTCATGTGAGTCTTATAATAAACTGACTCCAGATTACAGACAACAGAAGCCATTTCAGTGAGCAGGAAGCAGTAAAATGGAAAATTGTTGACATGTACAGTATATACTTTCGTACTTTCACATATTGTTTTAACCAGCCTGAGTGAAGCTGACAGGATTTTTGCATTTTATGGCATATTCATAAATCTTTTATGAAGTTTACTGCCAGCACCAGTCACCTAGTTAATAATCTGAGCTAACCTGACAGGACCTACTGAGAGAATTCATATCCTTTTTCCGCTAGCTAATCATCTAACCTGACAAGATTTTAAAAAATTACTTTTACGTCATATTTATTAAACAGGATGTTTATGGTATATAAAAACAATGTATTTGCTGCTGTTGTCACAGCTTGCTACCCTGCCAAGAAATTTCTAAAAACCTTTTTAAAAACTTTTTTAAAGACATTTATAATTGCTCAGAAATGTTTAGAATCTTTGCTGCAAGACCTAGCTTAACGAGCTAGTCAGAAATCTGACAGAATTTTCTGAGCTAATTTTAAGCAATGTTTAAAATTTAAACAACAAACAAAAGTTAGCTAATAAGCTAATCTGAGAGGATTTCTGAGTCATATTGAAAGATGTTTGAAACCTTTTACAGTTTCAGTTTTTGCATATAGATAAATGGTCACAATGTCCATGGGCAAAGCTAGATGCTAATGCAAGTTAAAATGGCTTATAAAAAAATAGATGCTCAGTTAATAAATGTTCATAAATAAATAAATAAATCCTGTCTGGTTAGCTCATTAGCAGTGAAGATGCTAAAGGTTTTATGAGCTATTAGGAAAGTTCCTTCAGAAATCATGTTTATGAATAAGCGTTCTAGCCAACTAGCGAGACAGTACAGGATTTTTTTTTTTTTTTTTTTGAAGAGTCATATTTGTAAAACTGATAAGTTTGACAAATAAGTCATATTTGTAAAACTGTTTATAATCTTTACCGGCATTTATAGACAGCTATGTAACAAGAACTTACCTGGATTTCTAAAAATGTCATATGCTGCTAAAGTTCGTGACATTATCTTACTTGACAGTAGTTTCTCAGATGTTTTGAATTCGTCTCTTTCACACTTATCTGAGAGAATTTATATCGGTAATATATATATTTTTTCAATTGCTTTACTGCTAAAGCTAATAGCTAACTACATAATTTTATCCTGACAAAAATATTAAGAATAAATGCTCATGATCATTACTGCCTGCATTAGGCAGCTACGGCTAAACAGTCTAACCTGACAGGATTTTGGAAATGACTTTTAGTTCATGTTCATTAAAAGAGAACGTTCAAGAGATATTCATAAACATGATTTCGGGAAGAACTTTCCTAATAGCTCATAAAAACTTTAGCATCTTCACTGCTAAGCATATTGTCCAAATATGCTAGCTAGCTGGCCAACCCACGCTGACTTGGCATACCGAACTTAAATTAAATTGCATGGATGTTTTGGCAGGAGGTTGGCGAAATCCACTTTGTTCTTGATCCCACTGTTTGGGATGCACTACACCGTGTTCGCTTTCCTGCCAGAGAACACGGGAGAAGCAGCAAGACTCTACATTGAGCTTGGTCTAGGCTCCTTCCAGGTGTGTGTGTGTGTGTGTGTGTGTGTGTTTGTGGGTAGCTGTGAAACTTGAATCTATAAACTTTAAACTTTATTCTTTATAACTTTTAACTAATTGATAAGCAGAAATCATCCTGCTGAGAGAATTCATATACATACATTCATCATAAAATGCTAATTATTCTATCGCAAGCATTCTTTTATTTGTATGCATTGTTCTTTGGCTGTGATGTACTGTATAATGATTCTAAACTAGCATCTGTATCTTATCACCTTAATAAGATTTTAATGATGTAAATCCAATATATATATATTTATATGTATTTTTATTGTGAAATGTGTTGCTATACTATCACACTGATAATGCTGTTTTATTTTTAGGGATTTGTCGTTGCTCTTCTATACTGCTTTCTCAATGGAGAGGTATGCATTTCTATGGTGATATGTGTCCATATACTAGTCCATTTTGCAATATAATGATTAATGAAGGCATATATAAGTTTACATTTAGGCTACAGCTATATTATAGATAATAATGGCATACAAAGTAAGGTCATAGGCTGAGAAAATATGAGTAAGGTCATAGACTGAGTAGATTTGCTACAGATTCCATTCCATCATTCCTAGTGGTATCATATTAACCCCCCCCCCCCCTCCTTCAGATCAGTAATCAGGGGTTATTTGCTCGTTTTTAGGTGAGGTGCAAGTGCTTCACTTGGTGTCCTTGGATTCTTCAGTTCCAGTGTAATACCTCTGCTACTGTAGCTCTGCACATTTCTGTTTTGTTTTTGTTTTTTCTCAGGTACAGGCTGAGCTAAAGAGGAGGTTGTGGAAGTGGCAGACCCAGAATCAGCTCAGTCCTGGTAAAAAGCGGCGTACCACGGTCACTCAGATAAGTGTGCTGGAAAGGAGTGAAGTCATGCAGCCACATTTCAGTTCCACTAAAGTCACATCAGAAGTGTGAAAGTTGCAGCAACGGGAATGCAAGCGAATAGGAAAAGCCTTGCATCTTCTGAGGAAGCAAAGGGATGTGAGGTGCCGAGCGGGAAAGTTCCCCTGAGCGGAGATTAAAGTACAAAAATGTGGATGAGCTTAAAAATCCAGAAGAGAACACAAAGCCTGTCGTGTTAGTAAGGGGAAAAAAAGGTGGTTTAAGTAAGTGACTTGCTTCAAATAATTTCATCCAGATGATCTTGCAGTGCTTATAATGCTCTTTTAGGCGTAATAGCTATAAGCATAATAGCTGTGATTAACATTTCGAGTTTTATAGATTCAATTCTGAGGCTTCACATGCTCAGATTTAACTGCAGGCTATGGCACCATTATTCAGTTTGGCATTAGATAAATAGTCCCAGCGCTCTTCTGAAGACTGCCGTCCTTAATATTCAGGTCTATGATATACACGTTCTTGTTAAATGCAGCTGTATCATAGTTCCTTTTTGGCACCTTCCGAGGTTTCTCTTAGGGATAAGACTGAAACAAACAGCGTGATTCATCAAATGTACAAGTTGTACATGATGTACAGTATATGGAAAACTATTGTTCAAAATTGTAGCAAAGCTTTCTTTAAATTGCAGTTACATGGTATACGCCTACAGTGTACACCTATAAATAAAGTATTGTGAATAATTGCTATGTTGCTGTGAGGATGTCGTTTACTCATCTTTCCATTTATGGAAATATTGATGATACCCAAAACTTAGCATAGGTGATATATTCTTTAGGGAGATGCTAAGGAAGGAGTCTCCAGTGTCAGGTGTAAAGCTTTACATTTTCGAACACATGATCGAGGAGGTAAGGCTAAGGCTTCTTAGTAACATTTATTTTATTTATTCTTTACTTATTGACTTCAAATGAGAAAAATGAATTGAAGTTGTTGGGAAGCAGCTTCTGTATGGTAATGTTGCGTCATGTCCACGCTAAGCCTTTCAACATAACTATACACCAGTCAGCACTACACACTAACTAACACCACCACCAGGTAAACTGAATAAAACTGATCATCAATTATATACCAGTAAACTGGTGGTAGAATCAAGAGCACCCAGGGTAGATCTATACTGTATCTATGGGAGAAAAAAAAGGAGAGCCTGTCTGGTCCAAACCCACAGAAAAGCCAATGCATAGCAAATTGCTGAAAAAAGTAAATGTTGGGGCCTCCGAGTGGCGGAGTGCTCGCCCTATCACCCGGAGACCGCGAGTTCGATTCCCGGGTGATGCTGTAACCTCTTGCAGTCGGAGGTCTAGAGAGAGCTGATTGGCCGAGTTCCCTCAGAGGGGAGGGATGAGAGGTACTTAGTGATCCCACATTAATCACGGCTTTACAGCCAATCAGGGGCGTCTGTGAGCTCACGCAAGCGGAAGGGGCGGATAGCGCTGTCCTCCGAGTGTGTTACGCCGCCCCCAACGGTGCATGAGCGAGCAGTTCGTAAAGATGCGGTCGGCTGGCCTCCGAACCACGTGATGGTCTTCGGCCCTCCCGGCTGAGTGGTAGTAGCAGCCTTAATGTGGGAGCCCCCTAGTGACGGGGAGGAATTGGACACGAATAACTTAGGGAGAAAATCGTGGGAAAAAAAATACAAAAAAATGGTTGGCTCTGTTAGAAAGGCATCAGAACACCCAGTGCATCACAGTCTGCTGCTTATGTGGCTTAGCTGGCAAAGAGTTCAAGGTTGTTGATCCGGCCTCCAAATTCCCCAGGTGGCTTGTACTGCACAAACAATTTTGATCCAAGGAGACTCAACCATGCAACTTCCAGCACTTAAAGGAATGACAGCAGACCTTCAGAAGTGTCATGAAGTCATGCCTCTAGGGGGTTAGATGGATGCTGTTCTGGTGGCACAAGGGGAACCTAAAACCTATATAGCTTTAGTTTGTAAATGAATAGATGATAGAATAGATAATCATTTATACTAAATAGAAATTGTCGCCAAATTGCTGTGGAATAAGGAAAAAAAAATTGCATTAACCTAACACCCCTACGTGTTTTATTCTTTCCATTGTACAGTATATACAGCATGAAGTGTGTATAACATTTAAAGGAAAATCAGATCCTGAATCACATAACATCCATCATGGATTCATGTATTTATTGAATATTTGGCACTTTTACAAAGAAATAAATATATATATATATATTCTCAAAGAATATTATACACCCAGTGTCCCTGTTTTGAATGCTGAGTTTTAGTGTTTGTTTTGTCCATTGTTTTTTTTTTCTTTTCTTCTTTTTTTAGTTTTTTTTAGTTTTTTTTTGTCCATGAACAACCACTGGCTATTGACAATGAGGCCATCCCAGACTGCATCAGCTTTTCCACTGCGCTCTGAAGCAGACAATAAAAATCCATATACAGATACAAAATATGGCACAGACATCAGAAATACCAAGTTCATCTACAATGAAATTCGACACGTAGAAAAAACGAGCAGATGTTCACAAGAAGCGAAGAAGCAGGCTATGATACACAACAATTCATTCTGCGAGTACCATACGATTCTGTTCAGTACATTCGAGGTTCGAGAGCACGTCTAGGCCGCTCCAGGACGAGTCACCGAGAGCCGTGTGTGGATTTAAAGGCTCTGATGAGCGCAGTAACGAAAGAGAAGAATGCAACACCACTTGGTGGCAGGAAAATGCAACACACACACACACACACACACACACACACGCACAGCTGGCATTGGTTTATAACAGCTTTGAGACATGGTCGTTACCTTCTGAGCATATTCACTCAGAAAGACAGCTGGTGTCAAGAACACAGAAAGCAGCAGCTTTTCCTCTTCATCTTTTTTCTATGTTACATGCAGGTGCATTCTTTCATTCATTCATTCTTTCTTTCATTCGTTCTTTCTTTAGAAATTACTTTTTTCTCTGTACATTCAAAACATTTGTATCTCACTCAGGTAAATACATCATTTGTTCTCTCTTTTTTACACGCTTCATGTGTTGGATGATACCATTGAAAAATGGATAATTACTTAGTAACATAATAAGCATAATTAAGAATACAAGCTGAAATTATATAGCGACACCAAAACCCAAAACCTTCTGTCCATTACACATGAAATAAAAGAGGACAATAACTCAATGCGTTCCTGTACTGAAAACAGAATTAAAAGAAAATCAAAACACGAAAATCACTTGGAAGTCTAAGGGCAGTTTTTGAATCTTGTAAAAATTAATAATATATATATTTTTTAAATATATTTTATGTTCAGAATCAGTACAATTTCCATTGAGCAGATTTAACAAGTATAAAATACAACTGCTTCGTTACTACAGTATAATTAAGTTGTTTGTATCTGCGTTTCACTTTTTACTTCTACTCGCTACATTTCTTGATCAAAAACCTGTACTTTTACTCCCTGCACTTTAAACAGAGATGTATTACATTTCAGATGGGGCGTTTCTTGATCAGAACGTTGGGGGTTCAAGCCCCAGCAATGCTGCCTCTGCTGAGCCCTTAAGCACAGCTGTTAACCTTATCTGTTCCAGAACTGCTGTATCCTGGCTGACAATGCGCTCTGTGACAAATAATCGAATCTTAATAATGATCACACAAAAGCGCAATGATTTTAATCAATAAGAATTTACAATGTCACTCAACACCACGACCGAGCCTCTGTACACCCCACATTGGAAAGACATAAACAAGTCAATTCCACCAGTCCAAGTTTACAGAAATAACTGGCAGGTTATTATAACAGCGCAGATTATTTGGCTCACCAAAGTGATTGATGGTTCCCTGGACAACGGATCCCGCCCACTTTTCTCGGTGCTGCGGATTTTCTGACTCCTTTTTCAAGCGCCTCGAGCTAGCGCGCTTGTCTAGATAAGATTTGGAGCGGCCTGTCTAACCTGTAGAGACGTGACCTTATACAGTAGGTATGACATGTTATATTCGATACGCCTATCTATTGCTAAAAACTTTCTCTCATGTTTCATTCTAGCAAAATTTGAAAAGTTTTGAATTTGTATGATATAGAGGTTTTTCTTTTTTAAACAATTAGACAATTTTAAGGTGCATTAGCTAAGATTAGTCAATATACACAGTATATATTGTCAATAATTGGTCTATTTACATAGATGGCAAATTTACCATTTTGATCATTACTATTTTTTTAAAACTTTAACTTGCACATGTTGTCCCCGTGCTTTGTGGGTTTGTTCTGCGAACTCTGGTTTCTACCTCGCTCTACCCATTCTGGCTTGCAATGGGTTCGCACCCCATCCATGATGTACCTTGACTTTTGCCCTGATTTGGCATGGAAACAAAATGAATAAACGAACTTGTGCTCTTGCTGTTCCATTCCCAGTGATGTCTACAAAGCTTCACCCTTTAGTGTATTTGGTGGCGTGTAGAGTAGCCAGTCCAAACCCTTGTTTTTTTATAATCATGTCATAAATCTTACAGCTTGCTTCTTTCTTTTTTTTTTTTTTTTTTTTGGGCAATTTTACCCCGATTTTCTCCCTAATATAGTCGTGTCCAATTCCTCCCCGTCACTAGGGGGCGCCCACATTAACGCTACTACTACCACTAGGGCCGAAGACTATCACGTGTTTCCTCCGATCTACTATCTACTATCAGGTTATTTCGTTAGGGGTAGTCAATTTAAAAAAATCCGATATTACAACCTTTGAACGCTGCCCTTAGACTTCCGTGATGACCGAATTGTGGATTAAATGGACATTTCAGCATTTAATCAGTGATAATCACATGTACAGTAGGCTACAGAGACATGATTGAGAGATTAGACTGAAAATAAACACACTGTATTCCTTTACTACACTGCTCTGCATTCTGTTGTTTGTTTTTTTTGAGGATAATTCACATTTTATTGACACCTCTTCAATTAATTCGAACTAATTTATTTATTAGACTTCATGAGTCTCTGACATCCTTATAAGATGAAACACGCA
Source organism: Clarias fuscus (assembly GCA_030347435.1). Lineage (NCBI taxonomy): Eukaryota > Metazoa > Chordata > Actinopteri > Siluriformes > Clariidae > Clarias > Clarias fuscus. The sequence continues at coordinate 9,924,308 of CM059231.1, forward strand.
ACTCAAATTTGACTCTTGGAGAGACCGATGGAGAGACAAGAAACACACAGCATTTACAGGACCATCCCGAGGATGCTGGCGTTTGATGAAAAAAGCGACCTTCTCATCCTGCTATCATCTGCACGGAGAGCATTTTCATATTGCACATGACGTGTTTTTTTTTTCTTTTTTCCTTTTTAAATTCACAAAATAATGACTGATTCAGCTGCACTAATATTCTCCACACGTTTACAGTATTTCTGACTGAACGAGACTGAAAGTACACTAAGCAAACACGGCGATCTTTACCTTCCCGAATAAGTCACAGTAAAAAAAAAATTTAAAAAAAAAGGAAACAAAAAAAATATATGATTGTCAGCAAAATTTTGGTTGGCGTGACTAGGTTTGACATCAGACTACACTTTGTAAAGGGTCTGAAGATGATTCAGTATCGTCAGTCATTCATTTGAAACGTTTTAGCCCTAAATTTCTTTTGTTTGCAGTTTAACGTTGAACGAGATCACAGTCCGTGGTGCACCGATCGCTTTTTAATTTTTATAATTTTTTTTTTTTAAATTCCTAACAATACTAGTACTAGATATCACTGCTCTCAATACTATAAGCTAATAAAAGACATCAATAGAACATTTTTAAATGTAATATCACTGTTCTGTTTAGTTTTTTAAAAGTGAGATAAAATAATTTTGACCAGCAGGCACTTTAAAGAAGTTGGCAATATAATCTAATATTATGTAACATATTATGTGATTATTATACTTTATTAATCTATAATATACATTATTATTATTATTATTATTATTATTTTTACCAATAATAAAAGACAAAATGTTTTATGGGCCTTTTAATTTGATCATACATAAATTTGGTCAGAATTTCACGTTTTTGTCAAAAATGTATTATTATATAATACAGATTCTTATGTATATATGATTATATGGCACATTTTTTTGTAACATAAATATAACTTTCCTTCTTTAAAAAAATCCCAATATTACGATGGAGAATAGATTTGAGCATTTTTTGATATCAGCTGCAGATTCACATATAATCTGAAAACAATGTACAAACTAAAGAAACAGCAGAACAGATTGAAACTGATATTCAATTTACGTAAAGACGCTAATTAGACAATAATTCCCGAGTCTTTACATTGTTGACATACTCTGTACTTGCGGCTGATTTTAAAATCATTTGTAAAAAAAAAAAAAAAAAAAAATATTATAAAAATAATAAATGAAACAATTGCAACATTATACAATAACAGCCTTTTTATCGAGACGCACATTTCATTACGGAAGCTTTAGCCTTTTTTTTTGTTTTTTTTACAAGTGATGCTAAATATAGAGAATTTCAATACGATTTTTATATGGTCACTTTGAAAAAAGAAACACTATTTTACAGATAATACGATATCAAAATAATCATATTTTGGCACTTCTTACTACAGTATTAATGAACGATGGCAGAAATACGGAGTACTTTTATACACAATCGATTCATTCTGCAAATCTGTCGCTCTTTATTTCTGAATATGAAACATGTGAAGTTTTTGTTTGTTTTTTTTAATGAGAGAAAAATATACAATTTCAATCATTTTAATAAGGGTTTAAAAAACGGATTATACTCTGTAACGGTGTTGGGTATACGACTGAGGAATTGTGAGGTTTTTTTTTTTTTTTGTCTTAATAGCTTGGTGTTTTTATGTGTAAGAGAGATGCTCTAACATTAAATTAACCATAAGTGGATAAAAGTGCATTAATAAATTCAAAATAATCGTAATTAATTGGTAAGTCGTCGTCATAAAGCGCTCGAGAGCATGCTGTTGAAGAAAAGTCGATAATTTTCTTATAACAGTACACCCTTAAGTGTTTTATACCCTATTCAATGATACCATTTTGACAGTTTAATTAGTTGACTTAATTAAAGCAATTATTTTGATCACATGTAGTTTTAGACGTATCCAAATAGCAGATCATATACCATACTGAACCACGTAGTCCGATCCTACCCGAAGGTCTGCTTGTCTTATTAATAGGAGCGATGCACATTTTCCAAGACTGACCCGGATTGTGGCTTGCCTAAGATCAGAAGTTCTATCCGCCTGTTTGGACTGAACGTCAGTGGGAAAATAGACGTTAAAATATTGTGTGAGTGTTAATGGTGTTGAAGTGCTATGGTAAAAATATATATAATAATAATAATAATAATAATAATAATAATAATAATAATGATGTGACCCATCACTTCAAATCAGGCATTGAGTCGCATTTGGAGATTCCTGGTTCAAGCTCCTGATTCAACTTTATTTTAGGTTTATTAAAAGTTTATTACTGCATAATGTCCGGTTCCTGAGATATGGCCGGGGCGAGTTTATTTTATTTGTTTGTTTTTTTTTTACAAGGAGAGGATCAAGAAACCGAGTCGAAATTCTATTTTGGAATATTTACATGAAGATTCCATAAGCTAATAAGGTGCCTCATTTTGACACCAGGACTTCCCTTTTATTTATAAAAATAGTTTCACCAGCAGTTTTATAGGAAACAAAATCATGTTTTTCTATTGACCACTGGAGTAACCAATATTTAATTTTAAATGCTTTAAAACAATTTTTAGAATGAAAACGTATTCAATTCTGTTGAAGTATCAGGAAGATAAGGTGTTTATCAACCACAAGTTATATTTTTTCGAAACAACTTCTTTGCCGAAATGGAAGATTTTCGTACAATCTACTGCACTCTGCTGTCTTTAGCAGGAACCTAACCTGCGTGACTTAATACCTGACTTGATGTAAGGGGTCACAAATGTGCATCCGTGACTCTTATTATAGCATTTGTACAGTAACACATTTCCAAAACAAAAGCCTAACGTTTCATATTATGTATCACGTGTCATGTATTTTTGTTTCATTAACGGACAAGTATTCATAATTAGAGAGCCTTTTCAGCCTGTCCAGGGAGCGAGACCCCACTGCTAGAGCGGGGTTTATTCAGATAGGGGTGGATTCGAGGGGCGGATTTGGAGCTGGCTCGTCCAATCAGACGCTCAGGTTGGCAGGTTGAGGGTGGCACTCTCGGCCTGGGGGCTGGACATGCGGATCTGCGAGCTGCTCTTGCTCAGGATGGAGAGCTGCGTCCCCCCGTTCACGCCACTGCTCGCTAGCGAAGGGTGACGCTGCTGCTTCAGGTCCACAGCAAAGTACCTGTTCACCGTCCAGCTGCGCCATTTCCTCTTGATCTCCGACTGCACCTTCAGGCAGAAACTTGAAAAGGTCATTTTTTTAATGGACTCAGCTGCAAGGGGGTAACGCGCTCTCCCACCTGCCCGAACATGACATCATGACAACTCTCCTAATGAATCACCCAGATAAGCGGACGACGCCGAGTTCATTTTGACCTCAGGTCTTAAAGGAAAAGTCCTTCCTGAATAAACACATTTTAAATATCTGTCATGTCACAGGTGGACACTTATTGGTTGGACGATTATGTCAAAACTTTGACTTGTAAGGCTAGCTTGTGGTCTACAAGATGACAAGCGCGATAGCGTTGACGCCGATGTTAGCATAAAAACTGTACAGATGGATTTGAGACCAATGGACGAACTAAAGGACGCTGCGTTGCTCTCTTCAGTTAGCGATAAAATAATTTTTTTTTTAAAAAGTCCTGCTGACTAGAATTTGTTGAATGCTAATGTTTATGCATATTTTGTAACGGTCATGCAAAAATTAACGTTTAAATGAATAATTAGGGGGAAAAAGTGTCATTTTCGAGATTGTACATACTGTAAGACTGTAAACATTCAGGGTGGATTTCCTTTAGACGGAGGCTAAAGTCACCAGTGAAGTTTTGTTCTTTGGTGCAAAAATCTTTTTGCCTTGGTTGTTTAAGCTAGCTAATGCTAAAGTACTGCTGACACATACTGTAGAAAGAAGGCTTATTGCAAAGTAGCTATGATAACTTGTTAGCTAGCTAGCAACCATCTAAGAGCTAGATAAGACAAGCATGCTGTGTTTTGCTATGAATTCAGCAACATTCATGAATTTGTACTTTTAACAGAAACTTCATTCAGGCTACGTTCACATTACCAGTCTGACATAACTCAACTCTTTTTCTTTTTTACCCTGATCTGATTTTTTTTTTTAATTATAAGACTGTATAAAGAAACAATTCTGATGTCTTTCAGATCATTTTTGTATGTGGTCCTAAACCTGATACATATCCGAGAACTGGCCGATCGGAGGTCATGTGACTTTTTATGCTGGGGTCAGTCAGCACCGGCAGCACGCGGATTTCATACTGTAGCAGCGCTAGTAATAGTTGCTAAAACAGCTAAAGCAAGGCATCTGTCTTTCTGCCTTATCCTGGAGCACAGACTAACTGATTGTTGTCTACTCGTTAGGATCAGATAAAAGTCACCTGTAGTCAGTGGCGGCCGGTCAATACGGGGCGCAGAGGAGCCGTCCCTCTTAAAATTAGGCAGAGAAGAATGCTACTTTAACATGTACTTATTTAACGTAATAGTAATTTATTTTAATAATGAAATAAAGTCATTTGGTCACAATATTCCGCTGTATTTATAATATAATTAATTTGCTATTTTAAAAAAAATCTAAACTGTATTACGTTCATTTGTGTTCGTGTACGCGGGGCGCCGGACAAACGAGTGTCTATGTAGGCATGGAAATTTTTGAAAAGCATGTGACTTGAGGCTGAGCTCTGATTGGATCGTTTCAAATCATCCTCCGGGCGCAGCACTGTGCGCCCCCAACCCGCCCACTTTTGTTCTTAGCGAATCAATATTGTTTTAAAATATTTGGGCTCATGTGATTGGACCATTCTCAACGAGTCTTTTCCAGCACTTCTTACGGCGAGCGGAGCTGCTGACTGGATGTGATGTGAGTCAGGACTTTATTTTATACTAGTAGTAATGATGCGCAATCACCTGATAAATGGATATTTACAGGCGAGTATTAAAAGGTACATTTTAATTTTGTTTGCACCCCCCCCCAAATTTTTTTGCACCAGCCGCTGATGCTTGAAATGCGAATCAGATCTGAAAAACAAAAATAACTAAAGAAAACTGAGCAATGTGGCTTGTAATGTGAACGTAGCCTCAGTTACACAGAGGATATGATAAGAAAGCGGCATAGAAAAATCATGCTTGATATTGTACAAGTAATAACAACAGCTGCATAAAGCACAACTATATTGATCAATCAATCACAGACCACACACACACACACACACACACACACACATAGACACAGAGAAAATGGCTTTAAAGATATACCTCTCCGTTCAGGAAGCAGTACAGCACAGCCACCACGAAGCCCTGGAGAGAAATCAGCAACAACACTGGTGATCTCAGAGGGTTTAGTGAATGTGCAGAAAGCATGAAACATGCCAGCGTTCCCCACAGACACATTCACATTCTTGTTATTAGATGTTCAGCATTAGCATTTCTTTCAATGAAATATATTGTTTGTTATTATATGTTCTGATTTATTACAATGTTAAATCCAAGGAGTAGCAGTTCCACTTGTTGAATGACTGCCGCTGACCCTGAGCCAAATCACCGGGGATTTCAGCATCATTCAGATATTTTACTTCAGCTTAGAGTTTAATCACCGTACTGTGCTTGAAGTGTTCTGTAAATGTCAGTTGGTTTGACGCCTTCATTCATACACAAGTCCCGGTTTCACTTGAATGACCCTTGAATAATTTATTCATTTAATTTTTTATAATAAATTATAGACACTTTATTATTGTTATTATTATTATTATTATTATATTGGCATACGGTTACAGTATTCTTTTTGTAAAAAAAAAAAGGAAATAAATAAATAAAAAACAATGAGTGTGACATGAAGAGATTAGTTTTATTTCTTTATTCTTGTACATTCTATTTTTTGTTTTTGTTAAGAATATTTACAATTTTATGTTTTTAGTATGACCAATGGCACAAATCTAAAAACAAAAACAATAAAAAAAGAAATTAAACAATTTTAAACAAAAACAAAAAAACAATACTTAAAAACCTAGATAAAACTTCATTCATAATTTACATTTTTTTTTAATTTAATCTAGATTTTGACCTTCATGTACATTTATTTTCATGTGATGCAGACATCATTTGAAATTTTTACTATTTTATTATATACTTAAAAAATTATTTTGGCTCAAAAACAAGGAAAAATATTGAGGGAACAGATCAAGTAAATAACGAAAGCATGTCAGAGAGACGTTTACCTGGAAAGAGCCGAGTCCGAGCTCGAACACGAGCCTCTCCCGTTTGCTGACTTCTTCGGGGGAAAAGGCGAACACGGTGTAGTGGATCCCGAACAGAGGGATGAGCAGCAGAGTGGAGCGAGCCAACCTCCTGTTAACACACAACACAATCACACACACACGCAGGTCAATACACACGCACGCACACACACACACACACACACACACACACACACACACACACACCTGAAACGACTCCGTTCTCGGGTGATACAGTGCGGCTGAATCAGTGATGGGCATAATGACTCTTTTTAGTGAGGCGACTCTTATGAATCAAGTAATATTCATGAGTGTACATGAAGAGACACACATGAGGTGATGAGGACATGGATTAGGTTTCCAGGTTTATATCTAATGTTGCTTCACGTATACTAATCACTTATTCTCAAAAAATTCTGATACGTCTGTAAAACTATAATTAATGATAAAAAAATTGTCACACAGCTAACAACACATTTGGCTTTTGTTCTTTCAGTCGCAAAATCTCTCTTTTAAACACACACACACACGCACACACGCGCACACGTGCACACGTGCACACGTGCACACGTGCACACGTGCACACGTGCACACACCAAATCTTTCATTATTTACAGCCTGAAAATATGGAAAAGATAATAAAAAACAGACTTTTGTGAACGTTTTAGTGAGAAAAATTGATCCCCTTGAAGGAATCACTTGACTCAAAGAATCGGTTCACTTAAAGAGTCATTCCGAGTGAACAAATCCTTCATGAGCTGCCCATCACCAGCTGAAATGGAGAGTTTCAGAACCCAGATCTACATGTTAGACATCAAGGTAACGCAATAGCATTGAAGCTTCTTAGCGATGAGGCTATTCAAACAGTCAACATTCAACCCGTGCATAAGTAAGCGCACCCCACAGACACATATTATTATTCGCTATTTTACGTATAATGCATTAATTAGATTTAAATATATACCCAAGTATATTATATTCCCCTGTTCAAGTCAAACCGGGACCTTTTGCGCAAGAGAGTAAATCTCCCTTTATTTCTATATACTGTATAATCCCTGCTACACTAATGCACTCATCCCAGCGTTCCACTAGGGCTCGGATGCCATCAAGGTAGAAAGTTTTCCCAGTGTGCCAGAGCCATGATCAGACTGCCTGCTTCACTCTGAAATGCCGGCCTCCCAGGAACTCCTTTAATATCCTAAATATGTGAAAACGTTGGAGGCATGTGGCAATAACTCCTAGTCAAGTTTAAGTTACGAACAAGTGATGGGTGAATGATTATGTGTGTTATCTGTATATATACTGTATACATATACATAAATATCCCTTTGTGTGGACCAAGTCCCCATAATGATAGGACAGCATCACATGTCCTCACAATGGGCTCCGAGCCAGCTCAGCCAGGATCATCATTCTCAGACCAGTGTACTTTCCTTGGAGTTTTCTGTAAATGTCAGTTAGTTTACGCCGCCATTCATGAGAAATTTAATCACAAGTCCCGGTTTGACCCGAACACTCCTCATAATAAACGGTTTGGTTTTTCTGTTTTTTTCCTGCACAGATTTTTTTTTTCATGTGAATTGAACTGCTAGTTTTTTTTCATGCTTTACTTTTACAATAGTATTTTTTTCCTTTATTTAGTTGAGCGATATCAATATCAGTGCTAGATAACTTTTTTTTACAGAAAGAAAAGAAGCTAGCATACCACCAACGAAATAGATAAGAGTAAAAAGAATTCAAAGATGGCATAAAATCTTAAAGAAATTAAAAAAAAGAATTTAAACAAGGACACTTGCATGATGTCATCAGTTATCTGGGGTGATCTGATATGTACAGTATGTGCACAAGAGGATTTTATATCAGCAACACTTTACTACTGTGTGTGTTCACAATATAGCATCAAGCACCATGCTAGTCACAGGTCATGCACATTTCTTTTACTGCAATTTCTCTATAACAATCACACTTCCAAATCAAATACCCAGATGAAAGCATGAAGCACACACACACACACAAACACACACACATACTTACGCAAACACACACACACACTCACACTTACAGGGTGATGGTAGAAAGCTCTGACATCCTGCACGAATGCTGGACAGCCTGTGCGGGCTCACTGAAGCATTTCTGAGCACAGCTGCTAAACACGACAAAGACAACACAGCAGACGACAAACACCTCTTTAGGACAGAAATGTACACACACATACGCACTTAGATTCTCCTAGCACTCTTACACACTGCGAAAACTATTTAAGCCGGAGTACTTAGGAGGCTCTATAAACAAAAACACATACACCACACTCACACACACAACCCTGTTTTCTGTCTTTCTGAGGACTTTCCCAATGACATAATGTTTACTCTAGTGAATTAATTTAGGTTTAAACTTAAACTTAAAAATGAACCTTATTCTTACAAACGAGGCACAAATATTTAAGCAGGGTTTAGTTTTAAATGTGAGGACCGGACTTCACTGAGGCTTCACAAAACTACACAACAGGTTGATTGTGAGGACATGTGGCGCTGTCCTATCATTATGGGGACTTGGTCCACAAAAAGAGATATTTATGTGTATATATACACAGATATCACATAAATGCTTACAAAGTGGACCGCGAATGGGCCTGTATGTCTACAGTCGGCTTTTCAGCATGTTCTGAAGTACAAAATCAAGGTGGGACAGTGGCGTGTGGTTTTGCTGCCTGACAGCTCCCGGGTCCTCAGTTTGATTCCACTTTTAGTTAACTCTCTGTGTTGAATTGCAAATGTCTGTTTGGGGTTATTTCCAGTTCTGCAGGTTCCCTGCACCTCTGAAAACATCCAGCTATGCCTAATAGCCAAGGATGTCATAAGGTTTGTTGGGTTTTGCGATAAACTAGAAGAGAGAAAGCGCTTACTGAAGATGAAAGACATTATAAGGGATTCCGGTGTTCCCTTGCTAAACCATGAAGCACAACTTCTACAGAACATTACAAACATGCCCACGCCAAACTTTCACTGAGGCTTCACAAAACTACAGCTCTCCGCCAACACCATGTCTTTTTCTACACTCAATAATAATTGTCATTCATAAATTTCTTAAACCTGTCAACGCCTGTCGAACGTAACACCCATTCCATTCCTCACACTCCAATCAAACCTACACAACAGGTTGCCAGGTCCTGAAACACAAACAATCAGCCAATCAGGAGCCTCAGAGCTGCACAGGGCATGTGTATGGGAAATGTGTTGCCATGGCGACCGAGGCAGGCTTGCTTACAGGTAAATGCTCGACTCATTCCCGCCGACATCTGGCGATTGCAGCTTCTGGACGAGGATGATGATGATCCCGATGAAGAGCACAAAGTTAATCTGATGGGAAGGAAGATAAAAGAGTCATTGTGGCTTATATAAATGTAACATAAATGTATATACTGTTTATTATATGCATAAACCTGGCTAATTCACAGTTTGTCCTTGCTTTATTTTACTGTATCAAATTAAAAGGTTATTATGTTTTGATATATTTGCATAATATTTAAATTTGCATAATATACAATTAAATCAAAGTTCAGGAACAACTAATGTTTTTATTATTATTATTATTATTATTATTAATTTAATTAAACTTGTATACCAACCATAATCGAAGCAACAACAGGTCCCTTGATGACCCACCAGAGGGCAGTGTTGTCATTCGTATCCCAACAACTGCAACAAAACAAAGAATCGTTCACTCACTGGTGCTTATCCTATGAAAGCTGTCCAAACCAGTCACTGTTTTCTTTCTGTAAAGCATTAGATTAATATTATTATAGCATATTTTATACGTTTATTTTCTAGCGTACACTTACCCAGAGTCGTCAAAGTGCAGACGCAGGACTGCCCATATAGTCACACAAATAGTTGGAGTACCTGTAAAAGAACCAAAAGAACAAAAAAGGAAAGGGAACAAAAGAAGATGACCATGTGCACTGTACAAATACTAACATATATTGTAGAATCAGATTACAGGGGAGGGGGGGAAATATCCACACTGAATGACTTATTAATATTAAACATTAATAGAATATTCCATCTCTTCCGTAACTAGAAAGTCATTTGGTGTGGCTACTTCTGGTAGAAGAAAACATATTCTAAGGTATACTTTATAACCGTATTCCTGTACTTACTGTACTGTATAATAGGACCAATTGGACACTAAACGTTTCATGAAGCTTAATTAAAAACATTTTTAAAAAGTGGTGCCTACCCCAGCCGATGAGGGTGTACCAGTAAAAGTATCTCCTCTCCGGGAAGAAGGTCTCCACGAGCAGAGTGAAGAGATACAGGCCCTCGATGAACAGCCAGAAGTAGTTGGACATGACGCAGTAATGGAAGAAAACCATCACCGCCTTACACGCCACCTAGAGGCCATTTCTTTGAGTTAGTGTCAGAGTACGGGCAAATCCTCGTTTATCTTCGTTAACTCTAACAGCATGCACTCCTGCAACGGTTATTGTGCTCTGAGTCTAAGCACTCAGATGCAGTGATGTCATCTGATTTGACCTCTGATTGGATGATTAAGAATCGCCAGCATGTCTGAGCAGGTACTGCGCGAGGTCAGAAGATGTGTAGACGTCTAGACGTGTTTGGTCAAACAAGAAGTCTGCAGCTTTTTAGACCAAAGTTGAGCAGAAAAGCATCTCAAAGGGGACAGCATGACAACATTTAAAAGTGATAGAAGATCGAAAGGGCTTATATACGTAGGCTTATAACTCGAATGATGTAGCTGAGGCTGAAGAACCGTCAGAGCTACAATTGCTACACCGTTCTGACACCACTGAAAACTACCTCTGTGATTTGCCCCTGAGTGTTTTTCCTCTTTTTCTGAGGGTTACGGTGATACAGATCTTATTGAATATTAAATGGAATCTAAATATAGATCCAAACACACCGCCTAGGCAAAATAAAAGTCCCCATTTCAGAAGTGTCAAATTATTGGGCTGCATCAAGCAAAGAAAACAACTAAGGATATTTGAAATGACACATTATTAAAACCGGTAACAATCGTGATGAACCTTCAATTTGTGGAAGCAATATGGTCAGACAAAAATTATGAATGGAGATCATTTAAATAATAAAACATTAGTAAAGTTGGCATTTTCTACATGCACAAAGAGACGGGAAATCAAAGGATTGGGACTAAACAGCCGTGTGGCCATAAGAAAACCACTTGTTAGGTTGATAGAGCGATGGGTGTGTCCCCATCATGCATAGTGTCCACTGTACAAGCCTCTGGAGACAGTGTTACAATCTGCGGTTGCTTCAGTCTCCCAGGTCGAGACTCAGCAATGTTATGCAGAAATAAAATGAAGTCAGCTGACCACCAGAATGTACTGAGTGACCAGGGTATCACATCTATGGAGGTTTTCTTCTATTATGGAACTTCATATTCCAGGAATCAAATTGTAAGTGACTCGGAGGACGAGGAATCATTTTCTTACATGAACTGGCCACCACATTGTGTGCTTTAATAAAACTAAAGGCATGTTATGAAATCTTGGAGTGTGCGACTCTTTTTTGGCTAGGCAGTGTATTTGGAGCATTCCTATATTAGCCGTAGATGCTAATATAGAAAGAGTTTTTGCCATGTGGTATAAAAGCATTAAACATCTCCACCTCTAACAGCTTTGAATATTTTTCATTTCATTTTTTACTATATTAGTTTTATTTTTTATTTATTGTTTTATTTCTTTACATAGCGACAGGAAGTGCTCTCACCGTGTGGACAAAACAGTGGTTGCTGTCCTCCTCGGCATACAGCACCCCGTCTTTGATGAAGACGGAGATGGCTCTCAGGATGAACGACACGAACAGGTTCATGTGGATGAAGTTCCTGGTGCAGTGCAGCTTCCTGTCAAAGCCAGACAAAACTCAAGTCTCTCTAGCGTACTCATCGAGCTCATCGAGTCAGTCAATAACATCAGCTTGGTAAAGAACTCTCAGGGTAAAGAACTCTCAGTTCCCTTTCCAGGGTCGGAGTGTATTTCATTGCGACAGCATGAAAAATCTCATCAGAATCACTTTGAGTAAAAAAATAAAATAAAATAAATAAATAAATAATAATAGTAATAATAGGCCGGCTTCCAAATGGCAGGATGAAATGCAATTTCCATTGGAGGGAAATCGAAGCTGGAATGGGATTGAGCCCCCGGACGATTTCCCCCAGTCTCTGCTCTCTCTCTCTCTCTCTCTCTCTCTCTATATATATATATATATATATATATATATATATATATATATATATATATATATATATATATATATATATATATATAAGAGATGTGATTAAGGCTTAGCAGAGCTTTTACTCACCTGAACCTGCAGAGGATGACCATGGCAGTGGTGAGGGATACCAGAGACGTGCTGTAGCCCACTGTGTACAGAGCCTTCACTGATGCATAATACATGTCCTGCATAAACAATATACAGCACAGAAGAGCTTAGAGAAGTTCATATCGGAATTTCATCCATCCATCCATCCATCCATCTAGGAGCCCATATAGTCCAACTAGGGATTGTTGAGGCCATTGGTGACCATTGTCTTTATTTCCATTTGTACGACCATGGTAGGACCTCGGGTCAACATTCAAGCATTTGAAAACACCAATTAACCTAATCGGAATGTCTTTGGACTGTGGGAGGAAACCGGAGAACCCGGAAGAAACCCACTAAGCACGGGGAGAACATGCAATCTCCATACACACAGACCCAAAGCGGGAATCGAACCTGGGACCTGGAGGTGCAAGGTAACAGTGCTAACCACTAAGCCTAAACATAAGCACTAATCAGACATCTCCACATGTTTAGTTTATATTTAGTTTGAGTGTGATATACACCATTGTTGGTACCGTTCGGTCAATGAAAGAAAAACTCACAATGGTCACAGAAATAACTTTGATCTGACAAAAGTAATAATAAATAATTCTATGAATGTTAACCAATGAAAGTCAGACATTGCTCTTCAACCATGCTTCAACGGAATTATAAAAAAAAATGAACTCATGGAACAGGCCTGGACAAAAATGATGGTACCCCTAACTTAATAGTTTGTTGCACAACCTTTTGAGGCAATCACTGCAATCAAACGATCCCTGTAACTGTCAATGAGACTTCTGCACCTCTCTGCAGGTATTTTGGCCCACTCCTCATGAGCAAGCTGCTCCAGTTGTTTCCGGTTTGAAGGGTGCCTTTTCCAGACAGCATGTTTCAGCTCCTTCCAAAGATGCTCAATAGGATTGAGGTCAGGGCTCATAGAAGGCCACTTTAGAATAGTCCAATGTTTTCCTCTTAGCCATTCTTGGGTGTTTTAGCTGTGTGTTTTGGGTCATTGTCCTGTTGCAAGACCCATGACCTGCGACTGAGACCCAGCTTTCTGACACTGGCCAGCACATTTCTCTCTAGAATCCCTTGATAGTCTTGAGATTTCATTGTACCCTGCACAGATTCAAGACACCCTGTGCGAGATGCAGCAAAGCAGCCCCAGAACATAACAGAGCCTCCGCCATGTTTCACAGTAGGGACAGTGTTCTTTTCTTGATATGCTTCATTTTTCCGTCTGTGAACATAGAGCTGATGTGCCTTGGCAAAAAGTTCAATTTTTGTCTCATCTGTCCATAGGACATTCTCCCAGAAGCTTTGTGGCTTGTCAACATGTAGTTTGGCATATTCCAGTCTGGCTTTTTTATGATTTGTTCTCAACAATGGTGTCCTCCTTGGTCGTCTCCCATGTAGTCCACTTTGGCTCAAACAACGACGGATGGTGCGATCTGACACTGATGTTCCTTGAGCATGAAGTTCACCTTGGATCTCTTTAGAAGTCTTTCTGGGCTCTTTTGTTACCATTCGGATTATCCGTCTCTTTGATTTGACATCAATTTTCCTCCTGCGGCCACGTCCAGGGAGGTTGGCTACAGTCCCATGGATCTTAAATTTCTGAATAATATGTGCAACTGTAGTCACAGGAACATCTAGCTGCTTGGAGATGGTCTTATAGCCTTTACCTTTAACATGCTTGTCTATAATTTTCTTTCGAATCTCCTGAGACAACTCTTTCCTTCGCTTCCTCTGGTCCATGTTGAGTGTGGTACATACCATGTCACCAAACAACACAGTGACTACCTGGAGCCCTATATATAGGCCCACTGACTGATTACAAGATTGTAGACACCTGTGATGCTAATTAGTGGACACACCTTGAATTAACATGTCCCTTTGGTCACAGTATTTTCTAGGGGTACCATCATTTTTGTCCAGGCCTGTTCCATGAGTCCATTTTTTAAAATAATTCTGTTGAAGCATGGTTGAAAAGCAATGTCTGACTTTCATTGGTTAACATTCATAGAATTTTTTTAAATTATTACTTTTGTCAGATTAAAGTTATTTATGTGACCATTGTGAGATTTTCTTTCATTGACCGAAGGGTACCAACAATTTTGTCCACGTGTGTATGTTGGGCTGTAAAGGCATAACAACTATAGAATTACATTTAAGGAAAACATTAAAGGTCCCATATTGTTCTATTTCTGTAATAATAAAAAAAAAGTCCCCTACAGTGTGTATGCTAATGAAATACGTCTAAGATAAAGCATTTCTTCAATTCATTCAGATATTCGTAATCTATCTTTTTTTTTCTTCTTGTTTTTATGTTATATAATATTTCATACATATTCATCATAGTCTGCATTTTCTATCCCATATATTTTTGTGTTAAAGCCGGTGACCTATAGTGGCCTCAAGTAAAAAAAATACCATCCCAAATGTTTTTCCTAAAAAATCTACTAGCCAAGAAGGTGAGAAGTACATGCAGGTGATTTCCAAACTCTAAATGTCGAAAGCAAGAAAACCGACTTAAGCAAGTATTTCGATTTCTTAACATAAATATGGACATAAGGAATCTTAGGAATGAACTACTGTCATGCAATACTGTATCATATGTATTCTAACAATTTGCAATACACACCGGCCTGGTGCCGTTTTCATCAGACAGACAAGCATCCAGGTAGTGCGGGTAAGGGTCTGACCAACCGTCTTCTGTACAGTTCCTGCTGAGCTTCCCGAGTCCTGAGAACCGAAACGACCGCAAAGTAAACCCTCGCACACATTTCCACAATACTGTGCTGTAAAAATACACCAAACGCAGTCAGCTTCATACATGAGAAATCACTCACCTTCCGCAGGGCTCATGAACTCAAAGAGCTCGGGGCAACTGACCACCACGATCTCGCCCACGCTCGCTGCCTGCCAACACGTCAGGTTATCCCACTCCCAAGCACAACCTGAAGGACGACAAGGCACGCAAAACAACCCTGACTACAGCAGAATGAAATCGAATGTCATGCAATCTTGCGTGAAGGATTTAGAGAAAATAATTGAGTCCCATGCTTGAAAACATAGTACCTATTCAACTAGCAACCTGTGGGCTGAATATGAACATAACAACATTTTAACCAGCCACTCAAGACCTCTTGAAATAATAATAAGCATTAATAAGATTAATAAACATGACATGGCCAATATTTGAAGATTTGTGTCTATCGCTGTGCACTGAATTGTGCACTGTAGCTGAATTCTGACAAATAAAAAACATGGGTTCATACCTATAACTGGCACATGCCTTCATTTTTTTTGCCTGCTCACTCACAAGAAGAAAAAGCAACTAATGAAGTCATTCAGCTTCTCTATTGACAAGGGGCCGCAGGATATGACATGGCCGGTGGCACGTCCTCACTTAAGGCCTCTGATTCTCTGCAACCAAATTAGAGCACCGGTTTGGGAGATCAAGAGAGATCAGGGATCAGGGGAGAGAGCAAGGCGTGCTGTGAGTTCCACGGTGTGTTTGCATGCTCCTATTTCAGGTTGCTGAAGAGTGTTCTTGATGAGGGTCACCGTTGACGGACTGTGACTGCTGCCTCTGCATTTCCACCTTGAGTTATGGGCCACCATTAAGTTGTTGCCCGCTGCCTTAACTCCGGTTTTGGTCTGCCACAACCACTGCTGCTACCAGACTGCGACAGTCACATCAGTTCCTTCGGAACAAATTCCTTTGTAGGGCACCATACCAAGTAAAATGTCACCATATATACTCACTCGCTCATTCACTCATCGTCTACACTGCTTTATCCTGTATTCAAGGTCGTGGGGTGCCTGAAGCCTATCCCAGGAAACTTAGTGCACCAGGAGGGGTACACCCTGGACAAGGTGACAATCCATCACAGGGCACACACTCACACACTACGGGCAATTTGGGAACGCCAATTAGCCTAATCTGCAGGTCTTTGGACTTTGGGAGTAAACCGGAATACCCAGAAGAAACCCACCAAACACAAGGAGAACCCTACCAGTACCATGCTACGGTACATTGTAGAACCATGCGTTGTACATCAGTACATACAATGGTACTTAGTGTGGTACTTATCAGAATATAAGTACCAAGGTACTGTCAAAATTAACATGGTGGTATATTGGTACAGGTACCATCTGACTAGCACGGTATCTATAGTATGATAAAATTTCTTATGGGACGATTCCAAGTATAGGAACTTTTCAGGGACTTACAACACCATTTAGTTTGTCAAACATCCATCCTTCCATCTATCCATCCACGGACCATCCAACTATGGACCGTGGAGGCCAATGGTGACCATCTCACTCTACGACCGTGGTAGGACCTCTGATCAACATTCACACACTACGGGCAATTTGGGAACACCAATTAGCCTAATCTGCATCTCTTTGGACTGTTGGAGGAAAACGGAGTACCCGGTTCTTTCAGGTACCCTTGCTGCAGAATCAAAAATCCAGGCCATGAAGTTCGACCTCTCCTGGTGGGGTCAAAACAAAAGTTACACTACTTTTCAGGCTGGATAGGTGTGCTTTTTAGGGTTTAAGGGTTATGCTTAGGTTTATAGAAGGAATCGGCGGAGGTTCGGCTCTAAGCCCTGGCTGTCCGGTTCTTCAGCAAAGTGTACTCGGTGCTAAAGATGGACAAGAAATCACAAGGCATCTCAATTTATTTTTGTCACAAATTTCTGTTTTGTTCAGTTGGAGTATGTTGGAGCTTCATTATCTCTCAGGCAGATATTTGGTAGCTTGGAACGCTTTCTGAAAAATGACAGAAAGAAATGATAGCCGTAAACACTAACTCGCCAAGAATAGCCAACAGGGGGCGCTTGAACTAATCGTTGCTCAGGCATTCTGTGTAGGAAAACGTTCTATTCGTTCCCATCACCATGTTTCTTTGATGCAGAGAGTAAATTCCACTCTTTCGGTTCCCCTTCGTACCTCAGCGTAGTGCTGAAGGCATCAGGATTTGCTCATATCACCTAATCCAGGCCTAACCTCTGCTCTCAATTCTGTGTATTACGTAGGAAGTGCTTTTTCATCAAATCCCAGCATCCTGGAGCTCTCCCTCTCTCTCTCGCTCTCTCAGAATGAAATACCAGCATTAGGGCAACAGCAAGGTGCCAAATCATCGGAGCAGATAATCTCTGATTTAAGAGATTTGAGATTTGCTTTAATACCCAGTCTGATCATCATCCTAATTTAAACCCAGTCAGACGATACACTCGGAGACACTTTTGAGACAAAACGTGAGGCTGATTTGACATTTTCCAGGCTTCTGAAAAGCGGCTAATATTTATCAAAACCCAGTTGTCCTTGTGTTTTTTTCCTGATTTGTGCAGACTCCAGGTGGTTTCTCCAAAAGCAATGCCTGGAAATCCAAAACGTTCCAGGTTCTTCCCACATGGCCCTTCTTCTTGTTATTTTTGCAATCAAGCTGATTGACTCCAGATGTGTGACTTAACATGAGTCCACAAATAGAAGACAATCTTCATACTTCAATTCAATTGATGTACTTTTGCCATTTGTACGTCTACAGTTATCCATGTGTGACTATTATAGCTGCTTTGGACCTGAGCATGATGATGTCTTGTCGTTAAAATGAGACACACCAGTTGTTCTCTGGTTATTTTCTTTCCCCCTGCCTTTGCACATGACGGTGAAAGAGGGTGAAATGGTGCAGAGATCGGTTTTGTCTGGTTTGTGGAAAGACACTGCCTCCGTCCTACTCTCTAATCTGTTTGTGCTCTGTCTGGCGGCCTGAAACCAAAGCTAATTACATCTTAAAGGGCAAATAAGCGCAGTCTGAACTAGCAAAGGAAAGGTGGAATCGTCATGGTCAGCCATCAAGAGTGAAAGACTAAGCTGAAGGAAATCTTGCATTTTCTTCCCACATAGTCATACATGTAAAATCTAAGTCTGAATCAATCCACATTAAAACTGTATTTTAATGTGTAAAATTCAACTATTTGTAACATGTACCTTACAGTAGAGAGAAATGATCCCAGGAAGCAGCCAGGCTACAGCACCCCTCGAGTAGATAGATAGGCCTTGTCCGTGGGCTTAACAGTGGCAACTTGGCGGTGCTTGGGCTCGAACCCCAAACCTTCCGATTAGTAACCCACGATATCAACCATTCAAGCCACCCCCGCCCTACTGTATGTGATGTACTGGCCCCATGTGCATGTACAAAAAAAACACTGCCTGCTTGAATAAGCCAATTAGATTTCCCCCCTAATGTGACATCATACAAGAACATGTTTCCCAGCTCCGCTGTTCTCTAAAGGGGTGTGGCTCAGAAGTAGCTCATTCACATAGACACGTTTGAAATAGGAATAAAACAACTGGAATTTGAGGTGTAAAAAAACAAATCTGTTTAAAGCAAAACAGATTTGAATCTATTATTTTTCATTTATTGTTGACCACAGTATTGTTTGATGCATTTTTTTGCATTATAATGTTTTAATGAATATATATATAGGGCTCAGGATTGTGCAGTATACAGTGATATATCCTTTTTTCAGCACAACCTCTGCATTATAATAAATTGATTTTTATTTTATTTTAGCCATCTATACGAACATTTGGCGCTACCCGACGTACCCAAAATCTGATGTCTGAAGCCTCTCCTGTCATCACACACCAGCATCACAAACATCACACATATGTTTGTTTTTTTTCTTTTTAAATGAATCCCTGTCCAGGATAGAGTTTAAAGGGCTAAAATATGTTGATTAATTCTCTATAATAGTTGCCAGGAAATCGTTATTTAGCAGAACGCTCATTTATTCTCTAAACCAGACCCGAGCGCTGACTCACATCACCAGAGTGGACAGCAGGACAGCAGGCGCTCGTGTAGTGTGTGATGCAGCACACTCATAAGCTCCGGCTGTGGTTTATTATTGCTGTTGGTCCATCCTGGGCATCTTAATGGAGCGTTACGAGAGTCTATTCAGCTCCTGCTTTAATGAAAGGGTGATACAACAGCTGGAGCACTTCTCTCCCTTTCTCCCTTTCTCTTACTTTCTTTCTTTCTTTCTCTCTTTCTTTGTCTCTCCTGTCTCTGTTCTGTTTCTACATTTATATTTATACTGTAGATGCCCTCATCGAGAATGACTTATATTTAATTCATTATACACTGCCTGGCCAAAACTAAATTTAAAAGACTCTAATGTTTCATTAGCCTTGATTACTCTGAATGCAGGGGTCAATTCAGGCGTGAAAAAAGATTGATCACGCTACCCGGAACCACTGTTTCACAATTTAAGTCTTTGAAGACGCCCAAGGCATTGGGGGCTCAGACGGAGTTACTGATTGGAAGGTTGGGGGTTCAAACCCCGGCACTGGCACCTTGCCAGTGTTGAGCACTTGAGCAAGGCTCTACACCAGGGGGCGCTGTATCCTGGCCAACCCTGCACCAGGGGGCGCTGTATCCTGGCCGACCCTGCACCAGGGGGCGCTGTATCCTCGCGGACTCTGCACAAGGGGGCGCTGTATCCTGGCCGACCCTGCACGAGGGGGCACTGTGTCCTGGCTGACCCTGCACCAGGGGGTGCTGTATCCTGGTTGAACCTGCACCAGGGGGCGCTGTATGATGGCTGACCCTGCACCAGGGAGGCGCTGTGTCCTGGCTGACCCTGCACCAGGGGGTGCTGTATCCTGGTTGAACCTGCACCAGGGGGCGCTGTATGATGGCTGACCCTGCACCAGGGGGGCGCTGTGTCCTGGCTGACCCTGCACCAGGGGGTGCTGTATCCTGGTTGAACCTGCACCAGGGGGCGCTGTATGATGGCTGACCCTGCACCAGGGAGGCGCTGTGTCCTGGCTGACCCTGCACCAGGGGGTGCTGTATCCTGGTTGAACCTGCACCAGGGGGCGCTGTATGATGGCTGACCCTGCACCAGGGGGCGCTGTATCGTGGCTGAACCTGCACCAGGGGGCGCTGTGTCCTGGCTGACCCTTTCAGTGTGCTGTAAGGTTCACGTGACAAATAACTGAATACTAATCCTAATGCCACACTCACAGCAAAATCTTTTTTTTAATTATTATTTTTATTAATTTTTAATTTACAAGTTGCATTTGAGGTGATAAAACGCTGCTGTTCCTCCATAATCCTGCAGGTAGTGCACTCTGAACTATGAATACAATAATGGCATACTGTGGGGTAGGAACAAATTATTTGCAAGTCTGAAGTGGGACTTGAACCCACAACCCTGGACATTAGGCTACAGTGCTATGACACTATGCAACCTAGAGTACCATTGAAGCATCTTCCGAACTGCAAACTGCTTAAATCCGGCTGTGTGAACGTGCCCTTTAGAAAGCATCCGCTGGCTAATTGGCTGCTTTACCTCTTAAAATCTATTATTATCGTTTCTGAGCAATCCGGAGTGGCCTTGAGGGCGTCGACCCTTCCTCTCTCTCTCTCTCTCTCTCTCTCTCACTTGCTCTGTAATTGTGAGTGGTCCTGGCTGGCTCTCTTTTCCCGGTCACTGTTACAGCATCTGTCACAACAGGATACAATGGGCTAAAAACTAATACCAGTGTGTGAAAGCTCACCGAACTCCTGGTCCTGCGTCGGGTCGTGGAGAGCGATCCTTTCCATGCATCTCTCTTCCTCTCGCTTGATGACGCAGTTGGAGATAATGGACCATACTGGCTACACAGGGCAAGAAACGAGAGCATGTGAGTAGGAAATCTAAAAAAACAAACAAAAAAAAAACAGACTACTAAATGTTGGCAGTGTGTCGTGTCATGGTGCCTGCGGAGAGCTTCACTGCTAAGTGCCGTTTTTCAAGGGCGTGATGGCAGTAAAAGAGCTTGCAGCCTGCTGGCATGACCATACTCGACCTCTCAACTCCAAAAAGTATTCCATTGGATTTGATCATCAACATTCCGGTTCTTAGTGGCGCAGACAGCTAATAAGAACACTAATGATCCGTAACAAATGGCCATGCCCAATGAGATGCAGACACATCCTGATAAATGAAGGTAAAGTCATTAAATGAATTATTTCGCAAGGGGAACTCTTTACTCCAAGCATACACGAGCTTCTCTGGAAACTTGGTATTATGGTGCAACTTGAACAAGATAATCGTGTTGACAAGGGGTGTTCAAGTCAAACAGAATAACAGAACACAGTTGTGAGAGTAAAAACTCTCTTAATTTCTCTATATACGCCAATGCACTTATCCCAGTGTTTCACTAGTTCTTGGATACCATCAAAGCCATCATCGGACTGCCTGCTTCACGGCTGAAACCCTAGCCTCCCAGGAACTCCTTTAATGGTACAAACATGTGGGATTGGCTTGAAGCGAGGTCAGGACTGGCAATAAGTACCAGGTAAGTTCTTGTAATGTGCAAGTGGTGTTGGTGAATGTACACATCCCACAGACAGATACGTCTCTGCCGCAAGTTGGCCATAAGCTATCTGTCCATTTTCAAGGATTAGGCGTTCCACTCGCTGAATGTTCAAGTGGAACAAGGAACGGTTCGTTCACGGATCTTCTTCAAACATTTGGACCATTTCATTTTTTTTTTACTTTGGTGTTACACCTTCATCCACCAGAAATTTCAGCATAAGTCCCGGTTTGACTTGAACACCCTTTGTGTACTACAACAGTAAACAAAGTGAGACTGAGAATAAGACTGCGGCAGCTACATAATCCTAAGGATGGGCATTACTGGTAATTTCTAACTGTATTCCAATCTTGGGACGTCTCATAAAGATATATATTAAGTTGTAAGCATAAGGAATCTTTTGTTTTGTGGTTATAATATACATTTTATCCCAGGAGGCAATTTGGGAGGTCTTTGGAATGTGGGAGGAATGTGGGAGGAAACCGGAGTACCCGGAGGAAACCCACCAAGCACGGGGAGAACATGCAAACTCCATACACACAGACCCAGAGGTGGGACGGTGGACTCGACCCTGGGCCCTGGAGATGCAAAGCAACAATGCTAACCAATAATCTATATAAACAAAGCGCTATTTACAAAGAAATAAAAATAATTTACAAGATGGTTTGAAATGTTAACTTGCCCAATGTAATTAAGTTCCTTCTTAAAAAATAAAACTTCTTAAATCCCTTATTATTATATCCATTCTTGAACCTCTGTGGTCCAACTAGGGACCATGGAGGCCAATGGTGACTGTTGTATTTATTCCCATTGTGTCCAAGCACCTTTGGTCAACATTCACACGCACACTATGAGAAATCTGGGAACACCAATTAGCCTAATGTGTATGTCTTTGGACTGTGGGAGGAAACCCGAAGAACCTGGAGGAAACTCACCGAGCAGATGCGACACAGGAGTCGAACCCAGGTGCAAGGGGACAGTGCGAACCACAAAGCCACCATGCGGCACTTTTTATTATATAAATATATATATTTTTCCATGTGCTTCATAGCTTTGGAACAAAACAAAGGAAAATCACGGTCGATTGACGTTTGAGCTCAAGTCTCACTGACCTCCCTCAATTAGTTCATAATGAATCGGAAAAACACTTGGAATGAAATGTTCCACATATTTTTTGAATGAGGTCGATTCCTTCATTCAACTCTGCCATCTCACAGCTCCAGATCCTGAACTTCTTCTGTTTCTCACGTTCTCCTCATGCTCATGTGGATTTCTCCAGGGTTTTCCGGTTTCTACTCCCCTCCCAAACAAACAGGCCAGTGGGTGAACTGGCAGCGCTGAAGGAGTGAATTCCCGCAGAGATGAGAAGAACGCGGGGACACTGGAGCTGTGAGGCTGCAAAGCGAGCAACACATTTTCCCACCAACATTTTTTCTTTTTTTTCGACAAGTGATTTCACAGAACATTCCGCACAGAACATTTCTCATGTGATAAACGGGCACCTGTCTACTTGGACACGCTACATTACACACAAACAACAAACGTGAAAGCACTGATCTGGGAGCGCTCCACTTCGGCGCCATTCTACAGTACAACCTCATGCTTACTTCAGTTCTCCTTCCCTGTCATCTTAACTCCTAAAGTCATCCAAAAAATCAGATTAGCACGTCATCTGACAAAGACTGGGTGCTTACGTACACCTAGGCAGTACGTATTACTGTATAGTTGTGTGGTTGTGCTCAAATCCCAAGATCTTAAGATCCTCACTCACTCACTCACTCATCATCTATACCGCTTAATCCTGTATTCAGGGTCACGGGGGGGCCTGGAGCCGATCCCAGGAGACTTAGGGTACGAGGCGGGGTACACCCTGGACAGGGTGCCAATCCACCACAGGGCACACACACACACACATTCACACACTACGGCCAATTTGGAAACGCCAATTAACCTAACCTACATGTCTTTGGACTGTGGGAGGAAACCGGAGTACCCGGAGGAAACCCACCAAGCACGGGGAGAACATGCGAACTCCATGCACACAGAGATGGGCATCAAACCTGGCCGGGAATCGAACTTGGACCCTGGAGGTGCAAGGCGACAATGTTAACCACTACGCCTCCAAAGATCCTAAACTGCTTATTTCAGTGGTGTCCAATCTTTATACAGTACACTGTCCATTCAAAGCAGTTCATTCAGTCTCCTTTAGCCACACAATGTGGTGCCCAGTTCACATGTGAAAAACGATTCCCCATGCTCCCAGAATATATGAATATAAAGAAAATATAAAGAAAAACTCTACAGATGTGACACGCTGGTCATTCTGTACATTACTTCCCGCATAACGTTGTTTAGTCTAGACCTGAGCAACTGAAACAACCCCAGATCATAACACTGCCTCCAGAGGCTTGTACAGTGGACACGATGCATCGCTTCATGCGCTTCCTTTCTTACCCTGACACGCCCATCGCTCTGGAATAGGCTCGATCTAGACTCATTAGATCACATGACCTTGATGCTCTCTGGCACAATAAAGCCTTTTTTCCCGGATGAGTTTCACTAAGAAGTGGTTTTCTTAGGGTCACACAAATGTTTATTCCCGATCCTACTGTATGAGTTCGCATCACATTGTGTGTGTGTGAAATGGAAATGCTCTTACTTTCACTATTAAACATAGCTCAGGCTTCCACTGGACAATTTTTACCATGCAACTTCACCAATCATTTAGGTGATCTCCATTCATAATGTTTTTTCCGACCACGTTCCTTCCGTAAAGCCGACAGTTCAGCGCTATCCATCCAGGTTTTGATAATGCATTGAGGAATTCTTAACCCGGTTCCAATGACAAGGACATGCATTATGTAATAAAGAGCTATGTTAAATCTGAGGTAAGCAATAATAGTGGTTCTTGCTGGCTTCCACAAAGAAACGTAGCTTCATCCTGGTGTATTCTGAGGTCGGAACAGGAGCGACAGCCAGGACGGTTTACTCTGAAAGGTGGGCTACTGTACGTTAGCGCAAATAACCTCCCTTTACAACCGTGTTGAGCAGTAAAGCATCTCAAAACAAAACCAGACAGCTAACTAATCTGAGTTTTTTAACATTTGATTAATCTAGGAATTTTTACGCATTACTATTTTTTTTTTTAATGCAAATTAATTACATGATCAAGTTTGACCCGTATGGCTTCCCATATCCGCAGCCCAGTTACCCGGCTGTGTTTGATAATGGCGCATTTAACTCGAACAATAAGATGAGGAAACATTTCCAAATGTACTGAACTACTGAAGTTTCATTATAACAAAGCTTCTTGATGGAAGTTTTTTATAAAAACGAAATTTGCGTGCACGAGCTTCCTTCAAGGGGAACTATTTTAACAAGAACACAGTCAATGCAAGCTGTGGTTCAGGCAGCTAAGGCTCTAGGTTACATTTACAGCATTTGGCAGACACCAGAACAATTAACATTTACGTTACATTTTAGCTTATCATGCATCAGAGGAGTTGAGAGTTTGCTCAATGGCCCAACGTGGTGATATTGGGGTTTGAACCTGAGACCTTCTGATCAGGGGTCCGTTCTTCGTACGTCGCTAACTCAGTTAGCTGGATTTGATTGTTGTGGATTTGTCCTGATCTTGGATTGTTTCGTTCTTCGAAGGCGAATCTCGTGCTTGCTGTCATAGCAACATGAATGTAATATCCCCCGATTGCGTCTATATAAGTGGAGGTAATTTTCTCAAATCTGTCGCAGCCATGTCTTGTCCGTTTATGAGAGAGCAAGCGGTTACTGAAGGTGTGAGGATTATTCGCAGAGTTTTTCTAATTCCTCGTGTATTGCGTGATAGACAGGATCCTTTAGCACAGCATGACAATATACTTCTGACTATACTTGTTCTTCTACTTCACTTTTACACTGTAAACCCGATTAAGTTGGCAAAACTCAAAATATTTGAGGTCATCAGCTACATAATTTTTAAAAGTAAACAGAACTATCAATATTTGAATTTGTTGCAAATAAAGTAAATTCAATCCAGCGCGGGAATCGAACCCGGGTCTTTCATGCAGCAGGCGAGACACCAACCACTGAGCCACCAGAGCTTTTTAGATTTAAATTGCTGGAACTTTGAGGTGACACTTACTGTTACTGTTACTTAAGTACTTATGATTACTTAAATTATCAAATTTGTTCAGCTAACTTTAAATTAATACAAATAGCATTTGAGAGTATATATATATATATATACACACACACACACACACATATAACATGTAACACGGGCAGCACTTACGTATTTAATAACTTTATTTTAAATGATCTTTATTAAAGTTTGAAATTCTCCATAACCCTTTAATAAAAGCTTTTGCTCCGCTTGAGAAAAAAATTGAGCTGCTCTTTTGGCATTTCGTCAACCAATCGCAGGGGTTGTGATCAGTGTTTCTACCGTCGATGCGTATCGCCTTTTAAACAAACGCACGAACGCGCAATAATCCTAGACAACTCAATCCAGCTATGCTAATCATCAACAACAGGTGTGCTCGAAGAACCGAATTAGCCGCATCGTAATTAGCACGATGATCTCATCTTAGATCTGTCAATTCATCTCATCGTTCAAGCGACGTACGAAGAATGGACCCCAGTAGTCCAACACCTCAACCACTGAGCTACACCTGCGCCACAGCCTCGAGCCCTCCCGTCGGTGGGTTGGGGAAAGGTGAGAGAGTGACGCTCGGTGTCAAAATAAGAGTCGCATGCGTGATACATGATACTCGGCGCTCGTAAACTAATACTTGCTCGGTTTCCGATAAAAAAATGTATTAAAAATCTTTGCTCGGTTTGCGGAACACTCGTAAACCACGTTACTCGCAATCCGAGGTTCCACTCTATTTTAAAATCGCGATTAATCACACACTATAACTGCGATTAACTAGATTTAAAAAAATGTTATCGATCGACCGCACTAATATTTCATTCATTATATTTTTCAAGTTTTAATCCCGACAGTGTTGTCCTGGCCCGTCCTCTTTAAAGACTATATATGTTTTGACGTTTAGTGTGCAGTAAGCCTGAGCGGGATGTTGTTTTTAATCTGTGAATCCGCTACGATAGCTCACGTCGCCTGTTCTTTTTCTAGCAACTCCACGAGCGTAGTGACAACTTGAGAACACACTCTTCACACTTTTTAGCGTGTGTGTGTGTGTGTGTGTGTGTGTGTTATTTACAGCAAAAGGCAGACAGTGCAAATTTGTAGCAAGCGCTTAATTAACCCCTACTGTACGATTAGCTCGGCTCAAAACGACACAAGTCATAGTACATGCTATAAATAAACATTAACAAGTTATTACACTATATTATAATAATACATAGTTAATATTTTTAATTATTAATTATTAATGAACCTGGAAAAGAAGGAAATGCTGTCACTGGGAGACGACTTCAACGGTGACTCTGTTTTATTTGATTATTTTTCTATTACAGCTCAGTTATATTAATCCTTATTTATGAATAATAATAATAATAATAATAATACATAAACTGCTATTCCGTAAATAAAACCAACAGCTCAAGGACAACAGAGTTATTCATAACTACTGTAGTGTACACAATATGATGGTTCCATTTTTTTTCTTTCTTTTCTCAGGAGGAAGTTCTAACGTTCCTAGTGTCACTGAGGATGTGTCGGTACAGGATCTCCACAGATGGGCCGTGAAGTTCCAGTCAGCATGACCATCTGCCGCGTGCGAGGAGAAACCTCATGCCCGAGTGCTAGCGATCATATGGTCGCTCAGGCCGCGCATCCTCATGTGAATCCGCGCAAACGTTTAAACTAATCCCTGACTCACACAAATACAAATCCTGAAACTCAGACTCCTGTGTGTGTGTGTGTGTGTGTGTGTGTGTGTGTGTGTGTGTGTGTGTGTGTGTCCTCACCGGAGAGATACAGAGGAGGAGGAACAGGGGGAGGACGATGGCCCCAGATTGCTTCATTCTGTCTGTCGATTAATGCAGCCTCCGCAGAGCCTCGCTGACTCCTCAGTCTAAAATCACCTTGGGAAAAAAAAAAAAAAAAAAGATTAGATATATTATTTTATTATTTCTCAGGAAATGCACAGAGAGCAAGACGTTGTCTTTGTAGCACCACGTTGTAGAGCAGCAGCAATTCTAAATTCTCGATTCAGAACTGTACAGTATATCGTTACAGATCAAAAGAAGTAAAAATGAATCATGATCAATCAGTGCAAAGTGGTTTCCTAGAAAGCATAAGGACGTGGACGAGCTCCAGAGCATGACAGTCAAAAAGTAGATCTTTACCCGGCAAAATGTTTGTTTTCAAATCCCGTTTTCTCCCAAACTGAAATGTATAGAAACGTTCAGTTGTTTTGCTCTAAGGAGATTTATGGGAGGAGTCTCCACCACAAGCTTTGACCAGGACAAGGTAAAGGAAAGACGTTTAAAGATCTAATTTACCCTTCGGGATTTATCAAGTGCTCTATCTACAGGGCTATGAAAAAGCTTTGCATGTTCAGGATCTGGACGACTTGCCATAACTGATGAAACTATGAATTCTGCGCTCCACCAGAAAATCCAGGAGGAGAATGTCCAGCAATCAGTTCATGACCTCATGCTTAAGCGCACTTGGGTTATACAGCAGGAGAATATTGCTAAACAACCCAAAAAGGCCACCTCTGAATGAAAATGTAACAAAAAGCGGCCTGGTCAAAGTCCGGACTTAAATCCAATCGTGGGGCCTCCGAGTGGCGCAGTGGTTAAAGCGCTCGCCCTATCATCCAGTGACCGCGAGTTCGATTCCCGGGTGATGCTGTAACCTCTCGCAGCCGGAGGTCTAGAGAGAGCCGATTGGCCGAGCTCTCTCAGAGGGGAGGGATGAGAGGTACTTAGTGCTACAACATTAATCACGGCTCTACAGCCGATCAGGGGCGTCTGTGAGGTCACGCAAGCGGAAGGAGCGGATAGCGCTGTCCTCCGAGTGTGTTACGCCGCCCCCAACGGTGCGTGAGCGAGCAGTTTGTAAAGATGCGGTCGGCTGGCGTCACGTGGTTCGGAGGAAACGCGTGATAGTCTTCGGCCCTCCCCCGCTGAGTGGTAGTAGTAGCCTTAATGTGGGCGCCCCCTAGTGACGTGGAGGAATTGCACACGAATAAATTAGGGAGAAAATCAGGGAAAAATCCCCTCTCCCCTCCAAAAAAAAAAAGAAAATCTGTTTGAGATTCTTAAATTTCATTTTTTTTTAAATGAATTAAAACAATTCCGAAAAGAAACGTTTGTTCACAGTGATGTGAAAGACTCATTGCCAGTTATCGCAAATGCTTGATTGCAGTCGTTGCCACCAAGGGTTATTAGGTTTAGGGGGCAATTACTTTTTCACATAGGGCACATTGATGATCTGAATGATTTATGTGACAAAAATGAAAAAAAAAAAAATAGAATCAGTCACGCTATCGGTCATGTAAATTGTGTCATGGACCTAACATTAACATAACCGTAAAAGACTACTAATAATAATAATAATAATAATAATAATAATATAGTTGTTGCTGTTAATACAATGTTGCTGACACTGGTAGTGTAATCATTAGAAAACTGCTTACACTTGCTGTTAGCGGAAATGATCAACATCAGAGTCATATCATAGCATCTGTGATTATTTAAGTATCTTATTCCTTTTATTATAAACTTTTTCACTTTGTTCACGGAGGAGTAGTCATTTTGGACCAGCCTTAAGTGAAGCCATGTGAGATGTGCATAACCTCAGGTGAGCAACTAGGAGGTGCCGGGATTGGCACGTGCACATGGCAAGGGGGTGTTTTTTTTTTTGTTTTTTTTTACAAGAACCCAAACGTTTAATGATCTGAAGAGGTGTGAAGATGAGAAAATCCTTGAGCGGAGGGCAAAACAAAATTACTGGACACTTTGGGATTATATCATTTTAAACACACAGCCGCCCGCCTTCTTTACTCATCAGTCAGATGCTCATCAAATCCCACACAGAGTGAGAGGGGAACTGCACTGCATCACGGTGACGTGGGATTCCACAGGAAATGAAAAGAAATAAACAGGAAATTACAGTGGACCCCAACGCTCCATGTCTTTTATCACTATAGGTAGATAGATAGATTTTTGAGGTATAAGAGGAACAGTGTTGGGTGTAACGCGTTACAAAGTAACTTGGATGACTTTTTTAACGTAACGAGTAATCTAACGTGTTCTGTCCGCCATTTAAGTACTTCTATTATATAATATTTTCAAAAATGTAATATCTGTTATTCATTATAACGGATATAAAGGTTATTTATTGATAAAGGTCTTAACTGAAACAACATGCATGAGGACTCACAAAGGAGTTTTCATTTTCTGCAATGGAAAAGTCCTCTAACTAGTCACTTTGATCAGAAAGTAACGCAGTAATGTAACAGATTGCCTTTTAATGACAGTGATTTTGTAATGTAATTAGTTACTTTAAAAAGTAACGTCCCCCAACACTGAATGGAAAGAAGCCAAATACATATTAAGATGGCGGGTGGGCAAAACTCGATTTCAGGGGAGAAATGAAGGGACAGAAGGACAGAAAGAGAGAGAGAGAGAGAGAGAGAGAGAGAGAGAGACTTTCTGCCACTCTTTCTGTCCCGGTTGCATTAAAGCATTTGTAACTCAGCAGTTCCCTAAGAGCATTTGTCAGTCAAGCAGCAGACGAGCTTTTTATGGAAACAGCCGCGCACTGCGGTTCTGATAGCAATCTAAATGAGGAGCAACAGGGTGGGTAATATATAAACCGAGATCTGCATTCAACCTCGTGTTCTGCTCTAGATCAGGAGCAAGCAGATGGAAAGAATAAAAATCACCACTGTACATGTGCTCTAGATGGATGGATGGATGGATGGATGGATGGATGGATGGATGGGTGGATGGATGGATGTACCATTGCTGACCGAAGCCCTCTACCATTCCTCTGTAGGAATAACACTGAGATGTGTGGTGTGAGTGGACCAGATACTGATTTTAAACTCTGCATCCACTCACACACCATGTAACTGATGGGGACAGTCCGCACACAACTTGGATGGGAATTGACCCCGGCCTTCCGCACGGCTGGCAAGAAATCTACCAAGGCACCAACACACCATGTAAATAAGCAATCAGAGGCAACCCTCATCATTGTTTCTGCACCATATGTGGTTACTGTCCTGTAACCTTCATCAGTGTCAGGTCCTTACTCAGACATTATATTACATGTATACATGTACGCCAATTAGATATAACATTAAAACCATTAACATTATAACCATCTAGGATTTGGGTTCCCATTGTGCCACCACACCAGCTCGGACCCCTCAGCAGAGCATGACTCCATAAGACCACTGGGGGGAGCTTTGGTGTCTGGTACCAGGATGTTGGCAGAATGTTTGGGAGCACCATGACCTTCACGGATCAGAGTTTCTGCATCCCATGAGCGCCAAAACAGATTGGGATCTGGGAAGTTTGGATTCCGGATGGTGGCCTTGGGCTCTTTGCCTGCTTGGCCCCGTGTGCAATGGGCTGTGGTGACCTCTTATCTGGGATTTCCTTTGGGATCAACAGTATTAAATAATATTCAGCACAACATCACTGTCAGAGCACCTAATGTGTTCATATTGAGGGGGGAACTATTAACAGTCTTGGGTATATACAGTACACCATGCATTTGGAACATTTGGAACAGACATACCTCGAAATCACTTTATTTCACTCCTCCTCCAAATGCGCTGCTTCAGTGTCTATGTAAACAAGCTTCTGCTGAGCCACGCCCCTCCAGAGAACAGCAGAGCTGAGCAGCAAGCCAGGGGGAAGGGTTCTTCCTTTATGATGTCACATGCAGAGGAAAATCTACATATGGCTAATGGAAAAATGGAAAAAGGACAAAAAATTAGGAAATGTTAATTGTTATCATGTTGAAAGATCATTTTGCATAAAAGGTCCCATTTAAAGGTTCCTATTTCTTTAACAAGTTAAAACAGGTCTATGCCTGTATGTCTGTTTATGCTGCAGATGACATTTTTTTCATACCACAAACTCCTTTTATGATGCGCTTTTTCCGTGTCTATGTAAATGAGCTAGTGCCAAGCCACGCCTTTCCACAGACCACAGAGCTGAGCAACAAGCAGGAAGGAGCCAATACAGTATCCTTATATGAGGTCATCTTAGGGGGAAAATCCATTTGGCCTGTTTAGGACCCATCTGAATGTCTAAAATGTCTGAATACTTATTTCTACTCATTTATTTGATCGTATGACGAAACAGTTCTCTCCTGATAGCCGTGGTTCCTTCTGCCCCATCCACAGTTTATGAGGGCACACTGGATAATATGATGAGGTTGGAAACTATAACTGGAACTCATATGCTTTGGAGTTCTTCAACTCCAGTTTTTGAGCTCCAGTGTCGAAGCGCAGCTTGAAATTCACAAAGACCTAAACACACCTGCTGAACCTGATCCGGTAAACCAGATTGAATCAGCTGCGTCCAAGCAGAAGGATCATCAAACTCTGCTGGACACGGGCTCTCTGGGACCGGAGCTGATGATCCCTGGTCTACACAGTCAGAAGATCTTAGCCCAATCGTGCAGCTGTGGAAGATCTTGACGCTTGATTTTCATCAAGACAAGTGACCAACGGCCAAAACATTGTATTGGTTCTAAAAGGTTTCTCACCAAGGTGAAAAAGATCATATAACACAATTTTTTTCATAATACTTAATGCTTTTTATCTCCTGATCCATGCTTTGCCACCAGTCCATTGCAGGACACACACATACACACTCACACTACGGGCAATTCGGGAACGCCAATGAACCTAACCTACATGTCTTTGGACTGTGGGAGGAAACCCACCAAGCACAGGGAGGAACATGCAAACTCCATGCACACAGATACAGGAATCTGGAAGTGCCAGGCGACAGTGCTAACCACTACACCACCGTGCCACCCTCTGAAAAAGTGTATTATTCTAAAATGCAGAATCATTAAGAATTGTTCTGAAATTGTTAAGAAAATTGTTTGATCAATTAACGCATTTCATGCAAAATTAAGGATCCCCCCCCCCCCCCCCCCCAAGGAATCTGTAGTGTCCGTAACCATGTCACAGTCATGTTGCAATATCCTTCATTTCACAGGAAATGCTTTCATTTAAGCAACAAGTTTTTACACGTCATGTACAGTACTTATAAAAGCTGACACCAATTTTAGTATCAATACTCATAAAGAAATATGAACAAGTTGCATTTTAAAGTATCATTGTGTGAAGCACGACAGTATAACGCCGAAAAATGGCCATTTTTGCGGCAGCTTGGTCACGTCCATGTTGCATAAACTGCAGAAGTAGAAAAAAGGCACACACTTTTTCTGTATTATATGAATAACACACCAAAAAATAATAAATAAATAAATAAATAAATAAATAAATAACAGCACCAATACTGTGTTTTGGCTGCAACTTCAGGGACCAGCTGGGCGAATGGAATCTTTGTTGCAGGTCCAGATATTTGGAGCATCGGTGTCGAAGCTGTTCTGGTGGTACTGTATGTTGTAGCGCAACACCTCACTATGTTTGTTCGTTCGTTCGTCCTTGGTGAAGCCTTCATCCTAGACGGCGGTGGATTTGGATGCTATCTTGGAAACAAAGTGAGCGGGAAATAAAATGCGGATGTGGGAGCAAGACACACTCTACTGTACAGTCCAAGTGCAAAGCTGGAGTAACCGCGCAACCTACTGGCTTGTTTTGTTTTCAGTAGAAATGTAAGAAAACCGGAGAAGACCAATCACACAAGAAAAACAAACAGGTTAATATTAGCACAGTTTATATCCTACCCTAGTAACCCGAATTTCTCTTAAACCACATGTTTCACCTTTATCTCCTCGGCTCAGTCCTTTAGTCTCCGCATCTGCATTTCTTTTGGATGAAAAATGGTCGCAGAAAGACACGAGGTGTCAATTTCAAAGCCTTCTCCTTTCGCGCTCTTGTTTATTGCGTTTTTTCGAGTCTCATGTGCTGCCGCAAGCTCGGCAAGCGGCACGTCTTTAATCTTTAATCACAATATTTTTTTGGATTCCCTGATTCCGTTCTAAAAATGAAAGAAAAATTGCCTGGATTTATTCACCTCATCTGAATTCAGCTTCTCAAACCATTTAACACAATGTTCCAGTCTGACTCACAAATGTCACATCATCGCACAAATGCCTGCCATTCCGTACACTGAACACACCAACCGGCTCGTCTGTGTGCCATTAACTGCACTTACTCACTCCAGAACCGGGTACACTTTTGCTCATGAATGTAGTAAAGCTCATAAATCTTGGACGCGATTGAAAGCTTAGACGTACAGATTGTCACGTTTTTTTTTTTTTTTCTTCTTCTTTCTTTTTTCGAATGCAATCTATTTTACTTCCCGAGCCGTCACACACGCTGACGGGAAAATAGTCAAGTTAATCGGTACAACGCTTTAGACACGCAAAGTACTAATTACAGTTTAAATGTAAGTCCCAAAATAGAGCTCATCCTCCTCTAGCAGCTGCTTCAGCACCATGAGCTCGTGAGCGAATTCGAGGATTATCAAGAGACATGTTGCATTAAAAAAAAATAATAAATAAATAAATAAGAAGAAGAAGAAGAACAAGTTGTAATTGTTCGGATACAAAAATAAAAGTGCTCCTCTTGCTTAATGGGATTCGTATGAAGTAAATGTTTTAGCAATCTGCTAATGAAAACTTTCTTAAAGCATTAGGAGACTCTTTCCTATCCATATTCATTCATTCATCAGACGACTTTGTCCAGTCATTAAATAACGTTTCCTCTGTCTGTCTCCATACACCTCAGCAACAGGAACTCAACTTCTCACATCCTTACACTTTAACCTCTCAGACCTTCCGGATCGCGACCTTATCACAACGCTGAACTTCTGTCCGGCACAACAGATGGCTGAGGGGTAACGACAGCGCTCTCATCAAGTGAAGCGGTCCACTCTACTCTAGACGACTGAGAACTGATGAGACAGAGGCTGATTTTTATTATACACAGGAGACACACATGCATGGGTCATTCATTCATTTATTCATCCATTCATGTGTTGAAACTTCCTTACATGAATTCATTCATCCGTTCATCTATCCATTCCCTGACCCTTTCAACCGTTCCTTCCATCATACATCTAAACATTCATCCAACCATCCACATATACACTTGTATGTTCGTTCATTCATTCATTCATTCATTCATTCATTCATGTGTTCATTAAGTCACCCAACAATTTGTTCATTTATTCTCTTGTTTTCTTGATAAACCATCCATCCATTCATGCATGCCCCCATGCTTTAACGGGCCCATGCAATAATTACTTCATTCACCCATTCATTTATCCAATCATGTGTCCATTTATCTATAAATCCACCCAGCAAACCATACATCTATCAATGCCTCCATCTAACCATGCATCGGTGGTTCTATTCAACATGTTGTTAATTCATTCATCCACCTTTCCCTCCACCCAATGATTCATTCATTCGCTCATTCATGTGTTCAAGCAATGAATTTGATTGTAGATTAGATAAACCATACATCCTACCATGTAGCCATCTGGCCATCCATGCATCAATGAGTCCATTCAACAAGTCATTAATTCATTCATTTATTCACTCTTCCACCCATCCAACAATCCATTCATTCATTCATCCATCCATCCAGTTATCTATGAATCCACAAAGTAATTCATGTATTTATTTATTTCCTTGTAGATTAGATAAACCATCCTACATCCTACCACGTATCCATCCGTCCATCCATGCATCAATGGGTCCATTCAATATGTCATTGATTAATTCGTCCATTCATCCACCCTTCCACTTATCCAACAATTTATTCATTCATTCATTCAGCCATTCATTCATGCATGCATGCACGTTTTTTTTTATACATCCTTCCATTCATTCATTAATCCATTTACTGTACAAAACATTTACAATCCATCCAGCCGTACATCTATTCACCACTTCAGGCATTCATTCACCCATGCATCCATGCACATTTTCATAGATTTATCCTTTAATCCATTCATGTATTCATTCTCAAATCCTTTTTTTACATCCTTATTAATTCACTCATGATTTTATTTATCCCTTCATCCATCCGTTTAGTCATTCCTCTAATTGTTTACTCCTTCAGTTCTTCACTTCTTCACTCACTCACACACACACACTACACCATGTTGTTCCTGCACCCTGCTCACTGCAGTCCCTATTAAACACTGATACACGGCAGCTTCACTGAAAACAAAAACATCCAATTCCAATAAATCTATTCAACAAACAAACGCTTCATTTTCCACAACCTTTCATGCCACCAACTCTCACACACACACACACACACACACACACACACACACACACACACACACACACACCATGATGATACATTACTTATACATGTCACCTTGTCTGTACAAGTTGCTGTGTTCGATGAAAAAAAACAAAAAAGTTGCATGAATGTGTCTGAATGAATCTTGAATAAACCAGCAGACGGTTGAGGAGGATCTTGATCAGCTTCTCTGATGATTTTTAGGTGTAATGTTCTGAGCCTGGTGTGGTGACTCACTGTTGCATCAATGTGCCATTGCAGTGTCTAGACAGGAACCGTAGTTCAGCCACTGAAGATGATGATGAAGATGATGATGGTTTTATTATTATTATTATTATTATTATTATTATTATTATTATTATTATTATTGTTGTTGTTGTTGTTAGAATTTATGCTTTACTTTGGTTGACTGGATTTCAGATCTGCTCCAGCTCCGTTTATACATTATTTATTTATTTATTTAATCCTATTCATTTTTTTTATTTATATAGATATATATATATATATTTTTTTTTTTAAAGAGCAACTTCATTTCTAAACCTAGTATGCATGCACAAAGGCAAAAGCAGGCTACACGTGCATCCTAAATAAATTATTCTGCATTATTCTGTTCAGACCTCCTTAATTCCTTTATGTGCTGGGATGGGAGTAACAGTGGCAACAGCACTGCAGCTCGCGCGGCTCTGCATCAATCTGTCTGGTGCTTTACAGATCACACATTCATGCTATCTCGATTTCTTTCTTCTTTTTTTTTTTTTCTTTTGTAATGCATGATGAATAAACTGCATGCACCATGCAATGCAATGCAATGCAAAGCAAAGCAATGCACCCCTCTCTCTCTCTCTCTCTCTCTCTGCATTTCTCGATCGGATGAAGATCTGCGTCTGATGCATAAACGAAGTTAACAAACGAAGGTCGTACTCACCATCTCGGGCACTGCTGCGATCCCTCTTTTTCTTTTTTGCTGTAGGGACTCTGACTGACTGTGGTACCCGGGAGAGCGCGCGAGTCAGGCGTGCGGTTTGCGCGCGCGCGCGCGCACGCACACACACACATTTATATATAAAAATAAATAAATAAATAAATATATATAGACACACACGCGCGCGCACAGGCAAGTCAGTCACTGCGGGGCAGAGCTTTATCTAGATAACGAGCACGCGCTCTCACCTCGCGCCTGCGTTCTAGTCTTTGATGTCCCAAACCGCAACATTTTATCCTGTGGAACATCAACGGCTCCCGAGTGTAAGACGGTATTCGCGCACGCCGCAGTACTGGATACATCAGGCTGACGGATCTGGAAAATACCCGGATGCTACACTGTACCGTCTCTGGATTTCATCCAGCGTGATTCTATACACAGATCTCAGCCATAACATTATGACCAGGTTTTCACTGTAATTAACTTCATTTCACCTTTTATTTTTTTATTTAAAAAAAAAAAAAAAAAAAACTTGTATATTTACAACAATTTATATGAGACAGCGGTGTAAAAGGGTTAGCCCTTTCGCCTTGCACCTCCTAGGTCTGGGTTCGATTCCCGCCTCGGGTCTGACTGTGCTGCCTGGTTTCCTCCAGGTACTTCAGTTTACTCCTACAGTCCAAAGACCGGCACTGAACTGGAGTTCCAAAATTGCCCATAATGTGTGTGTGTGTGTGTGTTTGTGTGTGTCCTGCGATGGATTGGCACTCTGTCCTGGGTGTCTCCTGGGATAGGCTCCAGGCCCCCCATGACCCTGTATACTGGATAAAGCGGTATGGATTATGAGTGAGCGAGTGATTTATACGCTTTATTAATATGCTTTTGATCTACAGTACCTTGCAAGCAGCACAGTAGATTAGCGGTTAGCAATGGCGCCTTGCATCTCTAGAGTCCAGGTTCGATTCCTGCCCCAGAGTGTGTGTGTGTGTGTGTGTGTGTGTTTGTGCATGGAGTTTTCATGTTCTCCCCGTGCTTGGTGGGTTTCCTCTGGGTACGGTTTCCTCTCACACTCCAAAGACATGCAGATTAGGCTGATTGTACAAGCGTTCCCAAATTGCCCATCGTGTGTGAATGATGTGTGTACCCTGTGAGGATTGGCACCCTATAGGCTCCAGAGCGCCCCCGCGACTCTGTATACAGGATAAAGCTGTATAGATGATGAGTGAGTGATTTACAGGATGGGTGAAAATTAACTAGGCATGATGAATTGGTAATAAAGTCCATATTTCTAATACAAATGTAGTGATGTAAATTGTTCATTACACAATCTTTAACTTTCAACGTAGGCACGATGGATTCAACTAGTTTTCCTCAAACGGCCCGGGGGGTGGGATTTTGCTGAGAACCTCCGAAAACCGTGTCTCCAGGTCCGTCCTCCAGGTTGTGAGGTTTTGTCCTGTACTCCCCCTCCTTTGCATAGCCCGACAGGGGGGAAAAAATCACATGGAGAGAGATCTGTAAGATAATCACATCTTCACACCTGTCTTTGTGTTACTGTCTCTATTTCTGCTAGATATCTATATTTCCTTCGGGATCAATGACGCATCTATCTTTCTATCTAATATTGAGTAGGTCCCACTTTTGCCACCGAAACAGTGATGCACTGTGTGCTCTGACATATTTCTATCACAACCAGCAAAAATTTTTATCAATTTGATCCAGCCTTCACTCCCCATGTGCTTCAGTGAGCCTTGACAACCCATGACCCTGTTGCCAGGTCAGCTTCTTTGTATTACTTTTGGTATGTCCTGACCACTGCAGCCTAGGGACATCCCACGAGAGCTGCAGTTCTGGATTTGCTCTGACCCAGTCGTCTAGCCAATCACAATTTTTGCTCTCAGTGCTCTAGGGCCCTGACCTTTGATCAGTAACCCAGTGCTCTAAGTTACTACTGCCCCAGAACAAGCAGTGCATTGGCCGGGAATCGAACCGGGATCTCCCGCGTGGCAGGCGACCTCGCATGAAGGCTGTGAAGGCTGGCTCATGTAGTGCAATCCAATAGAAGAGCAATTGTAGCTTAAATTGCTGACAGAAATTAAAGGCATCAGAACACACATATTTGTTTACTTGCCATGCAAGTACATACTGTTTTCCAGCATACAACTTTCTTTATTGTCCAAAGAAATTTATAATTTGCACAAACCAAACCTCTACCAGAGAGTTGGAGATGAACATGCAACCATCACATAAACCTTACCAGGAGTGGGGTTCGAACCCACGAGGACACTTGTCCATTGGATCTTAAGTCGGACACCTTAACCACTCGGCCATCCTGGTCCGAAAAAGGTGTCAGGGTAGTGCTTTCCGATGTGCAGCCCAAGTGTGGAATATGGAAACCAAACATTTCTAGAATAGAATATTTGCGCATCACTATTTTGGTTGTAGAAGTTGGGACCTACTCAATTTTAGGGTGGTGGTCATAATGTTATGGCTGATCGGTGTGTAAGGTCACCTAAACACATGGTGCGTGAATTCATTTAAAATAAATTCAAATTCCGTAATTCCTTAAATTGTCTCATGTTTGGTTAAAATTGTCATATGAATATTGACCTTTTCCAATAAGGTGTTCACGCGTAAGAGTCTGAAAATAAAATAGAAGTCTGTCTGTTTGTTTGAATATTCATTAGTTAGTTAGTTAGTAAGCTATTTGGATAGTACTAAGTGATTAATTAAGTGATTGATAGAGACATGCTGCATGACAGGAAGAGCAATAGTGAGAAGGACTGGGATTTCTACAATTTTCACATAATAGTGGTAATCGTTCCAAAATCTCATTACTGTTATTTTAGATGAAATTGAAAATGAAAGCATGCCTAACATCTTGTATCCTCTGTTGGCATGGTAGTGCCAACGCTGCCCGGAAGAATTTACTCAGCAAGGCAGTGAATTCAGTCCTTCTCTATACTGCTTTACTCTGTATACAGGGTCGCTGGAGGCCTGGAGCCTGAGATTTCAGACCTCAGACACAATGGACAAGGCGTCTAGTCATCACAGGGCACAAACCCACACACACTACGGGGCAATTTGGGTATGCTAATTAGTTATTAATGCTAATGACCCAGGAGGTGCGAGGCCACAGTGCTAACCGCTACGCCACCATTGCAGCCAAGACAATGGATACATGCAGCAAAATGATTGATTTTAAATAAGATAGTCTATTAAGGAATATTGTGACATTTATAACATCATGCTGCATTAATAACATTATGCAGACATTTATATCAATTCAAGAACTGAAGAACTTCAACCACAATACGTCTTGTTTAGGAAATTTCAGGCCCTGCCATCAAGCTGATGCTTTCGGGTCCCCTTGAGCAAAAGTAACAAAAAATTATTATTTTTTTTTTATCCCACCAGCAATTACTCTGTATAACAGGCTATGAACCAAAAATAAATAAATAAACCAAAATTAATTGAAACAAAATAACACCCTAGTCTGACGGATGGGGGTGTTAAAATGTGTTATTTGCTTCAATTAACGTTTGGTCATTGTCTTTCTTTCATTTAAGCTATGTATATTTTATATAGGTATCCTTTTGTGCAGGACATTATGTGTTTCTGTATTTTATGTGTATATAAAGTCTGTTATAGACTATATTATTTAATATATGATTATATTTATTACTGTGTTCTTGTGGATTTTTGTCAAAGTAAATTGAATTTAGCAATTTAGATACTAAGGCTGAGGTCTTAAATTCTGCATTAAGCAGCCTCTTGGTTCCAGTGACCTTCAATAGTCTTTCTTAATGAATGGTTGCCAATAACCGATGTCCTAAATTGCACACTTGTACTTGTAGTAGACTACCAAAATAGCACTCCAGTGAGATTAGTGTGTCTGTGACCCCAGCATTTATCCGTAAATTCAGGAAATGCACCATATGATGCTCTGTGATGGACTGGAGTCCCATTAAGGATGTCGTCCTGCATTGTACTCAGTGTTCCTGTTATTTACGCTTTCATTTGAAATGCAAGTACATACTGTTCTCCAGCATTAACAGTATACGTAAACAAACACATTTCTTTATTGTCCAAAGTAATTTACTTGCACAAACAAAGCATGAGGTATGCCAGAGATTTGGAGGTGAACATGCAACTAAACATATGAACAGTACCAGGAGTGGGGCTCGAACCCACGAGGACATCTGTCCATTGGATCTTAAGTCCAACGCCTTAACCACTCGGCCATCCTGGTCACATCACAGTCATGCCAACAGTATTTTCACATTTTTCTGCATGGATGTGACATGCGCCCACCACAAGGCATCCTGTAACCACATTCACAAACTAAATATTTCCTATGGACAAGTTCATAAAGCCAGTCCAACTAACATTATGTTTTCATTATGTTAACATTATGTATTCATTATTCATTAACATTATGGGAGGTGCGGGGAACCAGAACACTGGGAGAACTAACAAATCTCCAGCCAGGCCTATACAGTCGTGGCCAAAAGTTTTGAGAATGACACAAATATTAGTTTTCACAAAGTTTGCTACTAAACTGCTTTCAGATCTTTGTTTCAGTTGTTTCTGTGATGTACTGAAATATAATTACAAGCACTTCATATGTTTCAAAGGCTTTTATCGACAATTACATGACATTTATGCAAAGAGTCAGTATTTGCAGTGTTGGCCCTTCTTTTTCAGGACCTCTGCAATTCGACTGGGCTGCTCTCAATCAACTTCTGGGCCAAATCCTGACTGATAGCAACCCATTCTTTCATAATCCCTTTTTGGAGTTTGTCAGAATTAGTGGGTTTTTGTTTGTCCACCCGCCTCTTGCGGATTGACCACAAGTTCTCAATGGGATTAAGATCTGGGGAGTTTCCAGGCCATGGACCCAAAATTTCAACGTTTTGGTCCCCGAGCCACTTAGTTATCACTTTTGCCTTATGGCACGGTGCTCCATCATGCTGGAAAATGCATTGTTCTTCACCAAACTGTTGTTGGATTGTTGGAAGAAGTTGCTGTTGAAGGGTCTTTTGGTACCATTCTTTATTCATGGCTGTGTTTTGGGCAAAATTGTGAGTGAGCCCACTCCCTTGGATGAGAAGCAACCCCACACATGAATGGTCTCAGGATGCTTTACTGTTGGCATGACACAGGACTGATGGTAGCGCTCACCTTTTCTTCTCCGGACAAACCTTTTTCCAGATGCCCCAAACAATCGGAAAGAGGCTTCATCCGAGAATATGACTTTGCCCCAGTCCTCAGCAGTCCATTCGCCATACTTTTTGCAGAAGATCAATCTGTCTCTGATGTTTTTTTTGGAGAGAAGTGGCTTCTTTGCTGCCCTTCTTGACTCCAGGCCATCTTCCAAAAGTCTTGGCCTCACTGTGCGTGCAGATGCGCTCACACCTGCCTGCTGCCATTCCTGAGCAAGCTCTGCACTGGTGGCACTCCGATCCCGCAGGTGAATCCTCTTTAGGAGACGATCCTGGCGCTTGCTGGACTTTCTTGGACACCCTGAAGCCTTCCTAACAAGAATTGAACCTCTTTTCTTGAAGTTCTTGATGATCCTATAAATTGTTGATTTAGGTGCAATCT
Organism: Clarias fuscus; assembly: GCA_030347435.1. Lineage (NCBI taxonomy): Eukaryota > Metazoa > Chordata > Actinopteri > Siluriformes > Clariidae > Clarias > Clarias fuscus. The sequence goes on from CM059231.1 coordinate 9,967,224, forward strand.
TAGTAGCCACAATATCCTTGTCTGTGGAGCCATTTTTATGCAACGCAATGATGGCTGCACGCGTTTCTTTGCAGGTCACCATGGTTAACAATGAAAGAACAATGATTTCAAGCATCACCCTCCTTTTAACATGTCAAGTCTGACATTCTAAACCAATCAGCCTGACATAATGATCTCCAGCCTTGTGCTCGTCAACATTCTCACCTGAGTTAACAAGACGATTACTGAAATGATCTCAGCAGGTCCTTTAATGACAGCAATGAAATGCAGTGGAAAGTTTTTTTCGGGATTAAGTTAATTTTCATGGCAAAGAAGGACTATGGAATTAAAAAAAACTGCGAGAGAAAAACCAGGATGGCCGAGTGGTTAAGGCGTTGGACTTAAGATCCAATAGACAGATGTCTGCGTGGGTTCAAACCCCACTCCTGGTATATAGGCTAAGCATTCTTTGTATTGGTTAAGCTGGGACTTCTATTATGCTCTGCAATTATTGTTTTTTAAATGAAGGGCAAGAACATCACAGCTGGCCAATATTAATGTTGTGGTAAGAGCAGTGGAGTTCTACTTTGCAAGTTTAGCAAAGCCCTTTCCGAATTAACAGCATAGACCTTTGGTGGATGCCCAAGAAGCCAATCCATCATTTTCTTGGAGGAGTGATATGGCAAGGGAATGCAGCATAATTGAACAAAATCAATAGACAAGAATTAATACAATCTCTAAAGAAATAGATTTTTTGGTTTTTGGTTTCTAGTGCTGGTTCTACTAAAGCAGCCAATAAGAGAATGACTCTATTAGAGCACGGCACTTTTGTCGATCCTGCTCTTATTCTTAGTTGTACTTAGTTGATTGCTTTTATCACTTAATTTATAAAAAGGATAAAGTTGTTGTATACAGATATTTTACACACATGAATGTTGCCAAATGGGATTTCTGGTCATGCAAGATATTTCACTGCATAATTCTGTTTGATTTTTGTGATCATTTGGATGTAAATGGTTAAAAATGCCCATGTTTGACCCAAACTTTGTTACAAGCCTTTTCTGTTCTGATACATTAAAATTTGTTTATATTAATATGCAAATTATGGAAATGAATGAAATTAACAAAAATCTTAGTTTTAATTTTGTCAATTAACCCGTAAGTTTCCTGATCACTGATAATAATAAAAAAACGTGTTGAAGTTTACAGTTTTTTTTTTTTTTTTTTTTAGATCTCATGGTGCTCATGGATCCTCTTTAGAAACTCTCTGAAACGATTTGGAGGAAGAATAGGACCTATGAACAGGACCTATGAAGAACCTATGCAACAATTTTGGGATACGAAACACAGTCAGTTCAGCACCATGGACAGAGACCAGCCATTTGAGGATTCAAAAAACGCATTTTGAAATGTTCCATCCGCCTATAATTTTTTTTTTTTTTTGAAAGGTGAGCTACAGTCTATGGTAATGAATCTCGTTAGCATGTTGGGTATAACAATATCATCAACAGCAGTAGATCCTCAGAGGGCTGAGTTACTGAGTTACTGATCGGAAGATTGGCGGTTTGATTCCCAGCTCAGCCAAGTTGCCATTGTTGGGCCCTTGAGCAAAGCCCTTAACCCTAACTGCTCCAGGGGTGCTGTATCATGGCTGACCCTGTGCTCTGACCCCAGTTACACTGGGATATGCGAAGAAGGAATTTCACTGTGCTGTAATGTATATGTGACAAAATAAAGGCTTTACTTTACTTTTCCTACACATTTGTGTGCTTTCCCTGATCTAGTACAACAATTTTACCCAGGATAATTGCTGTTTATTTCAATCTGGTGTGTGAAAGCAAATTTAAAATGTACTTAGATAGAAAAATTAATTTAAAAACTGCTTTTTTTTTGCTGATTTGTTTTTCAACTCAAAGCATGGTTCTTGACTCTGATCTTGTGCTGATTAATTTTCTATATCAGTTCTACAATACTTCTGATAATCAAAGATCCATGGCAAACTCTTCACATACTCCAAGATTAAAGACTAATGATAAACTGATTACATATTTAAGTGAAAAGTTTTTAACGAAGACACAATGTATATACTGGGAGAATTTCCATGAATTGACAATTATTTAACATTAATGTAAATAACATTAAACTTCAGTGCAACTCACATTTTATATTATATAAGATTATCAGAAAGAAAATAATAATATAATAGTAATATAATATTATGAAAGAAAAATAATTTTAGGGTGGTAACTACATCGTTCCAACAATAGCACATCCTCAAATGTGTTACTCCATAATTGCCAGGAGTTTTCTCTAGAAAGTTTTCTAAGTGTGCCGGAGCCATGATCAGACTGTCTGCTTAACGTCTTTTAAAGAACTCCTTTAATGCCACAAACACGTGGAAATGACTTGGAGCGAGGTCAGGACTGTACGGTGGATGTGACAATAACTCCCAGCCAAGTTCCTGCAACGCGCAAGATTTTCAAGGATCATGGGAATATTCATGGGGACAACTGCAGTGGGCTCTGAGCCACCTCCGCTAGGATTGTCATTCATGGCTGTAGGAGCTTTGAATCCTTTGCACCATTCAAATGTTTTACTGCAACTAAGAGTCTGATCAACGTACTGTGTTGGAAATGTTCTGTAAATGTCAATGGGTTTTACACCAGAAATTTCATTACCTAGCTTGACTTGAACTTCCCTTGTACATTGTTTTTTTGTTTTATTACTGTATATTCAATACTATTTTCATGTCAGTGCTCTTTGGGTTTAAGTATATTTACAAAAACAATCAAGGTCATGGTTTTGAGAATTCTACTTTTATTTTGTTATTATCTATTCTAATCTCTTGTCTGATTGGATTCCAGTTTAGTCCAACAGATTAGAATAATCACATAAGGGATGTGTGAAAGAGAGCGAGAGAGAGAGAGAGAGAGAGAGAGAGAGAATAAAGACAGAATAAAAAAAACAGCCCCTTTCTACTACATACTACATAATATATAAAACAAATAGCTCTACTGCAGCAGGTTGGACTGCAGGTCATTAAACAAAGTGAAAAATGTGGTGCATTTGTAGCTCTCCCGCGTTCCCCCTCCCCATTGAGATGAACTGCGCTTCAACTTCCAGAGTGCGCACCAAGCTGAGAAGACACAGTGAGCTCTTCCAGCGCTGCAGAGCGCACATGGGGGTGTCAAGTGCCCTATAATACCTGCAGGGCATCCAGCACCACGAGCGGCAGAATCCAGACTGGCACTGCTCTAGAAAAAAAAGCATGAATCTACTGTACACAGATCGGCTATAACATTAACGCTGCATGATGACAATAACACTGGTTAACAATTATATTCCAGTCAACCGGTGGCTCATTTATGCCTGTGGTGAAAAAAGACTAGCTTGTCTGGTCTGATCTGACAGAAAAGCCAATGTAGTACAAATTGCTGACAAAATTGCTGACCTTTCCTGGCTATGATGGAAAGGTAGCAGAACACTCTGCACATCACAGCTTGCTGTGTAGGATGAAGAGTTCAAGGTTGATGATCTAAATTCCTTAGATCTCCATCTGATCGATCAGGTCTGAGTCTTGGATGCCTGGCGTTACAACTTACAGCACTCGAATGATCTGCTACCAACATCTTGGTGCCAGATACGACAGACAACACAGTACACCTTCAGAGGTCTTGTGGACCAAGAACTGACTCGAGGGCTTTTGGTGTTTTGGTGGCTACTTGCGAATTTGGGAAGCGACTTAATATTGGGCTTAATGTTTCAAGGTTTTAATGTTATGGTTGATCAGTATATATTCTCTACATACAAGACATACTCAAGGTTGTTGGTTAAAAAAATAAATGAATGCCAAGATCTACTGTAAGATGTCAACCAAACTCGAGGATTATGTGTTTTCCACTTGAAAAAAAAAAAGAAAGAAAAAGAAAAAGGAAAAAAAAAATCAACTCAAATCAATAGCTGGTGAACTGTTTCCATGGCAAAAAAAGATTATTTCAAGCCTTCGGCGCAGCCAGCAGGAGCCTTGCACAGCTTTGGAAGAGCTAGTCGAGGCTCTCAGCCGAAAGAGATGGCCACTCCTTGATAACTTAACACGACATCCTCAACAACAAACAAAGGGCCTGTTGCAAAATTACAGTAACCTCTTGAGCTCTTGTTTGAGGACATGACATTTTGTCCCCGACTAGCTTACGGGTAAATCCTTGTATAATCCTCATATGAGGTGTCATTCTTTTGAGAAACTTATTCCTGTTTGAAGAAGTTCATACTGTAGTTGTCAGGTGCTAATAAACAGAAACACTAAGGAGAAGATACAAGGTACACAACAACAGAGCTGGAGTCTCCGTAGGGTAAAAGAAGAGCGCATCTGAAACTAAGCCCTCCAGAGAATTTATCCATCCTGTTTAAGATTGTGTGATGCCCCGGATGGCTAGTGCGTATGCTTTAATGTTTCCCAGCATTGTTTTATTTATTTATTATTTTTTTTTTCAGCTCAATCGGTTTGCAAATGTCTTCAATGGAGCGCTTCAATTAGGGCCCGAGTGGGCTGGATTGCCATGGTGATGAGCCTGTGAGGCAGACGGCGAAGGATGCTCGAAGCACAGGGCAGCGCAACGCTGTATTGACAGAGCCCTTGGGGGTGGATGGCCTCTCAACATACCATCAACCCCCACTCTCATTAAAGAAAAGAAGAAGGGGGGGGGGGGTGCATTCGATGGAGCATCGACTGCTGTGCTCGCTCCACCCCCACATGTAAGAGAATGTCAATGTCATACAACAAGATATATATGAGTCATATGAATCATTCGGCTTTCTCTATAGGAGGACGTTTGAACGTAGGCCGTATGGTGGATAGCAGCTATTTAGAGGTTGTAGAGTGGATTAGGAACAACACAACAACAGATATGGAAGCCATGCATGCACGATGCGGATTTGAGTAAGAGTAATACGAACCAGGGAAGATTCTCACCCAGCCAGACAACTTTCCTACAGTAAAGGCGAACACATGCTTTCTCCAAGAGCCAGTATTCAACCTGCTTCTCATGCAACATTGATTACCACAATTGGCTAGGGTCACTATGATTGACGGGGGGAACGGAGTTTACCATACCATTCCAGGTCAATTTCACTGGAACCTGGCCACTTATGGATGAGGCATCTTTGGGGTTTGGGGAAAAACAACTTAGGAAAAAAGTCAACAAAAGGTTGTCAGAAATCTAATTATAAAATTGGGCTGATTAATCATGAAAATCAAGTATGAATAAAAAGTGTCAAAAAACAAGAAACAAGTTTCAAGTTAAAAAGATTTAGTATAATAGATTTGGAAAGTTAATTATAATTTAATAATAATAATAATAAGTAAAAAAATTAAGGTGAACAGGTTACAGCGTACTTAAAGCAGAAAACCCTGTAACAAATCAAAAATAAAAACACAAAGACATTAAATCGAAAGGGAAAAGATGTAGGAACATCATATGTTTCTTTCTGATTAGCTAGAGTGCCCTGTGTCCAATCAGAAACGAGTATGTGATGCCTACTCTTTTTTTCTATTTGCAAGTTAATGTTGTTGTATTATGGAAGAGGCCTAGGGCCATAAAATGTATGTGAGTTAATTGCAGAATTCTTTCATTTCAGATTTTTTTTTTTGTTCAAAATCCTTTAGGAAAAAAAAAAAAAAGTTTTTTTTTTCTTAATTTACTCGGAATTTTGATTTCAAGCTCGGAATTTTGGACTTTATCTTAGAATTATGACTTTCCGTGTCAGAATTTTGACTTTTCTCCCTCAAAGGTCTGACATTCTTCTTAGAATTCTTTCATTTCAGAATAATAATTTTTTTCTTAACATTCTGACTTTAATCTCAAAAAGTTTTAATCAGAGAGTAAATTCTGAATTCTGAGGGAGAAAAACATCACAAACGTGCTACGAAATTTGATTTTGTTTTCCCATTATTCTGATTATATATATCAGAATTCTGATTTTTGGACTTTGTCCAAAACCTTTGGACAGAAGTCTGACTTTATCTCAGAATTCTGACTTTTCATGTCAGAATTTTTACTTATATATATATATATATATATATATATATATATATATATATATATATATATATATATATATAAGTAAAAAAACTTTGCAGATTTAAATTCTAAAAAAAAAAGAAAATGTAAAAAATTATATATATATATATAATTTTTTACATTTTCTTTTTTTTTTAGAATTTAAATCTGCAAAGTTTTTTCATCTGAGATTAAAGTCAGCATTCTGAGAAGAAAAATTCAGGAATTCTACAGTTAAATGCAACATTAAAGGGTTTTTTTTTATGTTTTTTTTTTTTTTATCAGTGATATTCATAGCCTGTTAAATATTTATTGTTGGTTAGTTGTTGTTATTATAAGCTATGCTCATCTTAACTCACAATTTATGAGGTATTCAATGATGTACAGTACCAAAAATGCTAAACTTTATGATTTTGGTACATTTAGATCTGAGTACATATTCCGAGAAAATTCTAGAAGAGGGAGGTCAAAAACCTGGCCTTAAGCCATGTTCCTAGAATTAAAAAGACTAAGCGGAGGGTGTCATGAGGATGACCTATAAGAGTACAGAACATCCCGTGCTATGTTTCTGTGGAACAGAAACCCTTAGTCTTTTAAAATAAATATACAGTCAGTCGTACTAAAGAAAAAGAAATCACTAGTGCAAATATCATCCATCCAGAAAGCCACAAACATCACGTCACATAGTGTTCAAACCCGACTCTTCCAGACTGCAATCCCTCACCATCTGCAGTGGCGTAATTTGTCTGTTTCATTTTGTTCCATTTTGTTTTTGACAAGCGCATTCAGAGGCTGTCTGGCGCCGAGGCGAGCTTGTTGGAGGAGGACGACTTTACAGAAAAGCTCTTTTTTTTTGTTGTTGCTGTAATTACAGGCTGTCTGTGTGGAGAGCGCAGCCACAGGAGTGACACATGTCACTCTGTTTTGTTGGAGAGGCAGAAAATTAGTTTGACACTTAAGGTCTGCGTTAAAAAAAGAAAAGAAAAGAAAAAAAAATAAGCTCGTGGAGGACAGGTATAGAAATGAGAATAGGGATTATATCAAGTGAGAGTATGGGATTTGATACTCCAGCTCTTAGGGGGAAGGTTAGATTAAGATGGTGAGCTGATCAAATATAATCATCAGCCTTGGGCTCGTATGTATTAATAGCAGCTTGTACCAGAGTGTTGCTCAAATCTCTGATCTGATCCGATCGGTGATTGGGTTTCTATAACAGCAGCGCTGACAGTAACGCAGCTGCACATTAAAGCTCTCGTTTGATTACATTAATATGTTTCTATGGTAACGGCTCATTCACAGGCTGAATGCTCCACCTAGTCTAAGACTTTAAATAGATTTTTCAAAATGCACTCTTATTTAAGGGTATAATCATTGAGACAGTGAAGATTTACTGCAGAAGATGTACTGTAGAAGTTTGTTTATCAGTTATGGAAGGAGTCTCCAGTGCGAGTAAAAAAAATACATTTATGTTTGGTTTGCTTTTTTTGTATAATTAACTTAAAGAAAGGGGGAAAAAACACAACCGTTGATGAAATGATGATTATCTTTGCTGGAATGCAAAAGACTTTTATAGACATTTAAAAAATGGACAAAAAGAGAATTGTTTCATTCATTAATAATAGATGTGTAAGTGTTGGCTAATTGCTGAGGTTTAGGAGAAATTAAAACATTTAAGGGCTGTACTGGAAAATAATTCATTTTGTCTTAGTAAGTGAAAAAATCATAAAACTAGAGAAACAAAATATAAAATTATTAGGCGTATATCTTGACACATTTTACTATGTTTAAGGTGAAATTCTTAGAACAATTTCTTTAAAACAACCAAAATTATGAAAAACAAAAACAAAAATCTATGTTAAAAAAACCTGAGGTCATACCACCCTCACACCTGATTAGTTTCCTATAAGTGCAAACTCTCCCAGGCGTTTCATCTTCATCAATCACATTTCAAATTCAAATTCCAAATTTTAATTTCAAATTTGTATACATCACATACACAACCAGTATGAGTTGCCAATCCCAGAAGACTTAGAGCATGAGTCAGGGTTCACCCTGGACAGGGTGTAAATCAGTCATATTGCATGCCTTTGGACTGTGGGAGGAAACCAGAGTACCCGGAGGAAACCCACCAAGCACAGGGAGAACATGCAAACTCCATGCACACAGAGGGAGGCATCAAACCCGGACACTGGTGGTGCATGGCGACAGTGTTAACCACTAAGCCACCGTGCCAGTGGTTTCACTACAATGAAAGGAGTAGTTTTCTATTAAATTGCAGTAGAAAAATACAATTAACTTAAAATTAGGATGAAAATAACAAATAAAAATAACAATTGAAATGTAAAAAGAAATGAAAAAGAAAAAACATGACTAGTGACTAATATGACCCAAAGGTACCAACAAAAACTGCCCTGGCAGCCTGCTGGGCTCAGGATCGCTGACCATGTTTGTTGGTCCTGATATTTTCTTACATCATCTTTCATATTCACATGGACGAGATCATCTCTGAGAGTGTTTCAATGCGTGAAAAGCAGGGGCGGATCTACCGGGGTGGTACCACCCTAAGAAAAAGCCTTGCCACCCCATTTGCCACCCCAGCAGTAGTGTCCTAGTGTTTTACAAATAAAAGAGTTTCTTCGACCGATTTACAGCAGCGACTCGAGAATCACGTGAGCCGGCTTAAATGCGGAATCGGCAAAGGCTTCGTGGAGGAGAGATGTGGATTTACAACGCTGTTTCTAAGAGAGAGAGAGTTTGTTTGCCGCAGCCACTGGATTACTTTTCCTGGGTGGATTAATCTGTTGTGGACACATTCAATACCCCTCTCCATTCTGGAAAAGGTAGTATCACAGCAGCTATGTTCACATCTACACAGAAATAAAGCATAAATGAACTGTATCAGTCAGGATTTAGGCCTCATCACAGCACAGAGACAGCACTTGTTAAAGTAGTAAACGACCTCCTATGGGCCTCTGATCAGGGTTGCGTCACTATACTTGTGTTACTGGACCTCAGTGCAGCTTTTGACACCATTGATCATAGTATTCTCCTTCACAGATTAGAAAAGGTAGTAGGAATTAAGGGAACTGCCCTCTTGTGGCTCAGATCCTATTTGACTGATCGTTATCAGTTTGTAGATTTAGATGGTGACCATTCCTCATGTTCTCAAGTGGAGTTTGGTGTTCCACAGGGTTCAGTTTTAGGCCCACTGCTTTTTTCCCTTTACATGCTTCCTCTGGGCAACATAATTCGTAAACATGGTATTAGTTTTCATTGTTATGCTGATGACCCACAATTATATGTTTCAGCAAAACCAGATGAGAAAAACCAGTTTGCTAAAATTGAGCAGTGTGTGCACGACATAAGAGATTGGATGTTAATTAATTTTCTTCTGCTTAATCCTGATAAGACAGAAGTTCTGGTCATAGGACCACAAGTAGCTAGAAGTAAGCTTTCTGATCACACTGTAACTTTAAATGGCTTTTCTGTTCCATCAAGTGCAACAGTAAAAGACCTTGGTGTGATTATAGATTCCAGCCTTTCGTTTGAAGCACATGTAGATAATATCACCAGGATAGCTTTCTTTCACCTTAGAAATATTGCCAAGATTAGAAACATATTGTCACTAAACGATGCAGAAAAACTAGTTCATGCCTTTATCACCTCTAGGTTGGACTATTGTAACGCCTTACTGTCTGGTTGTTCAACTAGGTGTATAAACAAGCTTCAGTTAGTACAGAATGCTGCAGCGAGAGTCCTCACTAGAACCAGAAGATACGAGCACATGTCGCCTACCTTATCTACACTGCATTGGCTCCCTGTGAAATTTCGCATCGATTTTAAGATACTACTTTTGACATTTAAAGCACAAAATGGTCTCGCACCACAGTATTTGAGTGAACTGCCAGTGTCTTACGATCCGCCACGCCTACTTCGATCAAAGAATGCAGGCTGCCTGTCAGTACAGCGTATTATTAAAACTACAGCAGGGGGCAGAGCTTTTTCTTACAAAGCCCCGAAGTTATGGAATAGTCTTCCTATTAATGTTCGGGACTCAGACACAGTCTCAGTGTTTAAGTCTAGGCTAAAAACCTATTTATTTAGCCAAGCATTTTTGTAAATAGATTAACCTTAGGTAAAGGAGCAGATCTGGGGGACTCATGGACGTAGAGTATTCTGGTGAACTGGTATGTTTAGATGCTGTCTTCCCCGCTCTCAGGTTTGTTGACGGTGAGGTGATTGGTTGCTTTACATCACAGGGAGCCCTCATGTCTGTGTTTCCTTCTGGCTCTCCCTTTTAGATATGCTGTTATAGTTAGTCCTGCCGGAGTCCCTGCTTGCACTTTGGACTAAATATACATTCACCTTATACATGTTTGACTGTGACCATACCTAACTGCCATCTCTCCTTATTTTCTGTTCTCTCCTCTCTCTCTCTCCCTCTCTCCTTTCCCTCTCTCTGTCTCTCTGTCGAGCTATACATGTCACTCCTGAGTTGCCAGTGATCCAGACCCCTCTGCCTTCTGGACCCGTCTAACCCGTCCTGGAGTCCTGCTTCTGGTTGGAGATCTCGTCGCATGGATGCCCCGTGTGGTCTGCCCGGATTCATGTGGTGGCTGGGAATGGTTCCATTAAGACTGTCCTGTCATCGATTGATGCTCTTGGGACCTGTGACTTCAGTTGTTCGATAGCTCAGGACTGGAATCTCCTACAGTCTACCTGAGCCTCCAGGAACAAACTGGACTCCTTTTAATTTTATTTTTAATTTTAAACACATCTCCTGTTACACTGAACTTCCAGTACACATTATTATGCTGATCAATCCCTGTTATCTGTTATCACCCAGATGAGGATGGGTTCCCTGTTGAGTCTGGTCCCTCTCAAGGTTTCTTCCTATTACCATCTCAGGGAGTTTTTCCTTGCCACCGTCGCCCTCGGCTTGCTCATCAGGGACAATCTCATCATTTTGATTCATACACATTGCATACAAACTTACTTCTTTTATTGTGTAAAGCTGCTTTGCGACAATGTCAATTGTTAAAAGCGCTATATAAATAAAATTGACTTGACTTGACTTGACATCACACACACAGACAATAAAACACAGACTTTGGACATTCATACATACACGCACACACATTGTTTATATTTGTATATATTGATTTTTTTGTTGGTGCACCTGGTTTGTTTGTTGGTTTTATCACTTAATACACTTTTGACTTGTTGTTGTGTCACGTCTTGCTTGTTCCGCAAAGCTCATACAGCACCGGAAGTAAGCATTATTAGCCCATATTTAGATTCGCGACCCAGTAGCATTGTAACTAGGTTTGTTTTAAGAGTACCAATCATCTGTTCACCTGTATTTCCGTTGTTGCTCTTTATTCCCCGGTACAATACCCATAAATAAAAGAACAAAGTCTCGTCTTTCTATTAAAGACAAATGACACTTATGAACTGCTTTGTTTTAGTGAATCAAAGACATTTACTGCAGCGAGATCATCACACACACACACACACACACACACACACACACACACACACACACACAAATTACTTTGTTAGCCTTGTTAGTCAAAATTGTTCAGTGTAGTGTATGTTTGGCAAGCAATAAAGTCTAAACTTCAAACCTGTTGCATCTCCCAGGATACTATGAAAAGGAAGGCTGACATTTAGAGTTTTTTTTTTTTTTTAAACCAAAAAGAAAAGGAAGATCAGAATCAGATACTGTGGGAGTACAAAAAGGGTACAAAAGAAGTTGTGGAAGACAGAGGAGGGGATGGAGTGTTGGAAGAAAGAAATATAGAAACTGATGACAAAGAGCTAGACAGAAGTGAAGAAGCAGAAGATATCCAGCAGGAAGCGAGTGAAGAGGTGGAAGAAAAACGGTTAAGAGAGGAAGAGAGCTGAGATATTGAAAGAGAGAAGAGAGAGCTTGAAACACCAGCACCCTGTTTGTCAGGTGACCATGTTATGTTGTTCATTGTGCTTTTCAAATATTTTTTTTTACATAAATAAAAAATAAGCACAACCTATTTGATTTATTGAACCCATAATCATTTAAAGAACCAGAGCTCAATATATGCTTAACTTTGCTCATCTTGGTTACATTCAGTGTTCTTTAATATAATATATTGTAATATAATATATATTGTAATATGTATGTAATATATATCGTTGAGATGCCTAAAAAAAAACCTTTAGACAAAGGTTGCTGCAATAGTAGCTGTACATGAACGATTAGGTGTTAAATGTTTTGTACTGTAACAAATTTAATATGAGTATTACTTTATTTCATTTTTATAGGACAATGGAAAAACGTGCAGCCTAGTGTATACACCGAATAAGAATAGCGTTCCTTGAATCCACAAAACCCATGCAAGGATGCTTGCTTCAGTGTTGCCACCCCTCATAATTTTAATGCCACCCCCTTGCCACCCCATGAATGATTTTCTAGATCCGCCCCTGGTGAAAAGCAACAGGTAGCCCAAGTAAAACTAATGCCAGCTGGGAGCTCTAAAAGCAACAGAGCGAAGCTGAAATGGCTGGCTGGTGCCAAGCTGAGATGATGCTGGGTGGATACACTAACGCTCTCTCAGAGCGCTCTGTGAAAACTCAACCGCTCGCTCTTTCCTTTTGGGCAAACAAGAGCAAAGGGACGTCAATTTTTTGGAGCTTTTTTTTTTTTTTTGCTTGGGATGTGATGCTCTTGGCCTTGGACCTTATTCTGACTTGACTCTAAGCATTAATCAGCATGCCTCAAACGCTGCTCCTATTGGCCACCTCACACTCCTGAATCCCATGCTTTAATCAGACAGGTTATATGAGAGTTTATATGCTAATTATAATATAAGCATCTCTGACATCTCTGTAATCTTTAATAAACAGCATATACCCATGTCTCGGCCATCTACTACACAATGATCTAGAGAAATAACTCCAGGTAATAATCTGTACATCCCATGCATATCTTATCTCGTTAATTAAGAGGGAACTATAGGAAATGTATTGTTTTTCCATGTTACACCAAATTAAGTCCCGGCCCAATCTAAAGGACAGAAAAAAAGATTGACATGGTGAATGATCAGAAGTTTTTACATACATATTAGGGGCACGTACCCTTGTCACAAGGGTGATTCTGAAAGGTCATGCAAATCAATTGTAAAATTGATTGAAAAATATAGATAGAGCCAAAGGTTACATCTGCCAATACACTGTGTGATCACAATACTGTAAGTGCATGATGTAAATATACTCCTCAGAATGAACTGATATGAGCTGCAGTGAATTATTTGGTTGCCCACTGCAGTCGTTCCATGAACATTCAGAGTGGAGCGCCTGAGCCTCGAAAATAGACGTCGGCGAATCGCTTAAGAGATGCATATCTGTATGTGGGAACTGTACACACTGTAGACATGCATTTCCACATGTCTGGGTCATTAAGGGAGTTCCTGGGAGGCCGGCGTTTCAGACATGAATCATGGCTTCAGCGTACTGAGGACACTTTCTACCTTGATGGTGTCCAAGCACTAGTGAAACACTGGGATTAGTGCATTAGTGAAGCAGTTTTACCCACATAACTGTCAAAAGTCCAGGTTTGACTTGAACACCCCTCATATTTCCAGGTGAACATAATTATACACTCTGGGCTTTCAAGGATAAACAGAGAGAAGAGAAACAAACAAAAACAAAAAGCCGGTAAATTTTTTAAATAAAAATTAATAAATAATACAAGCGAATAAACAAATAGATAAACACAAATATAAAGAAAAAAAAAACATCAACAGTAAAATGCTTTATATTTCGAGTATATAAGTCTTCCGTATATATTTAATCCTTCTTCTTCTTTTTTTTTCATTTAAATAACAATTTCGGATGTTGTTGTCCCAAAAATGTTTTGGAACACTGACGCAAAAAGGTCTGTTTTGTTCTCTAAATTGGTCCTCCATCCTCATCCTCATCATCATCATCATCATCATCATCATCCTCAGCCTGCTTCAGCGCTACCCTAACTCAGCTGTATCCTCCAAATCCCTCCGTGTTAGCACACGTACTTACATAAGCCTGTTTCTAAGTGTTTGTGTGTGATCCCCCGCTCGCATTAGCATGCCGAATCCACTGCGCACTCATTCGCTCCCAATTAGCTCTGAACCCCGTCTGCCAAAATCCCAAAAAAGCGTATCGGAATTTCTCCCAGCAATCTTGCGTCTCTTTGATGTGGCTCAGGCCCTGTTTATTCTGATAACAGCACACGGTGGGGATAAAACCGAGCCAATTACTCCCTCATGTTCTGCTTTATGTATCTTGGCCTGAAAAGCGCAACGGATCGGCGGGAGACTCGGGGCTCTACGTGAGTGAACGCTGGGAGCAGACCTTCATTAACCTCCGGCTGGTGTGCAGGGGGGGACGCTGCCAGGGCACACGGCCGCGGCGGCCACAAGCCAAGCCTGCTCTGGCTTTTGGGCTTTGCTCCAATTCTCGGTAGTTGGTGAAAAGCGATGAATCACATCGGGAATCAGGGTTTATGTCAGATTTGACCTTCACTGATAGAGACATGATCCAAGCGATGGCCAGAGTCACTTCTCTTCTGGGGCTCGGCTCTAATGCTATAGAGAGTACGTGAATACAAATCTATACATATTATTCTCAAATCTACAGCTCTGAAGTACTCTATGGTCAAGAGTACTTTGGTTCTCAGGGAACTATCTGTGTCTGTACGTGCATTTAAACCCAAACTGTGAATGATACAAACCAGATTTTATTTCATTGAATACAAACATGAAACTGGTGTGTACAGTCTGGAACTGAAATGTCTACACCACTTAAGCTCGTAATTGGTCACACCTAGAGATCTTCACGATTCTTAAGGCCAGGCTCGCAATCTCAGTTCCAGTTCATCCCAAAGCTGTTCCATGGGTGCTGAGGTCAGGTTCTTCCACACAGAACACATCAAACCATGACTTTACAGTCCTTGCTTTGTGCACTGTTGAGTCAAAGTTCAAATCACAGGATTGACCAAGATGTCTCGGTACGCTGAAGCATTAAGATTTGCCCTTCACTGGGGATAAGCGGGTCCGATTAATTGAAACATATGAATCCAATAATCAACCAAATGGACAAGGGGCGTTCGAGTCAAATCAGGACTTTTCATTGCGCAGAGCGACAAAACACAGTTGAGCCGAGTCCCTATAGTGTGCAAGTGGTGTTGATGAATGATCGTGTGTACAGTTCCCAAAGATAAATTGGGAACTACATTTATGAGCATGCACTTTTGGTTTCAATGTTTTATCCGTTTCACCCCAAACAACTAAGAACAAAAAGGAAGAAAAATGCCTGGTGTGTGCTCTTTCTCCTGAGATTGCACCATTCTACAAGCAGCTGGGTATGCCCTATGCACCGACACACATACTCACACACACACACACACACACACACACACACTAAATAAAAGACCTAACTTCATCCCAAATGCCCTGCTACTTTTAGAACCCCCCCCCCCCCCCACACACACCCACACACACACACACTCCATCACCCACCCCCATCCCACCCACCACCCCCTTATCCCCTTCATATCACTCCTATAGTCCTAATGACGCACGATGAGCCGATCCTAAACGGTTCGACGAGGTGTGTGCAGTAGGGTTCGAGCAAAGGCTGGCTGTTTTTGGCACTTCCCTGTCCACCATTCTGCACAGCCGAGCTCTCTGCATGTCTTCCCGAGCCTCAGCGCCAAATCTCTCATAGCTACAATTTCCATGGCAACTTTGACCAAGTCATTACTGCAGCATTTGTTCCATATTGTGAGTACAGGTCTGAGATAAAATGCACCAGAGACTGGTACATATCAACTGACAGGAGGACGCTAGATCAGAGATTAGGGATGAAAAGTACTGCGGAAAAGGCGGGTTAAAAGGAATAAAATGATCCGTGTGTGTGGGGGTGAATACTTCTGCAGAAATCTGGAACGGAGTGTACCTTTTTTTTCCGTGTCAAAATTGTACACTAAGAATATTCTGACAGCATGAGGTGTGTGTGTGCGTGTCTGTATGCGTATGCGTGTGTGTGCTGGAAATCTGTCAATCCTGCTCATCTGAAAAACTAAACAATTAAAGAAAATAAATAATTCTTTCAGGATTCTAAATCATGCCACTATCAGAACTCTGAGTGTCAAAAAAAAATGTTCCTCCATTTCTAAATATAACCCTGTTGTACCGTATCAAAAGAGCTCAGACGCATGTAGGATGTAGGGCAGCTACATCTTTCTTTTTTCTATCTTTTTTTTTTTTTTTTTTAGAGCGCAAAAATAGACACAGTGATCGTATCACTATGAAAGTATGATTGGAAGATTCTCCCGGGATCCTGGAAGAGCCTCCGTTCTCCGACCAAATCAAATAGCTGTAGGATGTCATGCTTTATAGACGACACTGACATGAAGATTAATAATAATAATACGCTGATATAATGTATGACTGGCGGCTAAATCTGTAAATCTGTAGTAACTGTAGTATGTTCAGGTAAATAGAAATAGACTGAACAAAATAGTCGATACAGTACAGTCAGAGTGATATGTGTAATCTTTCACAGGGACGGTCGTTTAAATTTGTTTACAGGATGTGAAACTAAGTGGCCTAAGATTGTAACCGAATTAGCGGATAACAAATTGAATTGCCGATTAGCTTGTGACGTCTCCATGTTTTTCATCGCGGAATTGAAATCCTCCGACATGTACAGTAAGCACATCCAGTGTTTACTGGAGTGAAGTGAACAGAAGCACAATGGCACTGCCTTGATGACCAAAAACCTCTAAAGTGTTGAAGCCTTTCACTTTTAACTAGGCCCAAAATTACACTCCTGGCAAAGCTGACCCTTGCCTGACATGGGAGCAAATCAGTTAGCAGCATTGTTGGCTCACTGGTTAAAGTCACTGGTTAAAGTCACCTCTCTATACATTAGTTAGCTAGTTAAGTAACTAGCTAGCGCTTGAGATAAACGCCTCATGCGGTTGCCCGGTCAAGCAAGTGAAAAACCATGATGTTTTCAAACTATTTTCTGTATTAAAAAGCTGGCTAAGATTCGATTATTTTAACCAATTATATGCTGCATCCCTCACTTGTTGACCAATGAGCTGCTGTGTTCCTGGCTTCTTGTCTAACCAAATGCTGTTTTCCTGACTTGTTGACCAATCAGAGGCTGTGGTTCTGAGTTGTTGACCAATCGGAGCCTGTGGTTCTGACTTGTTGACCAATCGGAGGCTGTAGTTCTGACTTGTTGACCAATCGGAGGCTGTAGTTCTGACTTGCTGACAAATCGGAGGCTGTAGTTCTGACTTATTGACCAGTCGCGGGCTGTGGTTCTGACTTGTTGACCAATCGGAGGCTGTAGTTCTGACTTGCTGACAAATCGGAGGCTGTAGTTCTGACTTATTGACCAGTCGCGGGCTGTGGTTCTGACTTGTTCACCAATCACAGGCTGTGGTTCTGACTTGTTGACCAATCGGAGGCTGTAGTTCTGACTTGCTGACAAATCGGAGGCTGTAGTTCTGACTTATTGACCAGTCGCGGGCTGTGGTTCTGACTTGTTCACCAATCACAGGCTGTGGTTCTGACTTGTTCATCAATCAGAGGCTGTTGTTCTGACTTGTTGACCAATCGGAGGCTATTATTCTGACTTGTGGACCAGAGGCTGTGCTTCTGACTTGTTTACCAATCACAGGCTGTGGTTCTGACTTGTTCACCAATCGGAGGCTGTGATTCTAACCTTTTGCCCAATCATAGGCCGAGGTTCTGACTTGTTGACCAATCACAGGCTGTGGTACACCTAACACCTAAAAACCTTATGGCTGCTAGCATTGGGGAAAAATGTATATCATTTTAATTAAAATGTATTTCTAATTAACTACAATAACATTATTAACATTTTAAAGTTCTCACTGTCCTTATTCTTTTCTTAAATTTTTACAACAAAAAAAACTGCGGCTATAAATTTTTATGGGATATGGGATTTTTTTCATTCGCATTAATGTTCAGTAAAAAGTATTTCTGAATGACGTACTAATCAGCACACGACTAAACAACCTGAAGCTAAGTAATAAAAAAAGAGCCATTGTGTAATTGCATGATTCATAATCCAAACAGTCAATTGTTTTTTTATATATATGTTTAAATATTTATAGCTTCAATAATTAATAGAAACAGTAATTTGACTATCAATATGGTCAGTAATCGCAGTCCAAGATTCAAAGAGAATTCTTTTGTAACACTTTCTCTGAAGCACATACTGTATTCAAAACTTGGTAAGTATCATGTCTTATAATCATACAGTTTCACTATTCATTATAATGGCACGTGCTGCAAGAGGGTTAAAATGGCCATGCTCAAGACTTTTGGGAGAGGAATAATCACTGTTTTCAGGAATCATCAGAGAGTAGAGTACAGTTTGACTTTTGTTCAGAGTGTGTGTTCCACTCCACTGTGAGGCATCATGACCAGGAGTTTCAAAAAGATCCTGGTTCTTGGCTGTTTTTGGCGGGAGCATGTTTTAGCCTTCACCGGACAGCGATGGCCCAAGAGCCTAATGTGTCTCTGTCTCGGTAGTGAAATGGATTGGATTTGATGGATATTTGGTGTGTGTGATGTTAACGCAGATCTTAGTAACTGAGCCACACAGAGTCTGTCTGGTTATCATGAAGATGTCAGAACACTCAGAACCCATATTCACTGCTTTGATATCAGTATAACATCAAACCTTTTTTTTTTTAATGGGATTGGTACCTCATGTGTGGCTGGTGTTAGTGAAAGCACCCTGGGAAAGTACTCTTCTCAGGCTCTCGGTTTGAACAGGATGGAGTGGGAAAGGACTTCACACCAGACCTGTGTGGAGAGCTTTTACCGAGAACTCTCGACACTACACACAAACACACACACTCTCACCCATACACACACCTGTCATCTGTGTGCGCACCCACGCGCTGCACCGCACTTCATCTGTCAGCTCTCGAGGCGACATGCTGTCAATCAATCAGCCGTTTCTTTACAGTACGAGAACATTAGGACTGCTCATACCAGCAATAATAAAGGTCCAAGTGATATGACTGCTGTTCCAAGACCTTTCCAAACATGTAATTTGATTCCCGGGGCCAAAAATAGAGATGGGAGAGGTAGGAATATAATCATTTAGGTTGGCCTGGCATTTGGCATTTGTAGAATTAGAGGTACTTTCAACCGCTGTGCTGATTGAAACGTAATTAGAATTAAAATGACAAAAAAAAACCCGAGAGCGTTCTCGTTTGTTTTGCTCTCTTTTTTTTCCCCCTTCCTCGGTTTCTGAAACTCGGGTTAGCTCGGGCATGATGGATGTCACGCGCAGAGCGCAAAGAAGCGAAGAAGGAACTGGGAAATGGCAAATGAATAAAAGATCACAGCGTTCATGTTCTAGTGTTCAGCGACGCTCTAATGAGCTCGTCAAGCCCGGATAAAAGCGACACGTTTTTCTCACAAGAAGCACCAGACGTAAGACCTTCACGTCTTGACACGCTCTTTCCAACAGCTGATAAAAAAAAGAAATCACGTTTAAATACCTGACAGGTTATTATAAACATGCTGGATGTCTCCGGCTCGGAACGCATTAGCGGCGCGCGGATCCTACGAGGCTTTAAGGGCAGTAATTAGCAGGGCTAATCTCTGCTGTAATTTTTCAATTAGACGTTTTAACTCCATTTGGAGCGGGCGGAGTGGCACACCTGTTCCTGTAATTCGCTGTTCGGCGGAATGAGGGAGAGACACTCAGGGAAATGCATCGGTGGAATCATGTTATACAGTACAGTGGTATCATTATACCGAGGTAACATTGTACTTTATATTTTACTAAGCTTAAAATTTGACAGTTTCTCTTCAAACCTCTCTTAAACTTTGCTTTCAAGACAATCGTCAATGCTAATCAAAGAAAATCAACGACATTTACCAAACAAATTTCACTTTCTATGAAATTGCCACGACATGCTCCGCCCCCTTACTCTGGTACTGAACACATTTGCATACTGGAACATGATTGGCTCGGATGTTTTGTGACACAGTAACACTGACTATGATGAGGTCATGCTCGCAAAAGATCGCTACACAGTAGCCTCTAGCATAAATTAAGCATGCTAGCTCCTTTTATTTAATGTCGTCCTGCACCATCATGAGCTGCTCAGCAGAAGAGTAAAGATTTTTGTTAAGTGAGGGAGATTTTATATTTGAAGGTAAATACGCCAACTTTTGGCATATATTATAGCCAAATTTCTTCACGTTTAAATGATTATTTCGCTACTACCGCAACTACTACGACTTGTTCTTTAGAATAAAAGCTTAGCTAAACTTGTTTTCTATCATAAGTGTAATTAAGTTAGCATGTTAGCCAAGTTAGCACTTAGCATGGTCTGACTTAATTCTTTGCATACATTTTTCAGAATGATAAAAACACATATGATTAAACAGGCTTCTTCAGCTCAGTTCTGATCAGCTTTCCTGTCTAAGAACATTCCATACTGCGCGTATAAAGATCTTCAGGGTGCCGCCCTGCTCGCTAATGAAAGTCAATGATATGCGTTATCAGGGATTGTACAAAGCACCATGAGTAACCATGGAAACTTTGCTTGTCCATCACGAAGCTCATGAAGGCTTCGTAGTGCTCGTGTCTTTCCTGCCAGAAAGCAGGGAGAAAAAAAAGAACACCAAAAAGAAAAGCAAATGTAAAACATGACACAAGGTTCATTCTTCTGAAGCAACGGTAGTGTGCGTGTTAGTGTGCGATTGCTAACGCTACCTCTGCCTGGTCTCATTAGAGCAAAACTAATCTCATTTGCTGGTCATCTTTAGAGCGGGGCGCTTTAGTGGATGTCAAGGAGGAGAGAAAGGAGAACAAGAAAAGGGGTAAAGGGTCTACATGCAATCAGGGCTCATTTACAGCTTGAGGAAATGGTAAGGGACACCAGGGAGTACGGCGTTTCCCTGTGCGTCTCGCAACCTTGTGCACTTTCCCTGATGAAACATTGTTCAGTTCAGGATTCAGTCAAGGATCTGATGGATTAATGATTTTAACTATGCTTAATTAGCTGTTAGATTTACAACTAGCAATTGAGGCTTTTGACCCAAAGTCAAATGGGTACTTGTGCATGAAGGTGTCAAATATTTACAGAAGACCTTAAGCTCAGTATGATGAGGAGACTCTTAGACACAGTCAAACCAACATTTTTTCATTCTGTGAATGATGATCCCGGCCGAGGTGGCTCGGAACTGTACTGTACACACAATCATGACCAACACCACATGCACATTACAGTTATAGGAACTGGACTGGAAGTTATCGCCACATCCTTAGTTAGTACAGTCCTGACCTCGCTTCAAGCCATTTCCAGATGTCGATCATGGCTCCGGCGTACTGAGACAACCTTCTACCTTGATGGTGTCCAAGCACTAGTGAAACAGGTGTAGCAGGGGATTATACAGAAAAATAAAGGGAGGTTTTTTTTTCTACTCCTCATTGCTGTGTTCTGTTATTTGGCGCAATCAAAAGTCCCGGTTTGACTTGAAAGCACCTTTTATGTTTCTACACCAGTAAGATTCATTTTGCTAATGATCGGTCTAAATGTATGGACACTGAACGTAGCTTCAAATCAAAACCCTTTATAGGATTCTATCAATGACTTCACTCTTCAATATTTTGTTATTGTTGCTATGGTAACAGTTAATTCACAGGGACTTGTGTAGCAAATGTTCAGTATGATTGAATGAAAAGTATATTATTTTTTAAAACATGTAGGATCAGGTATATGATGCATACAGTATTATGTTTTAAATTCTGTAAGAAGATGATTATTAAATATTTATGGAAGGAGTCTCCAGTGTTAGGACGTTTTCCACCATGATTTTTATCTTTTCAGTAACGTCTTTCTTGCTTTCTTAGAAAGAGAGAAAAAAGAGACTGGTGAGGAAACTAATGCCGCTATAAAATGTAGGTGATGGCAAAAGTATTGACATCCCAGGTAGTGATGTGATTCATCGAATCTCAGCCATCGTCATGAAAGGAGCCATTTCGACTTTGATCCCTTTGTCTCGGCTAAAAGGAGCCGTTTGTTTTGCGGCCCGTTAAAAATAGAACCTGTTGTGTTTCTCTACGAGACAAACATTCTTACATCGACCCCTCCTGATGTTGATGCTCTGGAGCCTTTAAAACGAGATGCTGAGCTGCCGTGGGTCGTCATGGAAACAATGGACATAATGCAGCAATCATCCGGAAAGCTAAATGAGTTTAAAAAAAAAAAAAAGATTTAATGAATGAACAAAGCGTGTTTAATATGACGTAAACCTGCAAGACCTCGCCAAAACAAAGCAGCATCTGGGTGATATATTTATTTATTTATTTATTTGATTTATTTATTTATTTTTTACAGAAATGTGGAAATTACTAAAGAAGAGACATGGATAGAGGTCAAGGTCTGGTTCTTCTTTGAAGAATGGGATGCTGAAAGCGGGACAGGATTATTACGCTCGGATTTATTCCTTGGTGCTCTTTGTTTCTCTCGCTTCTTCTCAGCGCCATTCATCATGAGAGACTCCATGCTCTCCATCTCTGCTCTGAGAAGCACTCCGATTCGGTCCAGAAAGGAGACGTGATAGATGACAGGAAGTGCTAGATGATGGTTATACTCAGATATATGAACCGAAGCTGTGCAGGAAACCTCTGAGGTTATGGATTTTTTTTTTTTTTTTTTTTTAAACCTTTATTACTCGTAAGCTTAGGTCAGATGTATTTATAAACCTCACCCAGCGGCTAAATATCCTGGCAGATAAATATTTACATTTTTCTCCCTTCCATAATACATAATATGAAGATGTGAATGAGACAGATGAGAAATGAGACCTTTTTGTTCTCTGATGGATTCCAAGTTTGCGCTGAAAGGTCTCGGGAGAAAAAGCTGCAGTGGAATTGTGTTTGACATGAGCAAACAGCGGGGACGCTGGGTCAGCGGTCAATCTATTACCTCAGCGGGAAGTTTTCTCCACATGCACACACAAATAAAAATGAAAACTCGCATACAAAGGCAGACACACAGGAAGAGCCGGGACAGTTGCGGACAAATCCATAGGGGTCACGTGAAATTTACACAGTTTTCCGCTCTGCTAAAATGTACTTTGATCGGCCATGACTTGTTTCAGGATGTTTCCTTCTGAGGCTGAAGATTCAGACATCGCGTTTGACTGGCACCTCAAAGAGCTAGCACGCCATTTACAATTCTTAATAATAAATAAATAAATAAATAAATAAATAATTACTGAACTTTATAAGCTACTAAGAAAATTCTAGCAGCAGCACAAAATATTTAGAGTAATACATTTCAGTTTCAATAAATGGCACACTGATCATTAAGCTAATATATTTAAATACTGTAAATATATAAATTGTTTAAATTAGTTATTTAAAAAAACCCTACCAAATTGTACATCAGCTCTGATAAAGGAGGCGTGGCCTCTGATGGTGGCATTAACTGATGCCATTTAGTTTAGCATCAGTTAAGCTAAACTAAATGGCTCTTGTGTCTGTTAAACCTGTTATAGGAGGTGTGGCCATTGTGACTGTCAGACAGTGAAAAAGGTGTGGCATTTGAGCCATTGTAGACCTACTGAAAGAGGCGTGGTCTTTGTCTCTGTTAGACCTACTGAAGGAGGTGTGGCCTTTGTCTCTCTTATACCTATTGATGGAGGTGTGGCCTTTGAGTCTGTCAGACCTACTGAAGGAGGTGTGGTCTTTGTGTCTGACAGACCTACTGAAGGAGGTGTGGCCTTTGTCTCTGTTAGACCTACTGAAGAAGGCGTGGACTTTGTTTCGGTTATACCTACTGAAGG
Organism: Clarias fuscus; assembly: GCA_030347435.1. Lineage (NCBI taxonomy): Eukaryota > Metazoa > Chordata > Actinopteri > Siluriformes > Clariidae > Clarias > Clarias fuscus. The sequence continues at coordinate 9,991,141 of CM059231.1, forward strand.
AGGTGTGGTCTTTGTCTCTCTTATACCTACTGAAGGAGGTGTGGCCTTTGTCTCTCTTATACCTACTGAAGGAGGTGTGACCTTTGTCTCTCTTATACCTACTGAAGGAGGTGTGACCTTTGTTGCTGTTATACCTACTGAAGGAGGTGTGGTCTTTGTTTCTTTCAGTGACATTGGAGGAGGTGTGGCCTTTGTGTTTTTGAGTCCTTCTGAAAGAGACAGGGGTTTTGTAAGAGTTAGGACTAATGACCTCTGTGTATGTCACGCTGAAGTACGTCTGACCATTCTGTCAGTCACGATAAAAGAGGCGGGCCTCTGTGTCTATCAGGGGCAGTGAGAGACTGAAAGAGGTGTGCCCTTTTAACCCCACATGCTGAGACAGCTGTTTTCACAATGTACTGCTGTTGTAATTATAAAGTCACTAAATATGCAATTCAGTTTTTTTATTTTAACCAAGATATGCATGGTATCATCGAAGACACCCGATCACCCCAGCTTCCTCTTCCCACTCATCGGTCCATCATCCAAGTCCAGGACAGAAGGATGACTCCCAGCTACTCCAACTCAGATTAAACACACCATCTCGCTGCACTTCAGCCATGAGTAAGAATGTGAATCATATTTACCCCAGTCATACTTATGGAGTTGAACTGAGGTAGCGGAGGCTGCCACCTAGTGAATCTCCAGTTCACGACATACTGCAGAAGTATGAAAATAAACATGCACAGGACCCATCTGGAACTCGAGATTGTTAATTCCGTTGCAGGCTCGAGAAAACACTTTGGTTTTAGGCAGCGTGTTTGAAACGCTGTATCTCTCTGTCTGTCACACAAGCTGTGACAAGCAAACCCACAGAGCTCAGGGCTTTTTAAAGGCTTGTCTGGAGGGTACGTCTGGCACAGAGGGGGGGGGCACGGCTGGCACAAAAACACCTAAAGGCGAGATTGATGATGCCGCTCGGCTGGGCTCCGTTCAGAATGGATGGAGTCGTTTACGGATCTCTCACCTGGCTAATGACGCCTGTGGAAAAGAAGATTGTGTGCTGAAGCGAATGTTCAGGAGATGCTGATGAACGAGTGGCGAGATCGCTTCTGATTTGAACCCGATGTGCTTTTGCAGTTTCAGCATTAAAATAACAATGCCCGGCACAATTATTGGTACCCCTATTATTGGGGAAGTCGATTCATCTCAAAGTGAAAAGATGAGAAAAATCAGACCTTTAATTGATTTAAATGGGCTACAATTATTGCCCACAATGTAACTGAAGCATGGTTCCCGTTTAAAATGTACATTTCTGAGTTAATTGGAGTATGTTGGAACCTTCAAGATGTTCTCCATGACTTCCTGATTAATCAAGATACAAATGAGAGTTGGCAGATATGAGAGGCCAAATTTCCTTTAGTCGTCCATCATAATGGGAAAGAAAATTAATAGTTGTTAAAAATGATAATAATAAAACATTTACCTGCCAAAAAATTCCCATTGCGACTTTTGGATCTCAACGGATTAAAAACATGGAAGAGGTTTTCTGTTATATTTGGCCCCACAGTGAAGATGATGGTATAAAATCCTCAACGGTCACTCTTGATGAATTACAAGACCAAGTACGATCTTGGGGTTACCACATCTCCAAAACCACCTGCAGACACCACCTCCATTCCAGATTATTTGGAAGGTATTCCCGAAAGAAAGAAATCCTTTTATACCCTCAAGGTGTTTTTGGCACAAAGAGAAAGATGACCGGAAGAAATAACCAACCTTATCGAACTGTAAAACATGGTGGCGGTTCTGTGATGTTGGCAGGCTGGATTTCCTCCAAAAAACATTGATAAAGCACATGGCATCGAGGACTCCATGACATACCAAGACAAGAAGAGTTAAGAAACAAGCTCGGCGTGGAGAGATGGTGTTGAGAGGAACAGGCTCAGATGTCCTGCTGTGTATTTTCCAACCTTATAAAATGTTATATTAGAAGACTCAGTGCTATTGGAAAAAGGAAGGTTGTACAAAGTAATAAAGGCTGGAGGGTCGATAACAGTTGTTGTTGAAAATAATCAATCAGAGCTGATTTTTGTTTTGCTTGTAATAAATCGATTTCAATTAAAGGCTGGACTCTCAATTTTTTTTGTTCACTGTGAGATGAAGCTACTTCACCAAGAGTTGGATTTCTTTCTCGAAACTCGTTTTTCAAGGGGTGCCAATAATTATGATGGGCACAGTACTGTATACTGCATATTGGACACTTCCAACCTACATTTTATTCCTCTTATTCTACAGCAATTTTGCAAACTCTAACACCGTTCGTACTCATCACAGCTGGATGGATCTTGAAGCACATAGTTGTGGTGGAAAACCTCCAGTCTACCAGCTTCTCTTCTGGCTGACACTGGAGACTCCTTACTAAACGAATATAAATCATAAAGACACACAGACGGCAAACACTGAGGTGATTTTCAGGCTCGGGTCACCGGCTCCGCTCTGAAACTGTAGCGCTTTCACGATAAAGGCAAAGAAAATCAGCGTGTTTGCCAGCGGTTCATAAAATAAAGGAGCGTTATTTACAGAGCATGTGCAGCACTGGCTTATTTACTGCCTTCAGAGGTTATTGATATGCAGCCCACGTGTTTGTCCAACCTCAAAACCGTCCCCCTCATCCTCCACCCAATCTCTCTCTCTCTCTCTCTCTCCGCAGAAGGAAAAAGGCAAGGCCGGGCAGAAGACGTGTGCTGCTTTAAAACAAGCTCATTAACCTTGTAGAGCGAGCTGGCTACCGCTATCTCCGGTCCTGCAGCGGACCTAACCGAGCTGGTATAGAAGGCGCCACGTGGCAAACTCGTGCTGGGTCTCACGGCTCGGGTTATTAAACGGAGATGAAGACAAATTACACATTAGGGTCCCAATTTGAACTGATTTCTTGCTGAAGGCATTTATAGGTTTTAATTGCAGTTTTAAAAGTAAAACAAATTTATTAATAATCGTTTCACATAGCAAACACTGCTGTCAGATTGTTCACAATCAGTTTAATTATTCAATTTATTCCTGTGACGTAATTGTACAATACAGTCACAAAATCAATCACTCTCATAAATCTAGTGCCAGACCATCTGCATAATCGTCCACGCTTGTACTGGCGAATCAGTCGAATAAGAAACAGGGTTAAAAGCAGTTCAAAAACGTCGATTTCTACAGAAGTGACAAAAGAAATAGGTTCGAGAAAAACCTCATGTATATAATCAGCTAAACGCAAAACTAAAGAAGGAAATGACGAACCGAAATCTAAATCTCAAACTAGAATCGTTTCTCGTGATATCTGCCTTAAAATCTCATCGACGTTTAGGATGTTGCTAGAAGTGATGTAATCTGTAATCTCCCCTAAGCCCCGCCTCCTGAACCTTGAACATTTACCATAATATTCAATGGCTTTCTCAGTACTATCCTTGCTATTAGAAAGTGCTTTTTGCTGGAGACTGTGAAAATGAGACGCACGGCTTCACCGTCGAATTTATTAACGTTGGTAGGATTGGTTTCATCTTGGAAAGTTCGGAAAATAAAACATTGAGAACCACAATTGTTTGAAGTCGAGTTTTTGGCGACGAGTTACTGAAATTCTACTGTATATAAGGATCACACTGTCAAGTTGGTCAGCTTGAAAGAAATCCGTAAGTTAAAACTAGACAAGCAAGTCGAGCTCTTACGCTTAGTTTTATGCCCTTTTGTGGAGTTTTGTGGGCGGGGCTTAATTTAAACTAGCGGTTCCATGAACTCGCTCTTGTTCTTCGATATGCGCATGTTAGTACAGACAAAATCAGAATTCCCGAAGTTATATTTATATTTTGTAAATCATTTCAGGTTACTTACACAACTTTATAAAAAGCTACGTATAGAAATAAGAAAAAAAAAATGCGTTTAAATTAACGACAAAATGTTTTTGTTTTGAGAGTCTTCAGTTCGCGTTCTGGCTACAGTACAAATCGACAAACGCGGATGTCGTACAGCAAACATCTTCTAGATGGAAAATTAGCATTTTTTATTTAAAAAATAATAATAATAAAAACATTTATTTAATGAAATTTTAATTAATTACACACGTGGACAAAATTGTTGGTACCCTTCGGTCAATGAAAGAAAAACTCACAATGGTCACATAAATAGCTTTAATCTGACAAAAGTAATAATTTAAAAAAATTCTATGAATGTTAACCAATGAAAGTCAGACACTGCTTTTCAACCATGCTTCAACAGAATTATTAAAAAAAATAAAGTCATGGAACAGGCCTGGACAAAAATGATGGTACCCCTAACTTAATAGTTTGTTGCACAACCTTTTGAGGCAATCACTGCAATCAAACGATTCCTGTAACTGTCAATGAGACTTCTGCACCTCTCTGCAGGTATTTTGGCCCACTCCTCATGAGCAAGCTGCTCCAGTTGTTTCCGGTTTAAAGGGCGCCTTTTCCAGACAGCATGTTTCAGCTCCTTCCAAAGATGCTCAGTAGGATTGAGGTCAGGGCTCATAGAAGGCCACTTTAGAATAGTCCAATGTTTTCCTCTTAGCCATTCTTGGGTGTTTTTAGCTGTGTGTTTTGGGTCATTGTCCTGTTGCAAGACCCATGACCTGCGACTGAGACCCAGCTTTCTGACACTGGCCAGCACATTTCTCTCTAGAATCCCTTGATAGTCTTGAGATTTCATTGTACCCTGCACAGATTCAAGACACCCTGTGCCAGATGCAGCAAAGCAGCCCCAGAACATAACAGAGCCTCCTCCATGTTTCACAGTAGGGACAGTGTTCTTTTCTTGACATACTTCATTTTTCCATCTGTGAACATAGAGCTGATGTGCCTTGGCAAAAAGTTCAATTTTTGTCTCATCTGTCCATAGGACATTCTCCCAGAAGCTTTGTGACTTGTCAACATGTAGTTTGGCATATTCCAGTCAGGCTTTTTTATGATTAGTTTTCAACAATGGTGTCCTCCTTGGTCGTCTCCCATGTAGTCCACTTTGGCTCAAACAACGACGGATGGTGCGATCCGACACTGATGTTCCTTGAGCATGAAGTTCACCTTGGATCTCTTTAGAAGTCTTTCTGGGCTCTTTTGTTACCATTCGGATTATCCGTCTCTTTGATTTGTCATCAATTGTCCTCCTGCGGCCACGTCCAGGGAGGTTGGCTACAGTCCCATGGATCTTAAATTTCTGAATAATATGTGCAACTTGGAAATGGTCTTATAGCCTTTACCTTTAACATGCTTGTCTATAATTTTCTTTCGAATCTCCTGAGACAACTCTTTCCTTCGCTTCCTCTGGTCCATGTTGAGTGTGGTACATACCATGTCACCAAACAACACAGTGACTACCTGGAGCCCTATATATAGGCCCACTGACTGATTACAAGATTGTAGACACCTGTGATGCTAATGGGTGGACACACCTTGAATTAACATGTCCCTTTGGTCACATTATTTTCAGTATTTTCTAGGGATACCATCATTTTTGTTCCATGAGTTTATTTTTTTAAATAATTCTGTTGAAGCATGGTTGAAAAGCAATGTCTGACTTTCATTGGTTAACATTCATAGAATTTTTTTAAATTATTACTTTTGTCAGATTAAAGTTATTTCTGTGACCATTGTGAGTTTTTCTTTCATTGACCGAAGGGTACCAACAATTTTGTCCACGTGTGTAAATACAGAGCAGCGAAGATATTGTTTATAAAATTTCTCGTCACGTCAGCGGAACAGAACCGCACGGTGAGCTGTAAAAAAAAACTTGCCCTTTTTTTTTTGTGTGTGTTTTTTTTTAAAGCTCGTTAGGATGAGCTTGCGGTTGGTGCAATTACACGTCTCATCCGGGCGTACGCGTAATCGCTCCGAGACGCTGAAGAAAACCTTTAAACGCGCGGAACCGCTGTCCACAGATAACGAGGCGCCGCGTTTGTGCTGTCTGAGATAAAATTTTAATTTGAAGCTTGTGCTCTCGTAAACACTCTAGTGCATATATAAGACTTTCTGTTCTATAATAAGTAGCATTATTGGGATGAACCCAAAACCATCTCTCTCTCTTTTTTTTTTTTTTGCTATACTATATTTAACATTCGGTCTGTGTGTTAATGAGTTGATCATAAATTATGTAAAAATAGATTCTTTTTTTTTTTTAAATCATAGCAGACTTTCCCATAAAGCAGCACAACACTAAATATTTAAAGCGCAGCGTGATTTCGTAGTGCATGTCGCTCACGCTCTCTCCGTCCTGTTCACCTTTTGCTGTAATTGGTCACGTGATTAAAATGCTTTCTGTGCTAAAAACAATTCCCTGTATTTCACAGATGCAGGTAAAGTCTTCGATTCTGAAAGCTATATTTCTATAATACCTTGTACAGTAATTCTGATTCGTTGGAAAGAATAGACGATCCTATCGGTAGGGTGTTGTGCTCTCGGAATGAGTTTGGCTCCTTATGGAGGAATTAAATCGCCCCGAAAACTCGGCACACCGGCTGCCTCTCGACCCAGACAGACAGAAGTCTCTCCGATGAGTGCGTCCCTTGCTCTAAGAGCCGTCGCTGCCATCGTAGACCACCGCCTGCTCCACTCGCAGTTTGTACTGCACTTTTTTCGAGATGAACCTGCGGGAGGAAACGGATCGCAGTCACACGGGGCCGTGTACGAATCATCATGCGAAATGCTGCGAAATAAAGTCGAATGCAGACCTGGAGAAGGAGTTGTCGAAGATAAGCGTGTATTCTCCGGGCTTTCGGGCTTTCACTTGGCCCTGGATTGCTTCCTTGTGAGAGTTACACCGGGTTAAAGGGATCAGAACCTGTGACAGGGGTAAGGAGAGGTCCAAGATGACTTTATTATGAAATTACACAAAAATAATCACTTTGTGAAAAGTGTGAGTGTGTGTGTGGGACCTTGGCCTGCTCCAGTGGTGTGTCTGTGCTCTCTTTGTACACCACACTGAAGGCGATGCTCTTTGGCGTAGAGGAAAACACCCAGCTGATGGTGGGTCCGGCGGTAACCACGGTGACGGGGATGGCACTGTAGCAGCTTGACTTTATGAAGAGTTCTCTGGAATCCCGACCGAAGCTGGAGATCTCTTCTACGCTGAATGGTATGGACAAGCTGCGGGAAAGAACAGGGTCGATCACATGACCTAGTGACAGCCAACAGATGACAGGGCACTGATCACATGACCCACTGACAACATATTGATAAGGACGAGTAGAGCACATGACCCTCTGATAAGTGTATAAAAACCTGTCCTGATCATATCATCATCCTCAAAAGGCTAAACACTGATCACATGACCCTCTAATTGTGTAGTAAACAGAATACGCTGGTCACATGACCCCCTAATTCCGTATGAAAGAAAATATGCTGATCACGTGACCCTCTAATTGCGGGGCTAATTAACTTATCATGTGACCCTCTACTGTAAATGTGTATTAATAAAAATAATACACTGATCACATGACCCTCTAAACGTGCAGTAAAGAGAATACACTGATCACATGACCCGCTAATTCCGTATGAAAGAGAATATGCTGATCAAATGACCCTCTAATTGCGGGTCTAATAAACTGATCATGTGACCCTCCACTGTAAATATGTATTAATAAAAAGAATCACATGACCCTCCCTGTATTAAAGTGATCGCATGACTCACTGCATGTGTATTAAAAGGCAGTCACTGATCACATGACACTCCTATAGAGAATAAATTGCATACACTGACCACATGACCCTCTAAAGGTGTATTAAACAGAATATGCTGATCACTTGACCCTCTAATTGTGGGTCTAATAGACTGACCATGTGACCCTCTACTGTGACCGTGTATTAATAAAAAGAATACACTGATCACATGACCCTCCCTGTATTAGAGATCACATGACTCGTTGCATGTGTATTAAAAGGCAGTCACTGATCACATGACCCTCCCATAGCGAATAAACTGCATAAACTGACCACATGACCATCTAATTGCGTATTAAAGATAAGAAACTGATCACATGACCCCCTAATTGTGTAGTAAAGAGAATACACTGAGCACATGACCCTCTAAATGTGTATTGAAGAGAATACACTGATCTGGAGGCATATTAAAGAGCATTCATTATCACATGACCCTCCCATAACAAATAAATTGCACACACTGATCACATGCCACACTGACAACATATTGATAAGGCTGAGTAGATCACATGACCCTCTAATAAGTGTATAAACACGTGTTCTGATAATATCATCCTCAGAAGGCTAAACACTGATCACATGACCCTCTAAATGGGGGTTCTAATAAATTAATCATGAGACCCTCTACTGTAAATGTGTGTTAATAAAGAGAATACACTGATCACATGACCCTCTAATTGTGTAATAAAGAGAATACACTGATCACATGACCCTCTAATTGTGTAATAAAGAGAATACACTGATCACATGACCCTCTAATTGTGTAATAAAGAGAATACCTGATCACATGACCCTCTAATTGTGTATTAAAGAGAATGCATTGATCACATGACCCGCTAAATGTGTAGCAAAGAGAATACACTGATCACATGATCCTCTGTGTATTAAAGAGATCACATGACTATCATTGCATGCGTATTAAAGCGCAGTCTCTGATCACATGACCTTCCGATAATGAATGAATTGCATACACTGATCTCATGACCCTCTAATTGTATATGAAAAAAACTATACACTGAGCACTTAATCCTATACTGACATACACAGTACAAGAGTGCGCATTAATCACATGACCATCTTGGTAGTGTATAAAATATCAGTAAGTCTGAACACTTTTCTCGTGTATATCAGCTGTAATGGTGAGCACACGGCGCACTGCACAGATACACATGTGTGAGTCAGAGCCTCCTCGCAGAGACACGCTGAGCACCTCTCAGGCTGTTTATTAATAATAGATTTGATAAGGCACTGTGTGTGTGTGTGTGTGTGTGTGTGTGTGTTCAGCTCTGCATTGACTGTAGCATGTACGTACGTGATATCTCCAGACTTGAGCAGGCAGAGCTCTGCGTCCTGCACCGTGCTCGGCAGGTCCTCCGACTCGTCTGCGGTGAGATCACCCCCGCTCGTACTGCTGCTACTGCAACGGCAAAAACAAACGGGAAACACGTGGCGTCTCTGAAACCGCACTGAACTATGGAATATATTTAGGCCTGAATTGTACTGAATATTGATATTAACTACACATTAACATGACATTACTAGACACTAACTACAGGAAGTCCCTGACTTACGAACATCTGAGTTACGAACAGACCGTGGTTCTACAAAACATTCGAACAAATCACTGAAGTAGCTCACGTGTATTGCGGTTTAGAGGCGCCGAGACAACGTTGTTACATTTGATATGTATGAGATTCATTTCTTTAGGTGCGGTTGCGGTTTTTGGCCACATGATGGCAGTGTGGGGAAAGGGGACAGAGATTTAGTGGAGTGGATTGACATGCTTTACCGTTGTGTATTCGTATCAAAGGCGTATAAGACCTAAGAGAACAACTCAGGCTTACGAACGTGCTCCCGGAACGGAACCTGTTCGTAAGTCGGGGACGACCTGCACTAGACTAGCTTGAGCATCATCCTGTTGTTGACTGGCTGGAGTAGTGCTTTGCGGTTCGGTTACACAACTGGAAATATGACTAAAAAATACATTTAAAAAATGTAAACTAAAACATTGTGCTCAACAGTACATCAGAATGCTACCGTTGTTTGTTTTGAAGGTTCAAAAAGACAGAAGCAGGTTTCCATGGTAACCTGGACACTTCATCCAGTGGATCATTCAGTACACAAAATGGCAGCTAATTGAAATCATTTGGAGGCGTTTGGGATCATTTGGGCGAATATTCTCATGGAGAAATGACCTGTGTGTGTGTGTGTATGTGTGTAAGACTCACATCTCGTGTGCTCCTTGCTGTCCGCTTCCTGGAGACAGAGCCGTGGTGTAGGGCAGCGTGTCGCTGTTGTCGTAAATGCAGTTCACCTCTTCGTCTGTGATGATATCGAACGCTGCGTCGTCTGCCCTGGGGGACTGCGGTGCCACTGTGGAGAGAAAGAGAGAGAGAGAGAGAGAGAGAGAGAGAGAGAGAGAGGGAGAGAGAGCACGTCACATTACGGCTCATTACAGAGTTTAAACTGATTAGTCGCAGATCCCAGGGCTAACAAGATAAGCAGGTTTTCCACTGATTATTACTGTCTAATTCCTGCCACATTTCGCCACTAACAGAGGCAAGACTGTCTAAAGAACCGAGCTGCACGCGGCTGATGATGATCCTTCGGAGCGTGTTATTGCATCTTTCACATTCGCAGATTAGGAATTTTTTTTTTTTTTTTTTCACTTAATTAAGCGTAATTACACAAGACTTAGTTCTGACTGAGTAATCTGATTGGACGAGAGGTTTTCCATGACAGCACTGGCCTATTTATTTATTTCATAATGCGACTTTTCAGCAGAATGAGTCGTTCTGTCAATCAGCGCCAGTGGGTTGGACCTGCGCGCCTATTGGCTGATCCTTTAACATCGATTAGTTTCTCTGGATACCTGCTCGGCGGACCGCCGCTACAGCTAGCAACAACGTGCTAGGCAGAGGAGGACTGGCCATCTGGATCACCGGGCGTTTTCCCGGTGGGCCGCTGGCCGATGCGGGCCGGTCCAGTCAGTACGTAAATTTATTGTAAAAATGACGGAACCATAATATTGCATCTCTTTTTTATGCAGATAGATGAGGGCGTTCATGAGAGTTGCTGCGGAGGTGTGCGAGTGAGGAGGAGAGAACGGAGTAGGAGCTGAGATATGGATCCTTTCTCCATACAGCAAAGAATGAATAATTGTCATGTATGAAAATGATGAAAAAAAAAAAAAAAAAAAAAAAAAAGGTGGAGCTGAAAGTTTACGCGACAAGAAGAAAAAGCTTTAAAAGCAGATGCTGTGAAATTCTTCGGATTAGCAGATGATGCCTTTTGCAGTTGCGCAGGCTCTGACAGCTCTAACATTACGGTCAGGGACAGCGAGTCTGGATCCAGCAGCCTCAGGGTCAGTGATGATGTTGAGCAGCACCTCTCCCCTTCTATACCCGAGCCAAGTGAAAAGGATGGCAATCAACTGAACAGCTAAACTGGAATGAAATCAGAGGCAGCGTTAGCTCGGGCTAGTAAACTACTTACTCATTTTAATTCTTATTGTAGTCAATATTAATTCAAAATAAGGCTGAGAAAATATAATTGGTTCATCATCACTGACCCTGATAAGTGGTATATCTTACACTGACTGCATCAAGATGATACCCCCCCCCCCACACACACACACACACACGACTATCTAAAATATTGTCTTTATAGTTTTATATGTTGTTTGTCTTAAATGTTCTTTCCTTTGTTTTTATGGCCCAGTATATGTTCAATGATACTTCAAATAATATGCTTAAAAAGCATTTATTTCTGTGTTGCGTTATATTTTTATTCTAGTAAGTTGTGTTAAAAATAAATCTCCACATTAATGAGCCAGTGTATTGTGATGTGGGATGTGGCGGTCTGCTGTGGGCCAGAAAGTCCAGGGCCACTTTTTGGTCCCAGGCCGCCCCTGATGCTACGTCAAACGTCATGGAGGATGGCGGACTGGTGTGAACTCCAGTCAGTTGCTGCTCATTTTAGCAGATCAGATAGAGAGGGATAATTCACCATACTGTAAACACGGTTAAGTTGGCAAAACTCAAAATATTTGAGGTAATCAGTAACATCAAATGTTTTAAGTAATGATGTTTCCAATTTTAAGTAAACAAAACTATCAATTTTTGAGTTTTGAACTTGTTGAATTATTGAACTTTTGCAGACAATCCAGCCCGGGAATCGAACCCGGGTCTTCCGCATGGCAGGCGCAACACCTGCCGCTGAACCACCAGTGCTCTATAGCGTTTACATTGGTGGAAGTTTAAGGTGACAGTTACTGTTACTTAATTACTTACGATTACATAAAATATCAAATTTGTTCAGCTAACTTGAAAAGTTTCATTTCTACAAACTCATAAATACTCAAAAAGGTCTACTAATTTGACCTAATGGCAATAATTTAAGTTAACAGTACTCAATGTGTTTAATTACTTTGAGCATTAGGGTTTACAGGGCAGTAGACACTGTTCTGCCACCTACTGCATAGGACACGTATTGCACCATTAGACCTAAATCCATACTTCATGCACTGATACTTACGTCTGAATAAAGGCTCCGCCCTATCACTCTTGATTGACAGAACGACTCATTCTGCTGAGAAGTCGCATTATGAAATAAATAAATAGGCCATCGGGAAAAACGGGATATTCAAATAAATACTGACTTTGGAAAAAAAAAAAAAAGAAGACATTTTGGAATAAAAACAGCTGGAATTAAATAAAATGCCTCTGCAATAATCTCTGTTATTGGGAAAATAATAATAATTACATAATAATAAGTACATTTATATAGCAGAGAGCAATATTTTCCAAAATATGTTCCATTATTTCACAATATCATTCTCATATTACATATCTCATTTTGAACACTTTGGAGTTCCATATTCCACAAGGTTTAGAAGTGTGTTTATGGTTGTTATTATTATTATCTTCCAGGATGGCATCGTGTCGGTGATTTCATCACAGCCAGCACTGAAGCACTCCCCCTTGTGCGATATTTCCTAATTAACCTGTGATACTGGGTTGAAGCCTTGATAAACCATTAGACTAGTTTCCATAACCTGTGACACGTTGTTAAAACTGACTAATTTTACAGCTTATCTGACGTACACTAAGGTTTGACACCAGGTTTGACCTCTGACCTGAGACACTGGGCATGGAGGCTCTGGTGGGAGTCGAGCACAGCGGGCTGTGGGACACCCGAGATGGACTTCCGAGCTCCTCCAGAAGGGGGCGCTCTGCTGCACCGTGCCGCGTGTAACAGTCCTTACAGCAGCGCTCTCTAACGCCGCCCTGCGGGTTGTTCACTGTGTGGGCGCAGCAGTAATAACAAAAAGGCCGGCCGCAGAGCCTGAGATGCGCGCACACACACACACACACACACACACACACACACACACACACACACACACACACACACACACACACACACACAGGGACGGAACAAAAGTAACTTAAGTTACTTGTTACATGCTGGTTTACTTATGAGATTATTGCACTGATGTCCAGTTTTACAGCGGAAACATGTGGAGGTTATGAGCTCAATGCAATCTCATGATTCTCAGCTGAGTTCTATATGCACGAGTCCTACTGAACATCACAAACTCCTGCTTTAATCACCATGTTTACAGCTCGATTAAAGGCTCATAAGCTTAAGAAAGAAAGAGAGACAGGTAAAAAAAGGAAGGAAGAAAGAAAGAAACAGAGACAGGTAAAGGAAGAAAGAAAAAAGAAAGAAAGAAAGAGAGACAGGTAAAGAAAGAAAGAAAGAAAGAAAGAAAGAAAGAAATACAGGTAAAAAGAAAGAAATAAGAACAGGGAAAGAAAAAAAGAAGAGACAGGTAAAAAGAAAGAAAGAAACAGGTAAAGAAAGAAGAGACAGAAAGGAGAAAGAAAGAAAAGAGAGAGAAAAAGAAAGAAAGAAAAAAAGAAAGAAAGAAAAAGATACAGGTAAAGAAAGAAAGAAAGAAAGAAAGAAAGAAAGAAAGAAAGAAAGAAACAAGTAAAGAAAGAAAGAAAGAAAGAAAGAAGAGACAGATAAACAGACAAATAAGAAAAGATATAATGAAAAAGTTAAACAGAGAAAAAGGAAAAAGCAAGAAAGAACAAACATAATATAGTTAATAAAGAAAAGATATAAAATTGACAATGTTAAATGAACTGCATTAAAGCACATCCGGTGTGTAAGAGCGGTGGTGATGGTGATGGTGATGGTGGTGGTGGTGGTGGTGATGGTGGTGATGTTTGGGGGCTTTTAGTAGAAGAGACTCGTTTGTCCCCGGGGGTGGTGATGGTGGCGAATGTGTGACACAGTGATCTTACTTGCAGTTGTGTCGGCGCAGCCACCAGCTGAACTGTGCGTGACACTCCGCGCAGTAAGGAAGCTCTCGGTCCGACTGCTCCTCGGCTCTCAGCTTCTGCTCAAACTCCAGAGCGTCGGATTTCTGCCAGAGGGCATCTTTCTCCCTGCAGGGGGCGCCAAACAGCTGCACATCAACACATCTCCATGCTGGCTGCCACACTGACACCAACATCAGGCAAAACTAACAAAAACTCTATTATTGTTTATTAATAACGTCGTTTTTAGGATGTTGCAGGAAGACATAAGTACCGAATGAGCTCGATAAGTCTCTCCTCCAGGTTTTTCTTTGTGCGATAAAGATCGTCTATCTCTGCAGACGACTTCAAATCGCTCGTCTCTTTCTCCAGGAGTGTTCTGCGCAGGTTCTCACTCAGGTCCTGACAGGCTTTCTGGCTGAGTGCGAGCTCCTCCTGAGCCCTGACACACACACACACACACAGACACACACACACACACACACACACACACACACACATGTCCAGAGCTGAGCAGAGAAAGTCCCAGGCACTTTGAGAGTGCACAATAGGCGCGTGTGTGTGAACTGACTCACTTTGCCAAGTCGCTTTGTTTTTGTTTCAGCTGTTCCTCTTTCTGCTGGAGCAACATGTCAGATTTTGCAACGTAGGCATTTTTCTCCTCAAGCGCATCACTGTGGCTGCTGTTGTTCACCTTAACACACAAATAACACACTTCAAGAACTGCTGGGATTTTTATGAAAAGGCATGAAAATTGAATGATTAAAAGTGAGACACATGATACAAGTATCTTTTTGAACAGAGAGAGGGCGGGAGGGAGGAAGCAAAGAAAGAAAACCATAAAATGAGAAAGAAAGAAATGTAGACAGATGGAAAAAAGAACAAAACTAAGAAAGAAAGAAAGAAAGAAAGAAAGAAAATTGTGATAAGACTTTAACAATGAAAGAAAGGAAAGAAGGAGGAAAGACAGACAGATAAAAAAGAAAGAAAGAAAGAAAGAAATGTAGACAGATGGAAAGAAATAACAAAACTAATAAAGAAAGAAAGCCTACAAAACTAAAAAAGTAAGAAAGTAAATTATGATAAGACTTTGAAAATGACATAAAAACACATAAAAAAGAATAACAGAAAGAATGAAAAAAATAAAACCATAAAATGAGAAAGAAAGAAATGTAGACGGATGGAAAGAAAGAATAGAACTAAGAAAGGCTACAAAAGTACAAAAGTATGAAAATAAATTATATGACTGAAAATGACACACAGAAAAAACACAGACAAAAAAGAATAACAGAAAGAATGAAAAATAAAAATAAAACCATAAAATGAGAACGAAAGAAAGAACAAAAGAGGGAAGAAAGAGACAGAGAATAAAGAAAGAAAGTAAAAAATCTGTACTTAATCTGTTATGACAATAAGAATAAATCTGAATAAACCGTTATCTAACAATATTTATTGGCACACTCATTAATATCACAGTTAACAATGTTTAATTAATCAAGGAAGCCAAAAAGATGTTCACAAGTCGAATGCATTTAAATGTACAGTTCTTTAATGAGATTCGTTTTAAATCGATCTGAGTGACGTCTTTGTTTCTGTGAGTGTTCTTGCCGTGTGGTCATACTGCCCCCTGCCTTCGCATCTCGAAAACACAACATTAAACAATGACAGATGTGATTGCTCGGGGAAACATTCTTGGAGCGAACTCACCTCAAGCTCTGTAAGTCTGGTCTCCAGAAGAGACACTTTTTCCCGCTCTGCTTCCATCTGAGACCTCGTGTCCAGGAGTTCCTCGTTTAAAACCTGCAAATATGAAACATATGTTCGGTCTGTGTATTTGTTTCCAGACAATTGCATTTTGCAGAGGAGAGATTGTACAAGATAACAACCTTCATCTGGTTTTGGTGGTTTGTGGTTGCTTCATTCAGCTGAACCCGGAGAGCGCTGAGCTCTCTCTGGTGGCTTTTTCGCAAGCTCCTGGCCTCCTCCTGCGCCCCCTCAAGTCTCTGCTGGAGTTCCTTCTTGCCTTGCATGACACCCCCTGCTTGTCTCAGCTCCTCTTGGAGGCGAGCGTTGTCTTTTCTCAGGGTCTCCGCAGAGTCGTTGAGGGTCTGTATGTTATTTTGTGCCCCCAGCATCTCCTGCATCTTGGCTGAGAGTTGCTCACAGAGCAACCTGGCCTCTTCGTTCTGCCCAGTCAGCATACACACCTGGACGCCCAGTTCTGCGGTCTCGGTGTTCGCCCTGTGAAGGGCTTCCCTAGCGTCTTCGTTCTCCAGCACGAGGGCATTGTTCTGTCTCTTCACCACATCAAACTCCTCCCTCATGGAGTCCAGCTTAGTCTGTAGGTTGGCTCGAGACTGGGTGTCAATATCCAACTTCTTCTCCAGAGCCTCCTCCTTCTCCCTAAAATGCATGAGCTCCTGTACGTGTTGGCGGTTCAGGTTCTCCACCTGGGATTTCAGCTGCTCAGTCTGAGCACAAAGTTCTGCCCTGGATACCTCAGTCACTTCCTGCAAAGCTTGGATCTTCATCCTCTCTTCTAAGGCCACTTGCAGCCGGGTTCGAAGATCTACAACCTCCTCCTGTAGCCTGGAGACCTCCTTCATGTTTAGGTCTAGCTGAGCTTCCGCTAGAGCTAGTCTGGAAGCTGCTTCTCCAGTTTCAGAGGGCTGGGATAGGTGGAGATCTTTTATGTGAGCAGTCTGCCTAATTAGCTCTTCAGTTTGGCCATCCATTAATTCATGGTCAGATAAAGTCTTGTTCTCCTGGGAGCTTGGTCCATTGGTGGCCTTGATCTGCTCCTCGGAAACTCTTAGAGAGGTCAATTCTCTCTCTAGAGCAGCTTTGGTCTGAGTCAGCTCCTTGTTACTTTCCTCACTCCTCTTTACTGTAGTAACCAACTTTGCATTGATCTCCATTAAGTTGACACACTGGGTCCTGTACTCCTCCAGCTTCTTGCTTTGGCTTTCCAGGCTCTGGTTTTCTAACTGCTGGATCTTCTGAGTGCTGATCGAAAGCTTGATCTCCTTTGCTTTCAACTGCTCTTGCAGAGACACAATCTGATTATCTAGTGCTTCCTTTAGGCTGCTGTTTTTTTGCTTGAGCTCCTCACAATCAATCTGTGCCTTCCTCTTCACTTCTTCTAACTGGTGAACTTTTTCCTGTAGTGCAGTTTGCACATCCTGCAGCTGGGTATACAAATTCTTTGCTTCCTGCTCCTTCAAAGTCAATGCCTCATTGAGGCGACTAATAGTCGCTTGGAGCTCATCAGCCTGCTGGACTGTTATGGTTCTTTCCTTCTTTTCTTCACTAGATGCACGGAGCCTGGCAAGCGCCTCCTCAGTTTCTTTCAACTTCTCTCCCTGAGCCTTGAGTTCTTGGGCCAATCTTTCAGCCTGCTTTGCCCAATCCTTGATTTCACTCCCAGCCACTAACTGCTCCACTTCAGTCTCGTGATTAGGTGACTGCTTTGTTGCTTTGCCTACACTCTCAGCAGCAAGTAGCTTCACGTGGAGATCCGCAACCTCCTGCTTTAACTCCGCTGCTTCATCAGTCAGCTGGTGAACTTGATCTTGGAGTTGTTGCTTCAGTAACTCTGACTGGTCGAGTTCAATGCGCAGGTCATCTACAGCGCTATAAGAAAGTTCTCCTAGTTCCCCAACGTCTGCTTGAAAACTTGTACCCAACTCCGGGCCTGGGAGGAATTCGTGCACTTGCTGCAAAAAAATCAAGATGGCAGAGACTCAGGACACACTTGATTTCACTAGTAGAAGTCCGTCTTGTTAGGAATACACTGCTTACGTTTGAAAGCTGGTAAAGTGAATGTTCAGCTAGGAAGCTAATAGGGCAATTACTCACTGTATAATAACTGGCAAATATGTATTTATATATGGTATCAGCACGGAATGAGTGAAGACCTGCGAGTAGTTGCTGACAAGGCTGTTGACACTGGAGCAGCGGCTGGGCGGTCTCCACACGTTGGCACCGGGCACTGTTGACCCCATAGTTCTCCTACAAGTAGCAAAGTCGTACGGCATTACTAAAATAACACTCTATTCATGGGGTACGGAAAATCACTGAGAATTTATTTTAGTCTTCTTTATCAAATACGATGGGACAAGTCCAACACCTTATTGATCCGTGGTACTTATGCACAGATATTTGATGAAAGCGTTTGCTTAAATTGCTTAAGTTCCTGTTTTGGTGGAATGTGTCTCGGCTCAAGACCAACTGATCTGGATCTGAACTATGAATAATTTGAATTTGGTATGAAAACCATTTCTGATTAAGTTTAAATGCGTTTAAAAAGGCAGCACATTTGAGGTTACTCTCAGCTTCTAAAAATTATTTCTTGGATGGATGACATACACTTTTTCACTTGACAATTCCAGTGCATTTTAAGGATAGTTTTTATGCTGTAAGCTGCACTGCCAAAAACAATGCTAATATACTGTCCATTAACCAGGAATCACACTTGTGGCCCGTAGCTGAAGCGGCAAACTGGATGCCCAAATGTTATACTCTGTGTATGTAGTACTCTAGGTTGCAGGAAATTCTTTGAACCTGTACCAAGTGCGTGGTGATTTCCTGACATCGGCAATTTCATTGCATTTGTGCCACAATATTCAGTGCAAAAGTCTTAGGCACATGCAGATAAATTCCGTAGCAAGGACGTCTTTAAAAAACTATAAAGCCCAGTAGACCGTAATTAATTAATCAAAGACAGTATTTGGTGTGACGACGCTGTGAGGACTCTTTAGTTTTAGCTTTATAAGCAAATTATCTCGAAGTCTTTCCTGCAGAGCATCCTGCAGATCCACCCACAGGATTTCGACTGTTGTACCTGCTTCTTTTTGGCCTGCAAACCCAAATAGCTTCCATTTAGGTTTTTTTTGCTTTCTTTTTTGTTATACAAATGCTTTTTTTTTTACTTTTTATTTTGTGTTGAAATATTGACGTGTGAAAATCGAAATGATTTTGTAGTGTCTCCATAATACAAGTCCTAAAATTCAAAGCCATCGCCACTAGGGCGCACCAGCAGAAAGACGGTGGGCATAGTGGGCGCATGCCTTTATACCGTTATGACATGATTTTAGAATAGGGGGAATTTTATGTCAAGACCTTTAAAAAGTCCCGGATGCTGGAAAAAAAAAAAAAAGCATCGCACTATGATGACACTCATAACTCATGTTATGGTGTAATTACACTCATTATGATGGTACACAGTAAGTTATTATCCACTTTTCAGCATAAGTTTAAGGCATAGTGCTTGGGTTTAAAAAAAATGAATGGAAAGGTTTCCACTAAAACATAGGGTGCCTAAGGCAGTACTGCATATCACATAATTTTCATGTTTTTTTTTTTTTTTTACATGACCAAAATCGTCACTTGCTTCAGAAATAGGTTTTGGGGTAACCTTTGAAAACTTGACGGAAAACAAACGATTATTATTTCTGAAGCTTCATTACTTGTGTCTATGACACCCTATTATTATAAAGATAACTATACTTATACTGATTACATTGTGCATGCTGTGAGTTACAACAGGAAATTCATGAACAGTTACTTGCTACTCGATTACCACAGGAGGAAGTACTGAGAGTCAGCTTGGTGAGGTGAAATAAACAGGAAACAGCAGAGTGAAAACTGATGTAACAAGTTTTAGCAGGTTTGAATCACACTACGATGCAGAGCGAGGGTCTTAGCCTAACCACATCCTTAGATTAACCTCACGGGTACTTGATGCTGAATTGTTGTTGACTGAAAAAATAAGAGAACGATAAAATGGAGGTACGATGTTAACTGCGGAATCTGTAACTTGATCAAAGTTGTAAAAGTCCAGACACGTTCAAAATCCAGATGGAGCTCCATGGACTCTGGACAGATGAGACACACGTTCGCAAACATACACTTCTTTCTCCTGTTGTTCTGAGACATTATGTCTTCATCGTCGACTTTTCCTTCCGCTATGTCTCTAGCTCCGTAGCTACAGGAGCTCAAGTCCAATAAGCCGCCTCCTGGAAATAATTTACATTTTTTTAAAAAGCATGCAGTTGGATACGACACCGCGAGTTGAAGGTTTACTGGCTTCGTTAGTGTATTTGTTTAATTCAAGTATTCAGGTTAGTGTACTGAAATTTGAGATAGTTTGAAGCTCTTTCGGCATATCGTCCCTCCTCTCTGATCTACAGCAACACCAGCCAATCACGAGTGTCTCTGTGTAAGAGAGCGGCTAGACAGGAGGCCCGTCTGGTGGGTGAGATACGAAGAGGATAACTGGCAGACTGGCAAGTTGTGACCTGGAATTTTTCTTTTTTCCAATATTTTCTTCATATTGGAGAGAAAAGTTATTTTTTTTTATTCCAGGTCACAGTTTGGCAGTTTTCACGCCCCGCTCTACGTTACATCTTATTGCTGAAAACTCCCTGCTCAACCTGGCGAACGTGGGCCACTCGGAGTCTAGATCATATCCTCTGGATGCCACGTCAAACTGGATCTCGTTCAGCTCGTACAGGTGATTGATGATGTCCACGTTGAGGTGGGACTTCAGGAAAGGACTGCGGGCGTAGTACCAGTCACTGCATGAAAGAACAGACGAATAAATAAATGAAGAGTCACTGGATGATGATGATGATGATGATGATGAACCACATAATTCTTTTTATGTATAACAAATGTAAAATTCTAATAGAAGAAGCCACATTTATTTCAAGAGAGGAAGAGAAATTTCTTCTAAAATGCCAGACAGAAGTAAAACCGAGGCAGAATCAATAAAAAAAAACAAGGGCTGGGCTGAACTGCACCTTCTATATGGAGTTTAGAGACATAAGCTTACGTGACGGTGTTTAATTAGTAACGAAAGTCACACTGACAGATTTACCAAAGGTAACGCGTTTAATTTTTATGTTCATATATTTAAAAATAAATTCCAACTTGTACCCCTGTGCAATAAATGTCTATTTTATTATTATTTTTATTATCATTACTGAACACACACACCCTTTAGCCATTTTAAAATGTAATCAATACAAATTCATCAATCATTTTGGCCATATCTCTTATATTAAGCGTGTACTGATAAGCCGCGGTTTGTTGGTTCTTAGCGTTAGCTTGAAATGCATCACTTCCTTTTATCTGTGTGTTTGTTTTTTCCAGTGTACCCTCACCGATGGGACGCGTTTCCTCAATCTTGGTCTCTGTTATGTCATTTTAACTTTCAGTTCAGTTCAGTACATATGCAGATATTTAAGGTACAAAAGTAGTGTGCAAAAGTATTCCCCCCCCCCCCATATTTACTGCGACAGGCTGCAAAGTATCTAAAGATAATTTAAAAAACTGTGTTGTTTCTCAGCAGCGACCTCATTTCCCCTCTCGTCTGTTCCAACCGCTCAGCATTCAGCATCGGCAGTATACGGTATACTAATCACCGGCCTGATCATCTGTCATCATCTGCACCTGTTTCTCACTGGTTCATGCCTTAAGGTTTTGTTGTTTTAATGCAGGAACGATTCATACTGTAGGTCCCTGTGTGGCTTAACAAACAAACAAACAAACAAACAAAAAAAACAACAACATTCCTCTCAGGTACGGGGACTGGACTGAAAATGAGAGACAAAACTGTTCCTTGAGACCACTTACATAACAGGGGATCAATACTTTCAATCGCAGCACTGTATACAGTAAAAAAAAATCCGCAAACCGCTGGGCCCCCAAACTCCGATCCGCCCCTTTGCGGGGGTTCGACTGTATAGTGAATTATGCATTCATTTGATTAAAATGAGGAAAATGACACTTTTAGTTTTTGTGTACGATCGGAAAAAACATAATAAAAGTAAAAGTTATGCTTTTGTCGTTTAAACAAAATACAATAGAATCACCTTCCACCTGTAAAGATAACTATCGCTACTGATGAGTAACCATTAATCAATAAATTTGCCATTAAAACATGATTGATTAACAGGTTTGTTTGGCATATAGTGTTGACCTTGACACTGATGAGCGAATCAATGCTCTGTTCACAACAAAGTACGATTCTAGCCATTTTAAATAATAAACAAAAAAAAACAAACATGTGGGTCTGGTTATCAATATTTATTCATATTTACTTGGTTATTGATTGTTAACGTGGTCCACTATGAGTGAAGATAAATGTGCAACGACGTACTAAAGTTCAAATAAATTGTATTTATTTTTAAATTTTTTTATGTTTAAAAAAAAAAAAACTATCTACAAAGAAAATATTAATGTAATTTATGAGCGTGATTCATTGGACCGCGCATGTTTGAACCCAATAATGAGTAATCTGTGCGGAGGACGTCGAGTCCTGGTGATTCAGTATCACGGGGTGTCACATGGTAATTATTCATTCTCATTAGTAATGACCGTGTTCTACACCGATAAGTCCACAACATGGAGTTTAGTGCGCGATTTGAGACACAGCCAAGTGTGTGTCCAGTACGCAACCCGGATAGATTCAGGCACAATTACCGTCACATGCTTTCTAGCTATGTTTTCTTTCTCTCTACTTCCTGATAAACATGTTCTGATAGTGAGCACTTGTACTTCCTGATTTTCCTACCATGTGACTCTCTGGTTCATCAGACATTGCTGGAGAGTGTCGGCCAGGCGCTGGTGCACCAGGCAGTACCGGATGAAGGCTCGGCCTTTTCCCAGAGACGTCTTCAGCTGCGGCACATGGAAACATAAAACGGAAATAAGACATAATATGAATACGCGGCTTTTTAAATCTGGAATTTGGTTTCAAAACCCAAATCGAAACGGTAATTTCCATGAAATGGCAGGTTTTGTACAGTACACCATATTGCCAAAAGTATTCGCACGTCTGCCTTCACATGCATATCAACTTGAGTAAGATCCGATTATTAATCCAGGACTGAGTTTTAATGGTTAATCTTCCTGGGTTTTTAAACGGGAGCCCGTTCACTGTGCGAAATCACGTTTCTCTGCAGCGGATGATGTGCGTCCTTCTTATTTGTTTTGTTTTTTTATGGCAGGTGGCATAAAAAGGTAGCAAGGAAGCAAAAATTCTAAAGGCCTGGCTGTTACAAAGTGCTCGCACTGGAGACTCCTTCCAAAAATGTTTCCTTATTAAAGCTTTAAAGTGCACCTGCTGGAGACTCCATCCACATGGATGTTTAAAATCTGTTTCGTTTTTTTTTTTTTAATCACTTAGATTCCTAAGCTACATAATCACCTCTGAGATTGATTTGACGACGCGGATGCCGTCGTTAGTCCCTTTGTTTTTGGCCAAGCAATCGCAGAAATAGTCCCAGTAGTCTTTCCTACTGCCCAGGAAAGTGGCTTTCTCCTTCTGGTCAAACTGGGAAAGAGAGAGAAAAAAAAAAAGTTACTTAGATCACATGAAGATGAATCAAAGTGAAATAGATTAAATATGGAGGTTTAATAGGGATCACTGATAAGGGGGAAAAAAAAAAAACGTACTTGCAGTAAGTACTCCAGTTTGGAGGAGAACTTATGGAGACTGGGGCTGTCGTCTGTGATGGGTTCTCCGCTCTCCGCATGCTCCCTGGTCAACTCCGCAACGGCGTCTGCACGGGAAAATCATCCGAGATGCATCGTCCGGTGCAAAATGAGTTAGTAACACAGATATAAGGCACCGAAGATTAGTGTGTGCACAAAGGCACAACACATCACTATGGCTGTCTCATCGTACAGTACATAACATGTGTGTGCGTGTAAATGATATGATTGGATACCTTGCAGATCTCGGATGATCCTTTGGAGCTGGTTTTCACCAACTGTCACAGACGCCATGGTGAAGCAGCAGTAAAGCAAAGGCGGCTCAGAGGTTCATCGTGGCGCGCGATCGATCAGGGCAGCCTACGATAAAATGGGAAGCAGACAGAGTAATCAGGGAAAATGGACTCGCTGTATGTATACTTTAAAGAAAATAAGTCAGTACGTCAATTCAAATTCCATTGGTGACATGACATAACAACAATCCACAGTGTATAGTCTATATAAATATACACGTATATACTGTATATACACCCTGATCAGAAATAACATTATGACCACTGAGAGGTTGACGTGAATATCATTGGTTATCTCGTTCCAAGCTTGTTACAAGCCACCAAGTGAACATTTTGTCCCTGAAGTTGATGTGTGGGGAAAAAGAAATAATAAGCATGTGTAAGGGCCAGACTGTGATGTCTAGATGACCGGGTTCCTGAGGAAAACTGAACCTGTGAACCTGTGACATGGTTACAGACAGCCGAAGCTTTTTGATTCACGCGTGGACCGAAGGTTGAAATACTATTGAGACTTTTTGAAGGTTTAGTCCCATCCAACAGAAGAGCTCCTACGGCTCAAATTCCTGAAAAGGTGCATGCTGGTTGCGACAGAACACACTTTGTAAATGCAGACCAGTCCGGGTGCCCAAGGGAAGAGATGGCACCAGGATGAAACTATTCGGCAACTCGTGCGTGATGATCGTCAGAGAGCAATCCACAACATGCGTCATCGTCATACGGAGCAGTCCAGACAATCATGACATGTGATTCGATCATGCGCCGTGTTGCTGCTGAGTTCGTCCCCAGGGATCAGAAGGAACATCGTGTCGAGGTCTGCCGAGAACTCCGTCGGCGTCTCACAGATGATCATCACCACTGATGAAGCTTGGGGTCTTCACAGCGGAAGAGCCCATCGTCTCCATGACCGGAAAAAGGCGGAGCAGATCCACAAGCTCGGACCAAGTGCATGCATCATCATCATCTTTTTTTTCCGACATTCGCCGCATTGTGCATCGAGAATTCATCACCAGGGGTCAGACCGCCAACAGCGAATTCTACTGCCAGGTTTTAAGGCGTCTGAGAGAGGACAAAGGATTGGGGGGGGGGGGGGGGGGGGGGGGGGTACCCTCCCTTAAGGATGCAACCAAGTCTTAAAAGTATGGTCCGACCCATTGTAGGGGTGTTCAAAAAGTCTAAATATTTAGTAGATTATTATTAATTATAATGAATATTCTAACATATTCAAAACTTACAAAAAAAAATCTCGAGTGTTTCATTTGTTAAACTTGATTTAATAGCTTTATATGCATTAAAAAATAACTTTTATCATGTAGCATTAAAAGTGTCAAATGATCAAGTATATATTTACTAAGCAAACCGACCAGAAGTACTATTAAGACGAACTGACAGAATTATGTACGGAATATTATTGAGCCAATAAAGTTTTAAAGGGAAAGAGTTACGTCATAGGCTCGCGCTTCTGTAAACACACGCCGGTGATCCTGAACGATCCGGACATTTAGAGCTCAAACCCTTAACATTCGTCCGACTTCATTACGACGTCATATTGAGGAATAGCAACACCTATCTGAGAAAAATAAATCTTAAAAAAAAAAAAAAGGGAAGAAAGAAACTCTTTAGCTTTAATCAAGCACCGCACCTGCTCTTCTCTTCCTCAACTAACATTTTAAACATCTTCACTTTTACACACGCTGAGCAGAAACACGTCTGTAATCCATTGCAAATATAACTAGATAAAAGACCATGTACATTTGATATGTATAAAGTGTATAAACGTACTGTACTCTCGAAAGGAAAGATGATCCTCCATATCGATTTATTTACAGGACCGGACAAGTGTAACAACTATCATGCACTGGGTGGGACGTGGGGATGATCGGCAGCGCGCTCGGCCAATCAGAGGCAAGAAAGCGCGGGTCACGTCTAGCAAGTTGAGTTGCGCCGTATGGCGGCGGTAAATAAGGTCATGTGACTGGAGGCTGAAACCAAGGCAGAAGTGGTTCGGAGAGGCTGATGAACCAACCGAACGTTAACAGTTTATTAATAAAAAAAATACGTTGTAAATAATACAAAAATCACTCAGGTTTACCTCATATAATTGTAATATAATCGAGTATCTTTCGACTTTACTCAATTTAAAATAGATTCGATTCGACTTTGGTGTTGCTATGCAAAGTACATCAAATGCACTTAACTTCTAACCAGGAGCAAATTGTTTAAAAAATAACGGAATAAAAATCCAGAGCATAAGGCTAAGGATGGTCATATGTCGCGGAAGCAGGAGTCTTGTGTACATGCACCATACACCACCCATGATTAGTCATCATGACCCGTTCACTGTGAAAGTCGCTCAAATCCTTATATTCCGGTTCCACGATAACAAGATAACAAACGATATTCACGTCACCTCTCTGTGCTCATAATGTTATTCCTGATCTGTATATCTCCACGTACATGTCTGACTGTATGGCAGAACTCTATGTCTAAGTTATTAATATAACGATTGAGTACCTTATGCCTTGTAAACACTAAGTCGTACTTCTTCCATCAAATACAGTCCTGTTTAGTAATCGGAGGGTGAATCACAGATGAGAAATTGAAAAAAGGAGATAAAGATTAAGTTTAGTCTTAAAGTAACTGCAGCGCGTTAAAATTCACTTATACCATGTGAGCGCTCTTCTTTACGTGGTGAAAATATCAAGTTTAGATTTTCTAACTAATTTCTATTGGTGCAGGTGTTTGTTTACATTGAGCATTGAGCAAGAAGCACATAACTGTTACTCAACATTTTGGTTTCACTTATGGCACAGGTTAAATTACAGGTTACAGATATCTGCACTCCAATACTGCAAAAGTTTCATTCAATTCCGTCCAGCGTTTGATTTAACACACATCCGCAGTTTGACGCATGCGCAACACATGGGGTTTATAGTCTGGGTTAGGGTTAGGGTTAGGGTTAACTTCCCTTCGAATGACCATTTTGATTTCATTTATGGTGCAGAGTTCGGTTTTCGTAGCGTACGTCCCATTTTTATTTCATTTTTTTGGAGTAAGCCATGATGAGTCTGTCGATGCACTGTCGTGTGTGTATAGAGGACGTAGCCGGCTTGCAGGTGCGTAACCATCATTTCTTTGTCATGCATTTGGGCTGATTGGCTCTGTTGAGTGACATGTATAGCCACGCCCATCTTGAGACAAAGGTGCTGAATGAGTGAAAAAGAACGTTAGAGGTTGTGATGTAATCTGGCTGGACAGACAAACATAGAGACAGACATGCAAACAGAACATTTTCTGACACTGGTTTCACGTCCTCCAGTGCATGAAACAAAAAGATATCATTGAAAGAGCAAGTTCTGACCAATGTACAGACCTTCCTTTTATTCATATAGGTATAAAGAAAATGATTCTGCACGTGCTCAAGGGTAGAACTGGTGTAAATGTTAATACTGGAGAATTTAAAGATTTGGCCTGAGAGGCGAAATCGACTGTCACTCAACATTTTGGAAGACCTACTGCTTCCAATCAGTCCTTTCTTTAACAGTCCTTAATATGGGTTTTACACATTAAATAAATATCACTGATTACAAGGTTCCGTGCATAAGCCCTACATGAGATGCGATACCGCATAACAGATTTGCTAAAGTCTTTTTTCATAACAAAACAAGAATAAATAGGTCACCGCTTCAAAACAAACTTTTTCGATTCCGTACTGAAAATGTAACTGAAAAGTTTTCAGTTACCCATGCGTCTGTGAAACCACAGAGCACGTAAACTGCACGGTCTGGACAAAAGGAGAGAAAATATGATAAGAGAGCAAGAGAACCGTAAAGCCCATATGTAAACAATTTTCTTCATCATGGTTTCTAGTTATACAGTACGACATCCTGTAAGGTTAGAATGTTTCCACTCCATATTGACGGCTCCTGTATTCATAGCACAACAATGGAAAGAAACACTTTATGTGTTGCAGTACATCAAAATAGCAACCGCACATACTGCACAGGAAACATTTATGGTTCTGTTTACACACAAATGAGGACTAAATATTGCACTTTACAGATGGACAATACCACTGCTGCTCATCATTTTATTTCACGCTCCATGACCACCCAGCTGTTTGCATGCACATTCCATACACTTCATGAAGTTTATTTATACAGGTTATACTTTTTACACGTTCTGTATATTTCTGTATTATTCTTTATTGTATTGTAACAAAATGACTACATAGTGTAGATTTTATATCTGAAATTCTTTTCTATTGGCATTTGCCTCTCTCATTTCCTTTTTGTTTTAGGTCACGATCAGTCGTGTAAGCATTTCAGCGCATATCATGCTGTGAATTTTTCATTTATATCGAATTTGAATGAATTAAAATTAGGATTATTATTGACACCATTGGAAATTTTATATTAAACTTTTTAACGTCCGTGTTATTACTTATCATTTTCATTAATTATATTTTATAACCATGTGTTTTGGAATTCTGGAAGACTACGTGATCTTCAACTGTGCAGTTCTAGTGAGTCTGAGCACTCTGTACCCTCAGTCGCCTGCTCTTGTCTGACAGGACTGGAACCTGATATCGTCTTCTCCTTTGTAGCCGTCTTCCCCAATGTTTAACATGTTAATCCGATTATAAAGAGTGCCGATTTCAGCTTTAACTAATCACACCATTCATCTTTGACCTCTCTCGTCAGAAGGTTGTTTCTGTCTGCAGAATTGATGCTTACTGGAAATGTTTTTTTTTTTTTGCTTATTTTTCACACCATTTTGTAAAATCCTGGGTTTTGACACTCACAAAAGGGTGTAAGAAGAACAAGCAAAAAAAGAAAAAGGGAGACAGTGTTATGATCTGGTGTTGCTTCAGTTGCTCAGGTCTAGGCTCAGCTACATCATGTGGCAATAAAATAAAGTCAGCTGATGACCTGAATGCACCGAATGACCAGGTTACCACATCTATGGAGGTTTTCTTACCTGATGCCATGGGACTATTCCAGGACTCAAACTGTGAAAGAGCACTTCTGGAAGCATGAGGAATCATTTTCAAAAACCCAAAGTTCTGATCTTAACTTCATTGATGGCCTTTTAAATATTCTGGAGAAAACATTACAAAGTGATTAGAATCTCCCATCATGAATACACAGCACAAATGTGTCACAAATGAATGCAACTCTGGGAGGAAATAAATTTCGTGATTTCAGATATTTATGTCGAAACTATGACATGGTGAATGCGGTCTGACATTTTAAAACACCTTTGAGGTGATATACAAAAAAAACGTGGGTTTGTGAAAATAGGGAGGGCTTAAGAGAACTTACTAGGAACTATGTATTTCTGATGGGGTTTCAAAAGGGAATAAAAGGAGTATCAAACGTTAAATCTACTGTCGTTTTGGAGAACACACTGGCGCTCATACTTAAGGTATGGAAATGGAATATATATATATATTTTTTTTTATGTACAAAGCAAAGAAATTATTCTGCCCAGGTGAAACGTAAAATTTCTTTATTTGTTATAAACTGGAGTTCGCTTTTTACGATGGAATCACTAAATGTTACATTGTGAAGCCCGGATTAATGTCGAACCTTTTGAAAAATGCAGGCCTACCTGACGGACCAGATAGTTCTTCTGTATGTTTTTGTTTTTGTAGTAATAAAATGTATAATTTATTACTTGTTCTTCTAGCAAGGACCTGAATATGGAAGAACACAGTACCCCAACATATGATAATTATAGTGATGGTTATTATGACATGCCAGATGAATCATGCAACAAGTCTGAAGTCATCCACTTTGGAGCAGTGGTCACCCCAGTCTTCTTCACGATGGTCATCGTGTTCAGCTGTGTGGGCAACGCCTTGGTCCTGTGGGTGCTGATTAAATATGAGAATCTGAGATCCATGACCAATGCGTTCCTCTTAAACCTGGCCATCTCTGACCTGATCTTCACTCTCGGCCTGCCCTTCTGGGCCTCAGACCTCGTCTTTGGCTGGACGTTTGGAGAACCGGCCTGCAAATCAGTGAGCTTCATCTTCTACCTGGGCTTCTACAGCAGCCTGATCTTCCTCACGGTCATGACGGTGCATCGCTACATGGCTGTGGTTCACCCGCTGTCTATGCTCTTGAACAGCACCACATACTATTCCATTGGGATTTCGGCATTTATCTGGTTCCTGAGCTTCTGTGCCGCAACCCCTTATTTCATCTTTAGCGTGGTCAGCAGGCATCCTAATTCTGAATCTGTTCATTACTGTCATTTTAACGACATCAAATGGAAGCTGATTGGCATTTACCTGCAGAACATCTTCTTCCTCATTGCCTTCCTCACCATCGCTTTTTGCTACATTGAAATTCTCAAACGCCTCCTCAGACCCATGTCGCACACCCGGCCCAAGACCGTCAAGCTGATTCTCTGCATTGTGGTGGCTTTTTACTTGGGTTGGACGCCATATAACGTGGCCATCTTCCTCGATTCTCTGATATCATTTCAAATCTCGCCATTCAACGAGTGTCATGTCAGCACCATGGTGGATTACGTCTTTCACGTCTCCCGACTGGTGGCGTTCTCTCACTGCTGCCTAAATCCAGTGTTTTACGTCTTTATGGGGGTCAAGTTCAGAGATCACCTAAAGCATGCACTGAGGAGTTTCTGCAGGAGCAACGATCAACCTCCTGACAAACGACACAGCCATCTGATTACCTCAAACGGGGAGGAAATTTCCATGTACTAGACGATCTTGCAGGAGGTCCATGATAGTAGGAAAGCAGTCAAATGTTTCCTTAAATATTTCGGATTTGTAAATAGCTTCATGATCTCATATGGTTCTATTTAGACAGAATGTTGTAACTCCATACTTATTGTATATTTTACTTATTCTATTGTTTCTTATTGCCAGTTCCTTATGTACCATATACCTTATATCAACTATACTGTGGAATATGCGTGTGAATAAATGTGACGGATCACTTATATATATATATTTTTTATTTCTACCTGGTTCCTGCTTTCTTTCTTTTTTTTTCTCTCTTTAGAAATATGTGACTAATTAAGTCTTCCTATGTCCTTTTAGTGATTTTTGATCATTCCAGAGGCTCTAAAAACAGAACTATTTCAAAGCTGTGTAAATGTTTGCGATACTAAATAAATTTTTTAGAAAATATCATGTTTACATCTTTTTTTTTTTATTATTTGTTTGTCCTGTGCGTTAGACTAAATTATAGCTCATGACATTTTTCTATAAGTCTGTGACACTGAGGTAGCAATTACACAGAATAGAACTTACGTTTATTTTTTTTATTTTCATGACATGAATTAATGAAATAATTTTTTAAAAAATCACCCTTAAAATGGGTTGTACCATTACTTATTACATTATTTATTACATTACTTATTACATTATTTACATTACACTTTTCTCTCGCTCAACATTAAAACGTTTTACAGCATTAAAAGTTAAAAAAAAAAAAAAAATTTTGCCAAAACATAAAGGAAGCACATTATATGACCACTTCTCAAAAAAAAAAAAACGTAAAGAAAATGGGTTTATTTTATTATTATTATTATTATTATTATTATTATTATATTTAGGAGGCAACTCTACTTTTACAAGGTGAACTCATACATGTGACAGTTTAAACTTCAGAGGTTCTGCTTTGCTTGCTTCATCGGATAATGATGGCCGAGGTCGGCTGGAATAACCGTACCCGAGAACTTACACTCGTCAGCATAAGAATCGGAATCGGATTTTATTCGCCAAGTATGTGGACACACAGAACTAATTTGCTTCTGGCTGTTTGTGGCTCTCAAAGTACCGACCGACACAAAACACTGATGTACATAAAGTGAGCATGCGAGGTAGTGCAAGTAGCCGTAGTGTGCGTCACATATACTATAATAAGTAGAGCAAATAGCAAGTAGTAGTAATGTGCAGTAGGATGCACTGAGTTAGTAAGAAGCATGTAACAGTAACATATGTGTGATTAGTGCAAAACAGTAACAGATGTGTGATTAGATTAGTGCAAATAGCAGAAATGTACAGAAGGGCGTAAGAATTTTGTAAAAAGAAATGTTGGTCTTTTTTTTTTTTACAGTAAATTGCATATAGTCCAGTTTAACTGTTTGTGAGGGTGATTGCCTGCTGAAAGGAAATTGTTCCTGCGCCCGGCAGTTTTGGTGTCTAGGGTTCTGCCGGAAGGGAGGAGGTGAAAACGGTTCGAGTGGGTGTGAGGGGTCTGTAGAGAGTCTTCCTGCCCGTTTCCTGGTTCTTAGAGTACAAGGGGATGGATGATTTTTTTTTTTTACTGTTTCTGTATCACTGGCACCCTGCGAAGTGCACTGCACAGGGTATTTATTCAGCCATCATGAGTAAGATTCCAAACCATAATGAGTGAAACTACTCAGTTCAAAGGGAAGTGTAAGCAGTGAAGGGAACAAGTGAACAGGGCGTAAACAATCGAAAATACCCATCAGTCACTGCGCCATGCTGGAGATCAAAATAACATTGGGACCTGGCATTAATCTCATGCAATATTTATAGTTACCAAGGGCAACATAATATTAACGTTACTTAGTAATAATGTCAATTTGTGTAAAATTCATCACTTTAAGAATGAAAGGATCCATCTTGTAAACGTGAAATTTCCATAGTAGCAGCAATATTCACATGAGTATTATAATATTCATTATATATTGGAACAGAAGCCGATATACTCACTCACTCACTCATCGCGGGTGAGGTCGCGGGGGGCCTCATTTAATTCACAAGGCGTCATTAGATCCTGTCATTACAGTGTGTATGGAATAAAAATCACACTTCCTCATTGTCGTCATTATCATCGCTTTTCGCTACATTCAAATTCTCAGGCACCTCCTCAGACCCACGTCACACATCAGTGTCACATCAGCACCACAGTGAATAACATCTTTAACGTCTCAAGATTGGTAGTGTTCTCTAACTGCTGCCTAAATCCACTGATTTATAGTTCAGAGATCACCTAAGGAAGTCGATGAGGATTTTCTGTATGGATGATGATTCATCTAATGACAGACGGCACAGTCAACTGATTTACTCAAATAAGGAGGACGTTCTTATGTACAGTACGAGCCGATCCTATAGCAGATCCTATATGTTAGGAAAGCAGCCAAAAATGCCTGTAACTTTCTAAAAATCCTTAAATATTTTTCTAATATTATGAAAAGTGTTTTGATTGTTTTCTATTTCATTTTGCATTTGTTCTATATACCACAGACTTATTAAAAATATTTTTTCAATTAAAACTTTTCACTTTCATTATCTTTAAGGTGTGTTTTCAAATGTTTACAAGCAAAAAAAAAAAAAGTAAGAATTTTAAAATTATTTGTTGTAATATTTAACATACTTAATTTTTTTTTAATAAGTGTTTTTATGTCTTTAATGTTGAGACACACCAAGATGTTTATTATACACATCTGTCAGACAGTAGGTGGTGCTAAAATATTGTGTGTGTGTGTGTGTGTGTGTGCGTGCGTGCGGATCTGTCCGTATGAGGCCACATCACTGAGGGTGTTTAAGTCCCATCTCAAAGCTCACATGTTTTCTCTGGCATTTAAACCAACTTGAGATGTTGATTTTACATGTTGTTTGATTAGATTGTGTGTGATGTGAATATAATTATGTTCCTTTTTATTATTATTATTATTACTTCTTATTTTCTTCATTTAATTTACTTATTTTAAAAGGGGGGGGGGGGGGGGGTTGTATCAGGAAGGGAATCTGCTGTAAAACCTGAGCCAAGCTTGTGTGCGGGCCGGATTGTCTGCTGTGATGACAGCAACGGCAATTTATTTGATTTGCCCGAGAACTATAAGTTCAACAAACTCAAAAATTGATAGTTCTGTTTACTTAAAATTGGAAACATCATTACTTAAAAAATTTGAGGTAACTGATTACGAGTTTGGTCAACTTTTTCAGGTTTACAGTGTAGATAAACGTATATATTGTGTTTTGGTGCTATGTTTTATATATATATATATATATAAATATATAAATATATATATATATATATATATAAAAAAATATATATATAAAAATATATATATAAAAATATATATATATATATATATATATATATATAAATAAATATATATAAATATATATATATATATATAAATATATAAATATATATATATATAAAAATATATATATATATAAAAATATATAAAAATATATATATATATAAAAATATATAAAAATATATATATATAAATATATATATATATAAATATATATATATATAAATATATATATATATAAATATATATATATATATATATATATATATATATATATATATATATAAATATATATATAAATATATATATAAATATATATATAAATATATATATAAATATATATATATATATATATATATATATATATAAATATATATATAAATATATATATATAAATATATATATAAATATATATAAATATATATATATATAAATATATATATAAATATATATATATATAAATATATATATATAAATATATATATATAAATATATATATATAAATATATATATATAAATATATATATATAAATATATATATATAAATATATATATATATATATATATATATATATATATATATATATATATATATATATATATATATATATATACATACACACACACACACACATACATACATACTGTATAAAAATTATTTTAAAAATTGCTTAAAATTGGATCAATTGAATATTGAATGCTGGCATTTTTTATTTAATAGCACATGTCCATGATACAAATATTGATTAAAATACTTATATTTTTAGGTGACAGGACTGTTTTTCTCTATATACAGTATACTTAGGGTTATTATGGTGGCATCTGCCAAGGAATCAAATCTTTTTTTCTTTTTTTTTTTTCTGGGTATTTTTTTGAGTAAGACTGAAACAAATCTTGTGAAAATAAATGAGTGGAAAGAAAAACCCTAGTTAGTGTATCAATGTACTGTACTACTTACAGTGATGTACGCTGTTTCGTACTGTAGTACCCATTATGAGGAAAAGAAAGAACACCTAGAGGTAATTTCTATATTTTTATTTATCAGGGCCCAAATTACAGTCGTGTGGTCTCACCTGCTTATATACCCAGGTATTTGGCAGACGCCCTTATCCAGAGCGACTTACATTTTTATCTCATTATACATCTGAGCAGTTGGGGTTAAGGGCCTTGCTCAAGGGCCCAACAGGGACAACTTGGTGGTAGTGGGACTTGAACCTGGAACCTTCCGAACCGTAGTCCAATGCCTTAACCACTGAGCTACCCCTGACCTCTGGTGGCAACAACACAAGCAAGAACAACATCAAATATTTCAATATCTGAAAAAAGTAAATCAACATTCAGAAACCAGAGAAAAAGAAAATACCCTCTTTCTACTTCCACAATTATAACGTGAATAATTAACAGCTCTGTGTTACAATGCACAAGATCATATCTCAACATCAAGGAACAAACACAATTTCTATAAAAGCAGAACTTTGGTCTTTGTCGAAATTTGGTATTCTGGAGAAATCTCGGGTGTTTCTACATCATACCAGGAAGAAACAACATCGGCTACGGCCTAAAAAAGTCCCATCGGTATGAAATACACGTTTGGTGCAAAAACCAAAGAGCACATATTACCACAAACACATTGTACCAGCTGTGAAGGATGGTGGTGGAGGGGTGTTTTTTTTTACAACCACAGAACCTGGGAAACTTAAAGTCATCGAGGCAGTAATGAATTCCACTTCATACCAGAGGATAAATGCGTGGCCATCTCGTCATCAGCTTAAGCCGTGCTGATACGGAGTCGTGCAACAGTGCAATAATCCTGATGTTGACGCCTGTATAGTTAAATAAGGAGCAAATCAAATTTTGTGTTGGAACGACAAAAATCAGGACTAGCAGCACAGAACACGAGAATCGTGAGAAAAGAGAAAAGGGGTTGTGGTAATGCAACTTACTGCATGCCAACCGCCGTGAAACAAGAAGAAGCAGAAGAAGACCTCACCCTCTTTGAGATGCTGTTTCACGACGGTTATACAGTCATGCGTAGGAATGAAAAGAAAATGAACTGAAGCCATGGCGTTTGAACATTTCTTTGAAATTATGTAGGAATCTGAGCAACATCTTCAGGTTATTATTGCTAAATCTGATATTACATGTTACTAAATTATATTACTTATTATGCTTTTACTTTTCATCTGGCTTCTGTATGTTGGTTTCTGTTTGGGAGTGAGGGGTGGAGTGACTACATATTGGAATTTTTTTTATTTATTTACTGTATACCCTGCTAAATGAAACCACTTTTGTTTTCCCATATAGGTGTGTGAACGTGTATGATGCACTCCACTCGCAACCAGGGCCTATACCCAATACACCCAATACACACACACACATACATATATATATATATATATATATATTCTCTAATTTCAGCAAACATTTTAGCATATCTTTTCAAAATCTGTACTGCTATATAAGCTGCACATTGACTACTCTAAAGTATATCCAATTTTCATTTCTATAGTATTGTCCCTTAAGAACATATAATAAAGTGGTTGCTGAAATGGGTGTACTCGCTTTGTGAGACACTGTATAACTAACCAAATAATTAAGAGCCTTACATTGGATAATTACTGCAGTTATTAATATGGTTCAGCTCGCAGCAAGTTATTTAACCCTAACTGATGCAGTGAGGAGCTTCTCATTTCTTAAACAACCATATCAAAAAACATATCCGGTGGTCATGGCAAAGATGTTACTGTTTCAGAAGAATCAAATTATTACTAAAGGGACTGATGAAACTATTACTATTAGGTTAAGAACCAAGGGTTAGGGTTAAAACCTACAGTAGGGTTAGGGAAGCATAGTGGTGAACCAGGATGGAAAAAAATGTGGTCAGTGGTAGTAAAGTCAAAAAAAAAAAAAAAAAAAACAGTAGAACTTATGGACATTGCGAACCTATGCACATTGCAAAGAGAACTCAAGGGATTGGGACTAAGAAAAAGTCGCTGTGTAGTCGTAAGAAAAAAAACACTTATCAGTAAAACTAATTGGAAAAAGGCTTCAGTTTGTAGGGACCATAAAGAATGATGTGTGGAGCATTGGGAAAGGGTTATGTGGTCTGATGAGTGTAGAGATTTACCCCATTCCACAGTGATGGGTGTGTCAGGGTAAGAAGAGAGGTGGATGAAGTGATGCACAAATCATGCCTTGTGCCTACCGTACAAGTCTGTGGGGCAGTATTATGTTATCTGGGGTTGGTGTTGTTGGTCAGGTCTAGGTTCCCCAATATGATGTGCCCAAAATATGAGGTAAGCTGATGACCTCAATATACTGAATGACCAGGTTTTTTCCATCAATGGATTTTTTTTTCTTCCTTGATGAAAATATTCCAGGTATTTTCCAAGACGATGATGTCAGGATTCATCAAAGAATGGTTCAAAAAGAATGAGACTTCATTTTCACACATGAATCGGTCAACACAGAGTCCAGACCTTAACCCCATTGAGAATAGTTTGGGATGGATTGGAGAAAACTTTATGTAGCGCCCCGATTCTCATATCATTCATTCACAATATCTGAGAGAAATTATTGTGACTCCGCGATAAAATAAAAATTGTGACTTACTACAAGCTTTTTCGCATTTTGCCTTCAGAACAGCCTTAATTCTTGACGCCATAGATTCAACAAGATCCTGGAAGCATTCCTTAGAGATTTTGGCCCATATTGGCATGATAACATCATGCAGTTGCTTCAGGTTTCTTGGCTGCACATCCATTATACAAATCTTCCATTCCACCACATCGCAAAGGTGTTCTACTGGATTTAGTTCTGGTGAGTCTGGAGGCCTTTTGAGTACAGTGACTTCATTCTCATGTTCAAGAAACCCGATTGAGATAACTTTAGCTTTGTGACAGGTAGTCATAAGGGGATGGACATGGTCAGCAATAATACCCGGGTAGCCTCGGCATTTAAACCATGCTCAATTGGTACTACGGGGCCCAAAGTGTGGCAAGAAAATCATCCCCACACCATTACACCACCACCTTCTCCACCAGCCTAAACCTGTAAAACAAGCCAGGGTGGATCTGTGCATGAAGGTTGTTCATGCAAATTTAAAAAATGTCCTGACTTGAGACTCATCAGACCAGCCATGTTTTTCCAATTTTCTATTGTCCATTTTTGGTGGGCTTCTCCTGCTGTAGCCAATCTGCTTCAAGGTTTGACGTACTGTGTTCAGAGATGCTCTTCAGCACGCTTATTTGAGTTCCTGTTGCATTTCTATCCGGCAATCCTCCTCTAACCTCTGGCATCAGCAAGGCATTTTTGCCCAGAGAACTGCCCTCATTTGATATTTTCTCTTCTTCAGATCGCTCTGTATAAACCCTAGCGATGGCGTAAAAATCCCAGATGATCAGCAGTTTCAGAATATGTTCAAACCAGCCCATCTGGCACCAACAACTATGACACATTCAGTCACTTGCTACTCATCGGTGGGTAAATACATGTAATATGCGTGCCATGCACAAAGACAGGTTAAAAGGGAGAATGTTTAAATATACTGTACTGTACTTTTTCTGAGATCTATTAGAGGGGGAAATAATGTTCATTTGAGTGTTGAGTGTTGTGAATAACATTATGAAACATGTTTGCTTTAAAATGAACAGCCCAGCTGCAGCAATAAGTGGTTTCCTGTTCAGGAAGGCTTGAGTCAGTTTATGATCGTATGTAAAAGTGAAACTTGAGTTGACACTTAGAACTCCCAGTACCTGTTCACAAGACAAATGAAACACTGATTGAGTCTTCTTTCATTTTCATCTTGAATCATATCAGTCCCTTTTGTCATATTCCACATCCACAAATACTAGTAAGCTAGCAAAGCTAAATGAAGAAGGCAACAGGAGTAACATTATTTAGGGTGCTGCAATTTTATGTTTTATATAATGATTAGTCTTTGTAAATCTGCAAATGAAAAAAAAAAAAAAAAAAGGATGAAGGCATACTAATATTTTAAAAAGTGTTAAACAGGCTTAGCTAGCCAGCTGAGGTACTGTTTTCCTTCAGGCTGTCATGGGTCTAGCCTGGTGGTGCTGGCTAGACCCGGCTGATGTAGTTGCCGTGGGCATATATGGGTAGGCGTGAAGGCAGAGGGGTGTGCGAACAGAAATAGTCTTTATTTAAACTCAACTCAAAAACAGACAAACAAATAAAGGAACCAAAACAACAAACGTAAACTAAAACTAGGGCTCAGGAAAAACACAGGGGACGGCGCGCTAACACAGGGGACATTAACTGGACACTGGGAACCAGGAGCTGACATGGGAACCAGGAGCTGACATGGGAACAGAGAGAACTGGGGATGAGGAAACATGGAGCTGAAGCTAACTAAAGACACATAGGGGAACTAGAGACTGGAGCGACAGGGCTGGACAAGAGACAGGGCTAGACAGGAGCGACAGGGCTGGACGCGAGACAGGGCTAGACAGGAGCGACAGGGCTGGACGCGAGACAGGGCTAGACAGGAGCGACAGGGCTGGACGCGAGACAGGGCTAGACAGGAGCGACAGGGCTGGCGAGACAGGGCTAGACAGGAGCGACAGGGCTGGCGAGACAGGGCTAGACAGGAGCGACAGGGCTGGCGAGACAGGGCTAGACAGGAGCGACAGGGCTGGCGAGACAGGGCTAGACAGGAGCGACAGGGCTGGCGAGACAGGGCTAGACAGGAGCGACAGGGCTGGCGACACAGGAGACTAGACACAGGAGACTAGACACAGGAGACTAGACACAGGAGACTAGACACAGGAGACTAGACACAGGAGACTAGACTGGCTGGGTTAGTGATTAGTTGGGTTAGTAGCTACATGGAATGCTGGGGGCACTGGATGCTGACCTAACCAGGTTAGTTTCTAATGGGGTTAGTGGCTAACCAGGTTAGTACTGACCTAAGAGTGGGGAACTGAACACAAAAGGCAAAGCACACATGAGGCTACTCCAAACTAGCGGCTAACCTACTAGCGACCAGAACCACTAGCAGTCAATCCCCCTAGAGGCTAGCCCACAGGAGGCGAACCCTACTAAGGGCTAACCCTACTAGCAATTAAGGCCTACTAGCGGCTAACCCTGCTTGCAGCTAGACCCTCATGTGGCTACACAAAACTAAACAGACAAAGAACTAGACTGGAAGACAAACACTGGGAAGACACAGAACGGTACTTACACTGTACACAGGAGGAGACACAGCCTAGCTAAACATGAAACAGGACGGCTCCATGAATCCATCAGCACAAGGAACTTAAGGAAAACACAACTAGAGCCCTCTTTAAACAAAGGTAAAACAATATAACTAAAATATAAACTTAAACAAACAAAAAGGAATGCCCACATGACGGTAGGTACAAAGACAAACATACCAAACAATGCTCGACCCAGTTTCCCAGAACAAACTGCTATTTATGGAAGCTTTAATGAGGCAGCTCAGTCCAGGTGAGCACTCATCACCTGACTGAGGTGCCTTCTGGGAAACTGAGTCAACCAACATGAACTACACAGACAGACAGACATGAACAGTGACCTCTAGTGGAGGTTCCTAACACAGGCTAAGTTAGTTAGCTAGTTATGCTAGCTAGTAAATTGCCTGCAGTACCTCAGCTGGCTAGCTAAGCTAGTTTAACACTTTGTCAACTTAAAATTTTGTTTTCCAAAATATATCTGTTGGAATACAGCTACTGATTCTGCTACCTGTATTTTTGGACTTAAACCCTGTTGCATATTAATACCATTATACAGGTCACCATAATCACCAGAACTCAGAGCCTTAACACACTAGCAGATCAGTTTCGCTGGCCGATGTTAAACTGTAGACATCGTGCTGTAAATAGAGATGTTAAATTTAAAATGCAGAACCGATTCCTTAAAACACACAGCACTTTCTTTTTAAATCTAAAGTTAAATCTAAATTATACTAATATGTGGTTATCCATTCTAATGGGTCAGACATTTCCTGCCTGGATTTTTTTTAAATGAATACACACCTAATATATTAGCGTTTCCATAATAAAAACTAACAGAGTGCTATCGGTATGGTAAATGCTCCTTATGGTTAGATTAACAGTGTGTGTGTGTGTGTGTGTGTGTGTGTGGAAGAAGTCTCCCATGTCTTTTTTTTGTTTGTTTTGTTTTTTTGGTTACAGTCAAATGTATACTTTTAATTTTGAGAGCGCTTTGTAGTTTCTTTTTTTTTTAAGCTAAAAAGGGAAGGCGATTAGACGTAATTATTGGACTTGAACATCTCACCTCACGACATGACATCAGTATGACTTGTATAAATGTGTGAATTACTAGTAGCTTCAGAACTTCCTTTACTTCCCTTTTATAAGCAAGAGATCAATTCAATTGCTTTCTTTTTTTTATTTCAATAGCGCTTTTAAGAATGGACATTGCCGTGAAGCAGCTTTACATAATCCCCCCCCCCCCCAAAAAAAAACAATTATGCAAATGCGTTTTCAAAATGTGAGGCGATACAGTATGAATAAGAATTATCAGATGGTCCCTGATGAGCAAGTCGAGAGCCAGGATGGGGAGGAAAAACTCCCTGAAATTTCAATAGGAAGAAACCTGGGGGAACAGGGAACAGGGAACCCATCCCCATTTGGGTGATATCAGATAGATTGATCTGCAGTCCTAATGTGTGCAATGAGGCGAAAAAAAAAAAAAAGAAAAAAAAAAACACTCAGTATAACGGGCGAGGTGTTTAATAATAAAATTCAAGCGGCACAGGTACGAGCCGGCAACAATTATCACTACCTTTATAACGTGTCGATTTTACCACTACTGGAATATGGGAATGACATTACAAAAAAATGTAGAACTCTTAAAATTTGATTATTATTATTATTTATTTATTTATTTATTTATTTATTTGACGTGATAGAAACAACTAAAACAACCATGTGATCATGTGTACCTGTACTATTTCTTTGGCCTATGTGACCCATTAACTAAAATTCATGTATGTAAATAAGGTTTACATACATGTACTGTATATTGTTTGCAAGCAGGGACTTTGGTTTGGCTAGTTATGATGGTATGACCAGAAGAGAGAGCAAGAAGGCCATAGGGTTGGCTGATTTGTCTTTGGCAGAAGAACTGCACATTTTTACTAAAGAAATAATGAACATAAGAGCTAAAACAGGTCATTTCTGGTTTGATGTTGATATGAACAAAAGCATAACCAGATTTATCATTACACGAAATTTTTTTTATTTTTTTAAATCTTGGAGCATCTCTGCATCATCTGGCATAAGATGTTTTTCTTTTACATGCTTAGGAAAAACGAAAGTAGGACATCACTCTTATAAAGTTCTGACTTTTCTTGTACGTACAGTATTGGATATTCTGATTCTTATCGCGTCCTACTGGCCCTAATCCTGTTCCTAACCCCTATAGGATTAAAACATCATCTCTCGTCTATTACATTCTTGCTCCACCTGCCAGTCGATTCAGAGGCTTTGTGGTCGATAAGCACGTAAGTCCTCAGTGATCACGCGAACACTGTTTACAAAAGTGTTAGTTTCAGAGCGTCTTCCTTTCTGAGTAGATGAATAAGTAAATTTACGGCAAAGCAGCGGAGGAAAAAAAGGGGAAGGACTCTTTACCCAAACTTCTCTTCTGTCATATTTTAAGACATTTGAAACTTTCCAACCTCGAGCTGGACATCTATGTGTGAGTCTGTTGGGTTTTTTTTTTTTTGTTTTTTTTTTTTGAAGTGAAGTGAAGTGAAGTGCAGATCTTTCTATGAACTCAACAGCACGCGTGACCTACATGAGAATGAATAACAGTGACGATCTGAACGACTCGTATGTATATGAGTATGAAGATTATGGAGAATTAGTCGTACAGTGTCATTTGGAGGAATATGATCGGATCACTGGAATAAGTTTCATCATCATCTGCTGCTTCAGCTTCCTCGGTAACAGCATGCTCATCTATGCTCTGGCCCGCTTCGAAGATCTTAAGCGGGCCACCATGCTCTTTCTCCTCTCCTTGTCCGTTTTCGATATGCTGTTCACTGTGACGCTTCCTTTCTGGGCTGCTGATCAGCTGAACGAGTGGACCTTCGGAGAAACCATGTGTAAGATCGTTACCGCGGCCTATTTCGTTGGAATTTATGGAAGCCTCATTTTATTGACAGCCATGACGGTCGACTGCTTCTTTTTTGTCGTCGTGCGCAACCAGTGGTTCAATCGCAAAAGAAGGCTGGACTGTGCAAGGGCAGCCGTGGCAGCGTCATGGATCATCAGCGTAGGAGCCTGCCTGAAAGACGCCCTGTCTTCCAAGGTTAAAAGCGTGAATTCCATCCAGAGCTGCGACAAAGTGCCTTCTGACGATGATGAGGTGGGTTACTACGCTCAGCTTGTCATGCTCTTCGCTGTTCCACTATTAATCATCACCCTGTGCTACGGCAAAATCTTGCACACGCTCATGTCGAGCTCAGGCCGGAGAACGTATAAGACGCTGCTGGTCGTCTTGCTCATAATCATGGCTTTTGTGGTATGTTGGGGACCTTATCACGTTCTCATGATCATGATGACGCTTCAGAATGACAAAAACTGTGGAAAGATAAATCTACTCTACCGAGCCTTCGTGTCCTGCCGCATCCTGGCTTATTTCCACTGCTGCATCAATCCGGTGTTGTTTCTGATCAGAGGAAGGTCCAGGAAAATCCTGTCCAGGCTTCTGTTCTGCCAGGTTCAGCAGAGGTGCGCTATACCATCAGACAGATCTTCTGACCCGAGTCATTTCCACATTCACCCACGCTTCAGCAACCCAGTTCCACAAAATGTAACAGAACTCAAATCAATTTGAGAAATAAGGATGAACTCAAAACTAGTGGGGACTCAAAAAAGCAGGTACATTTCTACTTGCTATATGATTTTTTTTTTTTTTTACTTGATAAGAAAACATTATACACAGTACTGCAAATATGGAAATATCTTCGTCTGAAATTTCATATTGTAACATTTTATATCTTGCATAATTTTAAAAATCTGATTTTTTTTTTTCTTACATAATATTATTCACTTCCTTCTTTGCTTTTTTGTATGCTTTCTTTGCAAGGGCTGCACAAAAGGTTTGTGTGTGTGTAATATATGCCTAAATTATATATATAATTATAATGATAATTTTATATATATAAAACACAAATGTGTGTGTGTGTGTGTGTATGTGTTCGAATCAGACTGCTAGACCTACACTTATGTTCCAGTGTTCTTGTACTTTTGTGTTTTTACTTTTTTATTTTTTTTTTATGTTTCAGTGTTTTTTGCTCTCTTTTTTAAGATTGCTGTTTTATTACTGTAAACAATCTTAAATTGTGTTTCACCAAAAAAAACCTCTATATAAAGTCTGTCATTTCTAGCGAAGATCTGTTAAACTCTTAAAATAGGCGGAGGAAATGGTGAGTGAAATGTGTTACAGTTTTTATTTTAGTCATCATTTTTTACTTCTGTGAAAGTAAAAAACAAAAGTTTACAAATGATATGGTCTTTTGACAAAGTTAGTTAATTAATAGGTGATGATGATGATGATGATGATATTATTATTAATACTTCTTGAACCTTATAGATATGCAGTATGTAGATGTTATATTTGTGTACTGTTTGTAAGAAAATACCACAGCAACTTGCCAA
Organism: Clarias fuscus; assembly: GCA_030347435.1. Taxonomy (NCBI): domain Eukaryota; kingdom Metazoa; phylum Chordata; class Actinopteri; order Siluriformes; family Clariidae; genus Clarias; species Clarias fuscus. Next base: position 10,035,687 of record CM059231.1, read on the forward strand.
CAATTGCAATTTTACCTCATTCTTTTTTTTTTTCCTTTCTTTTTTATGGTTAGATTTAGTGAATTGCATGAATGAAACAAAAATAATTCCTGTTTTTACTTACATTAAAGCAGCTGCAACAGTTTTTAAAAAGAAATTTAAGTACAGTCACTTTATTATTTAAAAAAAATTTTTTTTGCAAAACAATTTTTTTTTACAAGATTTTCCTAAAATGCACAACTTTGTGGTTATTACAAATCCTTGACACTGCAGACTCCTTCCAAAAACATTACATGAATGCTTTTTTATTTTTATTTTCTAGAATTGTACATTTTCTTTGTTAGACAGTAGAACTTTTTTTTTGTTTGTTTTGTTTCTATCTTAAATTTGCTGGATAATCTTTCTCACAAATTTCAGTTACATCGTTGTGAATATAAAAACACTCACATTTTAAAACATGTGAATTGATGTAGAACTACAATCAGAAATGTTGTCATAGAAAATTAACCAATATCTTCAGACCAATTGGAAATGACTACTCATTAGTGCTGTGGTATAAATATGTTTATTTAATTCAATGAATTAAATGGAAAATAGTTATATTTAATTCAATGAATTCTTAACCACATTTTAACAAAATAATAGATTTTTTTAAAATAATTATACTGTACTGGATTATAGAGTTGTGTTCTGCTGATGCTTGTATTATAGTAGATAGTATAAGAATGGGTTTTATTCAATTTTCACATCAGAACCTGTATACTGTAAATGCTGGTAATTTTGTGTTCTATAAATACATGGTCTTATTTTTTTTTTATGGTAGAATGATTAACAAATAAAAAGCATAAATTCATGAAGTTGTGTTGTACCAGTTGGTTTCAACAAGATGTGATTAAATTAGCTGGAGCTGGCGGCTTTGATCAGCTGTCAACTCATTAAGAAGCACTTTTCTTTCTTATAGACGTCTCAAGACCGCAGGTGTGAACGCATACCTTATATATATATATGTGTGGATTTACCTGTGACTATTCATATTCCTCCCATATTAAGCCAATTAAAGCAGATCAGCCTGAGAAGGTACTAGACCTAATTGCGTACATTACAGGGTCACATCTGTGCCACACTGAGACACCCTATCTCAAATAAGATCTCAGTTTCTATTGGTGTAATATTCATCATGATAGTGAAGGATGGTTCACCACAGCTACTAGTATGTATGTGTAGAGAACTGGACTACAAGCGTTTTCCCCACGACATAAAAAAAAAAAAAAAAAGCATACCTTATCTTTATGGCACTATAGCCTTTTACAAATGCGACATCTAAACCATGTCAGGTTTTAGAAGCGGAAACCGTCACACTTGCATAGATATTTAGGAAATAAACATGTAAATTATACACGGGCCGATAAATTCGAAGGAAATAATTATGGACCTGATTCAAAGGACTCGATTATTTGAACAAACCAAAATATGACCTGGACATGGGTTACACACCACAAACACCAGCCAGTGAAAAACACCACAGACGTAGCAACATAACTAAGCAGGCATCATAACATGCTGCAATAAGACATCAGGGGCATGTGAAGTGCAGTGGCTGATGGGAACTGTCACAAGTTGGTGTGTTTTAGCAAGAATTTAGGAACGGTTAACAAGACTTAACACTCACTTAGACCGACTCTTCCTGATTTTAAAGTCAATTAAACCTCATAAAAAGTTATGCACATGCTCATTTATTCTGTTTATTAGCACCTATGTGTCTGTATATATATATATATATATATATACACACACACACACACACAGTATATAGACTGTGACATAAATATATAGACAGAGAAATGATTTCCTCAAATAGCCTCAATTTAAAGGAAACTGCTACTAGAGTTATGCACATGATTTTATGCGTCAAAGTGAAACCGCAAAAAAGAGATCTGAAAGTCAAATAGAGAAGAATGGCAACTGTAAGTGAAACACCGCCTAGGGTAGACATTCTACAAAGCGTAATGTGCCATCATAAGGTTATACAGTTATACAGTAGATGGCAGCAGTGGTCTAAACCATTTAGGGCCTCCATGGTTTAAAGCGGAACCATGCTGAACCAATTCCTAAGCATGATGATTATTTTACTGTATTACGTCTGAAAAACTACATTTTTCCCTTTTCATCAAAAAATCAAGCGGTTCCGGTCTATGGACATCTGTCATTATGCTTTAATGACCTAACAAGAATGGCCTGGCTTTAGTGTGCAAACTAATCAGAAACAACATACAGATAGTGGATTCAAAACAATTCGGTGTTATCTTATAGAAATCTAGTTCATTATTAGACTATATCATATGTAGTATACTCAACTAGATTCAGTTTCCACCAATATAGCATTTGCGTCTTCAACTAGGCGTCACAGTCCCATGGGGTTCCTCAGACTTCAGTTTGAGAACAGAGGCTCAATGCAGCATACACAAACTAAGAGCTGTCATTTTGTCGAAATCCATACAATCCAGTGTGTGGCTTAAAAGAACCAAAGTGAAATGAAAGTGTAGTGTTTTACTCTGAATTTGATCATAATAAATTTATTAGACAGACTAAGTCACCCATGGGTAATAAAAACATGTTATAATACAAGAGCACAGCTGATTCTCAATTCATTGTAGACAAAGAATGGGATGTTTTGAAACCTTCCAGTTTGGGGGTTCATCATACATTAGATGTACTAGATGATGAAACCCATTGGCGAATGTAGAAAACTGAAATCTCAGTGTTGTAGAAGGAGAAGGGTTTGTGACCCTGAATACAGGATTAAGCTGTATAGATGATGATGATGAGTAGGTGCTTTTTTTTTTTGCTTAATGGTTTCCATTAGAGCAGGGGTCTCAAACTCAATTCCTGGAGGGCCGCAGCCCCTCAGAGTTTTGTTCCAACCCTGCCCCAACATACATACCAGGTAGTTTTCAAATAAGCCTTAATGACTTGTTTAGTTGGATCAGGTGTTTTTAATTATGGTTGGAACAAATCTCTGTGGGGCTGCGGCCCTCCAGGAACTGAGTTTGAGACCCCTGCACTCAGAATTCAGCTAAACCCACAAATACATGCATCCATTGGATCACCAACATTCCTTGGCAAGTTTTTTTGTCAAGCACTACTGAACTACAACTATGCAGTAAATTCAGTCCAGTAATATTGGAGAAGCTACTTAGCTGAACCTCTTACCAGGAGTGGGGTTCGAACCCACGGGGACATGTGTCCATTGGATCTTAAGTCCAACGCCTTAACCACTCGGCCATCCTGGTGTGCCGCTAAGTGTCAAAGGTCACGGTAATTCCAGAGCTTCTGGTTTAAAGGCACTGAATCTCAATCCTGCAGAATGAGTGGGGACTTCCTTTTTTGTCTAATGGTTTCTATGTATTCCTAAAGGTTTCCATTAGAGATTTTCCACTTACATTCAGAATTCAGCTAAAGCTTTTACCAGAAGTGCGGTGTGAACACACAAAAACATCTGCCCAATGTCTTAACCACTCTGCATTACACACGGGGTTGGTGGTCATAGTGATCTACTGGTTTACAACAAGCTGAATCTCTATGTTGTTTAAAGAGCAAGGTTACATACAGACATTTCCACATAGCATTATTTTACAACCTAGCTATTCTGAGGATTCAGATGACATGCCATGACCAAACCTAATCATCACTGTTTTGCCTAATGGTTTCCATTAGAGATTTTCCACCTACACTCAGAATTCAGCTAAAGCTCCCACTACGACTGGGATACAAACCAATGAAGACATGTGTCCATTGGATCTTGGGTCCAATGCTTAACCACTCCGAATGAAAAAAGGTCTTGAGAGTCATACGAGCTACTGGTTTACACAAGCTGAATCTCAGTGTTTGGCTCCATATAGACATTTTCACATTTACTGTTTTACAACCTAGCTATTCTAAGATTTCTGATCGAATGGTTTTGCCTAATGGTTTCTATGTAATCCTAAAGATTTCTGTTAGAAATTTTCCACTTATTCTCAGAATTCAGCTAAAGCTTTTTAATCAACGTCAGCAAGACAAAGGAGTTTTTTTAAAAGTGAGGTTTACCCCACTTTACACTCAGAATTCAGCTAAAGCTTTTACCAGAAGTGCGGTGTGAACACACAAAAACATCTGCCCAATGTCTTAACCACTCTGCATTACACACGGGGTTGGTGGTCATAGTGATCTACTGGTTTACAACAAGCTGAATCTCTGTGTTGTTTAAAGAGCAAGGTTACATACAGACATTTCCACATAGCATTATTTTACAACCTAGCTATTCTGAGGATTCAGATGACATGCCATGACCAAACCTAATCATCAAGTGTGATTAGTGCTTAAACTATGTATACAGTTTCCTGTCAGGCCCTGCTAAACTACAAACATGCAGAACTTTCTTTATTGTTTACTCTTCACAAGGTTAAAAACAGCTTGAAGCACTGTTTCTACTAGTTGACCTAAAGGTTTGCCCTTACTCTCAGAATTCAGCTCTTACCAGGAGTGGGGTTTGAACGCACGAGGACATATGCCCATTGGATCTTAAGTCCAACGCCTTAACCACTCGGCCATCCTGGTGTAATGCAAGAAGTCAAAGGTCACAGTAATTCCGGATCTTCGGGTTTAAAGTAAAGCATGAGTAGGGCCTCATTGTTTTGCCTAATGCTTTCCATTAGAGATTTTCCACTTACACTCAGAATTCAGCTAAAGCTCCCACTACGACTGGGATACAAACCCATGAAGACATGTGTCCATTGGATCTTGGGTCCAATGCTTAACCACTCCGCATGAAAAAAGGTCTTGAGAGTCATACGCCTCTCAAGACAGAGCTACTGGTTTACACAAGCTGAATCTCAGTGTTTGGCTCCATATAGACATTTTCACATTTACTGTTTTACAACCTAGCTATTCTAAGATTTCTGATTGAATGGTTTTGCCTAATGGTTTCTATGTAATCCTAAAGATTTCTGTTAGAAATTTTCCACTTATTCTCAGAATTCTGCTAAAGCTTTTTAATTAAAGTGGGGTAGAAACCCCCAACGATGTCTGATCATTGGATCTTAGGTTCAATGCTTTAACCACTGAAGGTCAAAGTGACTCCAGAGCTAGTGGTTTGCAACAAGCCCTGCTGAACTACAACTATGCAGTAAATTCAGTCCAGTAATATTGGAAAAGCTATTGAGCTAAACCTCTTACCAGAAGTGGGGTTCGAACCCACGGGGACATGTGTCCATTGGATCTTAAGTCCAACGCCTTAACCACTCGGCCATCCTGGTGTGCCGCTAAGTGTCAAAGGTCACGGTAATTCCAGAGCTTCTGGTTTAAAGGCACTGAATCTCAATCCTGCAGAATGAGTAGGGACTTCCTTTTTTGTCTAATGGTTTCTATGTATTCCTAAAGGTTTCCATTAGAGATTTTCCACTTACATTCAGAATTCAGCTAAAGCTTTTACCAGAAGTGCGGTGTGAACACACAAAAACATCTGCCCAATGTCTTAACCACTCTGCATTACACACAGGGTTGGTGGTCATAGTGATCTACTGGTTTACAACAAGCTGAATCTCTGTGTTGTTTAAAGAGCAAGGTTACATACAGACATTTCCACATAGCATTATTTTACAACCTAGCTATTCTGAGGATTCAGATGACATGCCATGACCAAACCTAATCATCAAGTGTGATTAGTGCTTAAACTATGTATACAGTTTCCTGTCAGGCCCTGCTAAACTACAAACATGCAGAACTTTCTTTACTGTTTACTCTTCACAAGGTTAAAAACAGCTTGAAGCACTGTTTTTACCAGTTGACCTAAAGGTTTGCCCTTACTCTCAGAATTCAGCTCTTACCAGGAGTGGGGTTTGAACCCACGAGGACATATGCCCATTGGATCTTAAGTCCAACGCCTTAACCACTCGGCCATCCTGGTGTAATGCAAGAAGTCAAAGGTCACAGTAATTCCGGATCTTCGGGTTTAAAGTAAAGCATGAGTAGGGCCTCATTGTTTTGCCTAATGCTTTCCATTAGAGATTTTCCACTTACACTCAGAATTCAGCTAAAGCTCCCACTACGACTGGGATACAAACCCATGAAGACATGTGTCCATTGGATCTTGGGTCCAATGCTTAACCACTCCGCATGAAAAAAGGTCTTGAGAGTCATACGAGCTACTGGTTTACACAAGCTGAATCTCAGTGTTTGGCTCCATATAGACATTTTCACATTTACTGTTTTACAACCTAGCTATTCTAAGATTTCTGATTGAATGGTTTTGCCTAATGGTTTCTATGTAATCCTAAAGATTTCTGTTAGAAATTTTCCACTTATTCTCAGAATTCAGCTAAAGCTTTTTAATCAACGTCAGCAAGACAAAGGAGTTGATAGTGGACTTCAGCACAAAGCAGAAGAGGAACTACCAGACCCCCGTCATCAACAAGAGCCCAGTGGAGAGAGTGGACAGCTTCCGTTACCTCGGTGTACACATCACGCAGGACCTGTCTTGGTCCTGTCACATCAACACCGTGGTGAAGAAGGCCCGACAGCGTCTCTACCACCTCAGACGCCTGAGAGACTTCAGACTGCCCTCCAAGGTGCTTAGGAACTTCTACTCCTGCACCATAGAGAGCATCCTGACGGGAAACATCACAACCTGGTTCGGGAACAGCACCATGCAGGACAGACGAACTCTTCAGAGGGTGGTGCGATCAGCTGAGCGCATCATCCACACCGAGCTCCCTGACCTGCACTCGATCTACAGCAAGCGGTGCTGGACCAAGGCCAGGAAGATCATGAAGGACCTCAGTCACCCCAGCAATGGACTGTTCTCTCTGTTGAGGTCAGGAAAGCGATTCCGCTCCCTGAAGGCCAACACAGAGAGACTGAGGAGGAGCTTCTTCCCGCAGGCGATACGGTCTCTTAATCAGTACAACACACAGTACTGATCCATCTTGCACATCCACACATGCTTCTGCACTCACTCTGGACACTCTGGACATTCAGGACATTTGCTCACTTGTCCTCACTGCACACCTGCTCACTCATGGGTAGTATGCACACAAGTCACTTTAAATATGCACACAAGCCACTTTAACATTTAACATGTCACTTTACTGCATATTTGCATATTAAAATAAAAATTTCAATATTTCAAAATTGGAATTTTTGAAATATTTCCACTTGTCCATTTGTACAATTACAATTTTTTACTTACTTACATTTTATATTTTATATTCTTACATTTTACATTTTATTTAATTTTATTCTCTTAGGTCAGGGCAGTTGCCTAAGCATTTCACTGCATATCGTACTGTGTAGGATTGTGTATGTGACAAATAAAACTTGAATTTTAAAGTGGGGTAGAAACCCTCAACGATGTCTGATCATTGGATCTTAGGTTCAATGCTTTAACCACTGAAGGTCAAAGTGACTCCAGAGCTACTGGTTTGCAACAAGCCCTGCTGAATTACAACTATGCAGTAAATTCAGTCCAGTAATATTGGAAAAACTATTGAGCTAAACCTCTTACCAGAAGTGGGGTTCGAACCCACGGGGACATGTGTCCATTGGATCTTAAGTCCAACGCCTTAACCACTCGGCCATCCTGGTGTGCCGCTAAGTGTCAAAGGTCACGGTAATTCCAGAGCTTCTGGTTTAAAGGCACTGAATCTCAATCCTGCAGAATGAGTAGGGACTTCCTTTTTTGTCTAATGGTTTCTATGTATTCCTAAAGGTTTCCATTAGAGATTTTCCACTTACACTCAGAATTCAGCTAAAGCTTTTACCAGAAGTGCGGTGTGAACAGACAAAAACATCTGCCCAATGTCTTAACCACTCTGCATTACACACGGGTTGGTGGTCATAGTGATCTACTGGTTTACAACAAGCTGAATCTCTGTGTTGTTTAAAGAGCAAGGTTACATACAGACATTTCCACATAGCATTATTTTACAACCTAGCTATTCTGAGGATTCAGATGACATGCCATGACCAAACCTAATCATCAAGTGTGATTAGTGCTTAAACTATGTATACAGTTTCCTGTCAGGCCCTGCTAAACTACAAACATGCAGAACTTTCTTTATTGTTTACTCTTCACAAGGTTAAAAACAGCTTGAAGCACTGTTTTTACCAGTTGACCTAAAGGTTTGCCCTTACTCTTAGAATTCAGCTCTTACCAGGAGTGGGGTTTGAACCCACGAGGACATATGCCCATTGGATCTTAAGTCCAACGCCTTAACCACTCGGCCATCCTGGTGTAATGCAAGAAGTCAAAGGTCACAGTAATTCCGGATCTTCGGGTTTAAAGTAAAGCATGAGTAGGGCCTCATTGTTTTGCCTAATGGTTTCCATTAGAGATTTTCCACTTACACTCAGAATTCAGCTAAAGCTCCCACTACGACTGGGATACAAACCCATGAAGACATGTGTCCATTGGATCTTGGGTCCAATGCTTAACCACTCCGCATGAAAAAAGGTCTTGAGAGTCATACGCCTCTCAAGACAGAGCTACTGGTTTACACAAGCTGAATCTCAGTGTTTGGCTCCATATAGACATTTTCACATTTACTGTTTTACAACCTAGCTATTCTAAGATTTCTGATTGAATGGTTTTGCCTAATGGTTTCTATGTAATCCTAAAGATTTCTGTTAGAAATTTTCCACTTATTCTCAGAATTCAGCTAAAGCTTTTTAATTAAAGTGGGGTAGAAACCCTCAACAATGTCTGATCATTGGATCTTAGGTTCAATGCTTTAACCACTGAAGGTCAAAGTGACTCCAGAGCTAGTGGTTTGCAACAAGCCCTGCTGAACTACAACTATGCAGTAAATTCAGTCCAGTAATATTGGAAAAGCTATTGAGCTAAACCTCTTACCAGAAGTGGGGTTCGAACCCACGGGGACATGTGTCCATTGGATCTTAAGTCCAACGCCTTAACCACTCGGCCATCCTGGTGTGCCGCTAAGTGTCAAAGGTCACCGTAATTCCAGAGCTTCTGGTTTAAAGGCACTGAATCTCAATCCTGCAGAATGAGTAGGGACTTCCTTTTTTGTCTAATGGTTTCTATGTATTCCTAAAGGTTTCCATTAGAGATTTTCCACTTACACTCAGAATTCAGCTAAAGCTTTTACCAGAAGTGCGGTGTGAACAGACAAAAACATCTGCCCAATGTCTTAACCACTCTGCATTACACACGGGGTTGGTGGTCATAGTGATCTACTGGTTTACAACAAGCTGAATCTCTGTGTTGTTTAAAGAGCAAGGTTACATACAGACATTTCCACATAGCATTATTTTACAACCTAGCTATTCTGAGGATTCAGATGACATGCCATGACCAAACCTAATCATCAAGTGTGATTAGTGCTTAAACTATGTATACAGTTTCCTGTCAGGCCCTGCTAAACTACAAACATGCAGAACTTTCTTTATTGTTTACTCTTCACAAGGTTAAAAACAGCTTGAAGCACTGTTTTTACCAGTTGACCTAAAGGTTTGCCCTTACTCTTAGAATTCAGCTCTTACCAGGAGTGGGGTTTGAACCCACGAGGACATATGCCCATTGGATCATAAGTCCAACGCCTTAACCACTCGGCCATCCTGGTGTAATGCAAGAAGTCAAAGGTCACAGTAATTCCGGATCTTCGGGTTTAAAGTAAAGCATGAGTAGGGCCTCATTGTTTTGCCTAATGGTTTCCATTAGAGATTTTCCACTTACACTCAGAATTCAGCTAAAGCTCCCACTACGACTGGGATACAAACCCATGAAGACATGTGTCCATTGGATCTTGGGTCCAATGCTTAACCACTCCGCATGAAAAAAGGTCTTGAGAGTCATACGAGCTACTGGTTTACACAAGCTGAATCTCAGTGTTTGGCTCCATATAGACATTTTCACATTTACTGTTTTACAACCTAGCTATTCTAAGATTTCTGATTGAATGGTTTTGCCTAATGGTTTCTATGTAATCCTAAAGATTTCTGTTAGAAATTTTCCACTTATTCTCAGAATTCAGCTAAAGCTTTTTAATCAACGTCAGCAAGACAAAGGAGTTGATAGTGGACTTCAGCACAAAGCAGAAGAGGAACTACCAGACCCCCGTCATCAACAAGAGCCCAGTGGAGAGAGTGGACAGCTTCCGTTACCTCGGTGTACACATCACGCAGGACCTGTCTTGGTCCTGTCACATCAACACCGTGGTGAAGAAGGCCCGACAGCGTCTCTACCACCTCAGACGCCTGAGAGACTTCAGACTGCCCTCCAAGGTGCTTAGGAACTTCTACTCCTGCACCATAGAGAGCATCCTGACGGGAAACATCACAACCTGGTTCGGGAACAGCACCATGCAGGACAGACGAACTCTTCAGAGGGTGGTGCGATCAGCTGAGCGCATCATCCACACCGAGCTCCCTGACCTGCACTCGATCTACAGCAAGCGGTGCTGGACCAAGGCCAGGAAGATCATGAAGGACCTCAGTCACCCCAGCAATGGACTGTTCTCTCTGTTGAGGTCAGGAAAGCGATTCCGCTCCCTGAAGGCCAACACAGAGAGACTGAGGAGGAGCTTCTTCCCGCAGGCGATACGGTCTCTTAATCAGTACAACACACAGTACTGATCCATCTTGCACATCCACACATGCTTCTGCACTCACTCTGGACACTCTGGACATTCAGGACATTTGCTCACTTGTCCTCACTGCACACCTGCTCACTCATGGGTAGTATGCACACAAGTCACTTTAAATATGCACACAAGCCACTTTAACATTTAACATGTCACTTTACTGCATATTTGCATATTAAAATAAAAATTTCAATATTTCAAAATTGGAATTTTTGAAATATTTCCACTTGTCCATTTGTACAATTACAATTTTTTACTTACTTACATTTTATATTTTATATTCTTACATTTTACATTTTATTTAATTTTATTCTCTTAGGTCAGGGCAGTTGCCTAAGCATTTCACTGCATATCGTACTGTGTAGGATTGTGTATGTGACAAATAAAACTTGAATTTGAATTTTAAAGTGGGGTAGAAACCCTCAACGATGTCTGATCATTGGATCTTAGGTTCAATGCTTTAACCACTGAAGGTCAAAGTGACTCCAGAGCTACTGGTTTGCAACAAGCCCTGCTGAATTACAACTATGCAGTAAATTCAGTCCAGTAATATTGGAAAAGCTATTGAGCTAAACCTCTTACCAGAAGTGGGGTTCGAACCCACGGGGACATGTGTCCATTGGATCTTAAGTCCAACGCCTTAACCACTCGGCCATCCTGGTGTGCCGCTAAGTGTCAAAGGTCACGGTAATTCCAGAGCTTCTGGTTTAAAGGCACTGAATCTCAATCCTGCAGAATGAGTAGGGACTTCCTTTTTTGTCTAATGGTTTCTATGTATTCCTAAAGGTTTCCATTAGAGATTTTCCACTTACACTCAGAATTCAGCTAAAGCTTTTACCAGAAGTGCGGTGTGAACAGACAAAAACATCTGCCCAATGTCTTAACCACTCTGCATTACACACGGGTTGGTGGTCATAGTGATCTACTGGTTTACAACAAGCTGAATCTCTGTGTTGTTTAAAGAGCAAGGTTACATACAGACATTTCCACATAGCATTATTTTACAACCTAGCTATTCTGAGGATTCAGATGACATGCCATGACCAAACCTAATCATCAAGTGTGATTAGTGCTTAAACTATGTATACAGTTTCCTGTCAGGCCCTGCTAAACTACAAACATGCAGAACTTTCTTTATTGTTTACTCTTCACAAGGTTAAAAACAGCTTGAAGCACTGTTTTTACCAGTTGACCTAAAGGTTTGCCCTTACTCTTAGAATTCAGCTCTTACCAGGAGTGGGGTTTGAACCCACGAGGACATATGCCCATTGGATCTTAAGTCCAACGCCTTAACCACTCGGCCATCCTGGTGTAATGCAAGAAGTCAAAGGTCACAGTAATTCCGGATCTTCGGGTTTAAAGTAAAGCATGAGTAGGGCCTCATTGTTTTGCCTAATGCTTTCCATTAGAGATTTTCCACTTACACTCAGAATTCAGCTAAAGCTCCCACTACGACTGGGATACACACCCATGAAGACATGTGTCCATTGGATCTTGGGTCCAATGCTTAACCACTCCGCATGAAAAAAAGGTCTTGAGAGTCACATGCCTCTCAAGACAGAGCTACTGGTTTACACAAGCTGAATCTCAGTGTTTGGCTCCATATAGACATTTTCACATTTACTGTTTTACAACCTAGCTATTCTAAGATTTCTGATTGAATGGTTTTGCCTAATGGTTTCTATGTAATCCTAAAGATTTCTGTTAGAAATTTTCCACTTATTCTCAGAATTCTGCTAAAGCTTTTTAATTAAAGTGGGGTAGAAACCCCCAACGATGTCTGATCATTGGATCTTAGGTTCAATGCTTTAACCACTGAAGGTCAAAGTGACTCCAGAGCTACTGGTTTGCAACAAGCCCTGCTGAACTACAACTATGCAGTAAATTCAGTCCAGGAATATTGGAAAAACTATTGAGCTAAACCTCTTACCAGAAGTGGGGTTCGAACCCACGGGGACATGTGTCCATTGGATCTTAAGTCCAACGCCTTAACCACTCGGCCCGACAGCGTCTCTACCACCTCAGACGCCTGAGAGACTTCAGACTGCCCTCCAAGGTGCTTAGGAACTTCTACTCCTGCACCATAGAGAGCATCCTGACGGGAAACATCACAACCTGGTTCGGGAACAGCACCATGCAGGACAGACGAACTCTTCAGAGGGTGGTGCGATCAGCTGAGCGCATCATCCACACCGAGCTCCCTGACCTGCACTCGATCTACAGCAAGCGGTGCTGGACCAAGGCCAGGAAGATCATGAAGGACCTCAGTCACCCCAGCAATGGACTGTTCTCTCTGTTGAGGTCAGGAAAGCGATTCCGCTCCCTGAAGGCCAACACAGAGAGACTGAGGAGGAGCTTCTTCCCGCAGGCGATACGGTCTCTTAATCAGTACAACACACAGTACTGATCCATCTTGCACATCCACACATGCTTCTGCACTCACTCTGGACACTCTGGACATTCAGGACATTTGCTCACTTGTCCTCACTGCACACCTGCTCACTCATGGGTAGTATGCACACAAGTCACTTTAAATATGCACACAAGCCACTTTAACATTTAACATGTCACTTTACTGCATATTTGCATATTAAAATAAAAATTTCAATATTTCAAAATTGGAATTTTTGAAATATTTCCACTTGTCCATTTGTACAATTACAATTTTTTACTTACTTACATTTTATATTTTATATTCTTACATTTTACATTTTATTTAATTTTATTCTCTTAGGTCAGGGCAGTTGCCTAAGCATTTCACTGCATATCGTACTGTGTAGGATTGTGTATGTGACAAATAAAACTTGAATTTGAATTTTAAAGTGGGGTAGAAACCCTCAACGATGTCTGATCATTGGATCTTAGGTTCAATGCTTTAACCACTGAAGGTCAAAGTGACTCCAGAGCTACTGGTTTGCAACAAGCCCTGCTGAATTACAACTATGCAGTAAATTCAGTCCAGTAATATTGGAAAAGCTATTGAGCTAAACCTCTTACCAGAAGTGGGGTTCGAACCCACGGGGACATGTGTCCATTGGATCTTAAGTCCAACGCCTTAACCACTCGGCCATCCTGGTGTGCCGCTAAGTGTCAAAGGTCACGGTAATTCCAGAGCTTCTGGTTTAAAGGCACTGAATCTCAATCCTGCAGAATGAGTAGGGACTTCCTTTTTTGTCTAATGGTTTCTATGTATTCCTAAAGGTTTCCATTAGAGATTTTCCACTTACACTCAGAATTCAGCTAAAGCTTTTACCAGAAGTGCGGTGTGAACAGACAAAAACATCTGCCCAATGTCTTAACCACTCTGCATTACACACGGGTTGGTGGTCATAGTGATCTACTGGTTTACAACAAGCTGAATCTCTGTGTTGTTTAAAGAGCAAGGTTACATACAGACATTTCCACATAGCATTATTTTACAACCTAGCTATTCTGAGGATTCAGATGACATGCCATGACCAAACCTAATCATCAAGTGTGATTAGTGCTTAAACTATGTATACAGTTTCCTGTCAGGCCCTGCTAAACTACAAACATGCAGAACTTTCTTTATTGTTTACTCTTCACAAGGTTAAAAACAGCTTGAAGCACTGTTTTTACCAGTTGACCTAAAGGTTTGCCCTTACTCTTAGAATTCAGCTCTTACCAGGAGTGGGGTTTGAACCCACGAGGACATATGCCCATTGGATCTTAAGTCCAACGCCTTAACCACTCGGCCATCCTGGTGTAATGCAAGAAGTCAAAGGTCACAGTAATTCCGGATCTTCGGGTTTAAAGTAAAGCATGAGTAGGGCCTCATTGTTTTGCCTAATGCTTTCCATTAGAGATTTTCCACTTACACTCAGAATTCAGCTAAAGCTCCCACTACGACTGGGATACACACCCATGAAGACATGTGTCCATTGGATCTTGGGTCCAATGCTTAACCACTCCGCATGAAAAAAAGGTCTTGAGAGTCACATGCCTCTCAAGACAGAGCTACTGGTTTACACAAGCTGAATCTCAGTGTTTGGCTCCATATAGACATTTTCACATTTACTGTTTTACAACCTAGCTATTCTAAGATTTCTGATTGAATGGTTTTGCCTAATGGTTTCTATGTAATCCTAAAGATTTCTGTTAGAAATTTTCCACTTATTCTCAGAATTCTGCTAAAGCTTTTTAATTAAAGTGGGGTAGAAACCCCCAACGATGTCTGATCATTGGATCTTAGGTTCAATGCTTTAACCACTGAAGGTCAAAGTGACTCCAGAGCTACTGGTTTGCAACAAGCCCTGCTGAACTACAACTATGCAGTAAATTCAGTCCAGGAATATTGGAAAAACTATTGAGCTAAACCTCTTACCAGAAGTGGGGTTCGAACCCACGGGGACATGTGTCCATTGGATCTTAAGTCCAACGCCTTAACCACTCGGCCCGACAGCGTCTCTACCACCTCAGACGCCTGAGAGACTTCAGACTGCCCTCCAAGGTGCTTAGGAACTTCTACTCCTGCACCATAGAGAGCATCCTGACGGGAAACATCACAACCTGGTTCGGGAACAGCACCATGCAGGACAGACGAACTCTTCAGAGGGTGGTGCGATCAGCTGAGCGCATCATCCACACCGAGCTCCCTGACCTGCACTCGATCTACAGCAAGCGGTGCTGGACCAAGGCCAGGAAGATCATGAAGGACCTCAGTCACCCCAGCAATGGACTGTTCTCTCTGTTGAGGTCAGGAAAGCGATTCCGCTCCCTGAAGGCCAACACAGAGAGACTGAGGAGGAGCTTCTTCCCGCAGGCGATACGGTCTCTTAATCAGTACAACACACAGTACTGATCCATCTTGCACATCCACACATGCTTCTGCACTCACTCTGGACACTCTGGACATTCAGGACATTTGCTCACTTGTCCTCACTGCACACCTGCTCACTCATGGGTAGTATGCACACAAGTCACTTTAAATATGCACACAAGCCACTTTAACATTTAACATGTCACTTTACTGCATATTTGCATATTAAAATAAAAATTTCAATATTTCAAAATTGGAATTTTTGAAATATTTCCACTTGTCCATTTGTACAATTACAATTTTTTACTTACTTACATTTTATATTTTATATTCTTACATTTTACATTTTATTTAATTTTATTCTCTTAGGTCAGGGCAGTTGCCTAAGCATTTCACTGCATATCGTACTGTGTAGGATTGTGTATGTGACAAATAAAACTTGAATTTGAATTTTAAAGTGGGGTAGAAACCCTCAACGATGTCTGATCATTGGATCTTAGGTTCAATGCTTTAACCACTGAAGGTCAAAGTGACTCCAGAGCTACTGGTTTGCAACAAGCCCTGCTGAATTACAACTATGCAGTAAATTCAGTCCAGTAATATTGGAAAAGCTATTGAGCTAAACCTCTTACCAGAAGTGGGGTTCGAACCCACGGGGACATGTGTCCATTGGATCTTAAGTCCAACGCCTTAACCACTCGGCCATCCTGGTGTGCCGCTAAGTGTCAAAGGTCACGGTAATTCCAGAGCTTCTGGTTTAAAGGCACTGAATCTCAATCCTGCAGAATGAGTAGGGACTTCCTTTTTTGTCTAATGGTTTCTATGTATTCCTAAAGGTTTCCATTAGAGATTTTCCACTTACACTCAGAATTCAGCTAAAGCTTTTACCAGAAGTGCGGTGTGAACAGACAAAAACATCTGCCCAATGTCTTAACCACTCTGCATTACACACGGGTTGGTGGTCATAGTGATCTAATGGTTTACAACAAGCTGAATCTCTGTGTTGTTTAAAGAGCAAGGTTACATACAGACATTTCCACATAGCATTATTTTACAACCTAGCTATTCTGAGGATTCAGATGACATGCCATGACCAAACCTAATCATCAAGTGTGATTAGTGCTTAAACTATGTATACAGTTTCCTGTCAGGCCCTGCTAAACTACAAACATGCAGAACTTTCTTTATTGTTTACTCTTCACAAGGTTAAAAACAGCTTGAAGCACTGTTTTTACCAGTTGACCTAAAGGTTTGCCCTTACTCTTAGAATTCAGCTCTTACCAGGAGTGGGGTTTGAACCCACGAGGACATATGCCCATTGGATCTTAAGTCCAACGCCTTAACCACTCGGCCATCCTGGTGTAATGCAAGAAGTCAAAGGTCACAGTAATTCCGGATCTTCGGGTTTAAAGTAAAGCATGAGTAGGGCCTCATTGTTTTGCCTAATGCTTTCCATTAGAGATTTTCCACTTACACTCAGAATTCAGCTAAAGCTCCCACTACGACTGGGATACACACCCATGAAGACATGTGTCCATTGGATCTTGGGTCCAATGCTTAACCACTCCGCATGAAAAAAAGGTCTTGAGAGTCACATGCCTCTCAAGACAGAGCTACTGGTTTACACAAGCTGAATCTCAGTGTTTGGCTCCATATAGACATTTTCACATTTACTGTTTTACAACCTAGCTATTCTAAGATTTCTGATTGAATGGTTTTGCCTAATGGTTTCTATGTAATCCTAAAGATTTCTGTTAGAAATTTTCCACTTATTCTCAGAATTCTGCTAAAGCTTTTTAATTAAAGTGGGGTAGAAACCCCCAACGATGTCTGATCATTGGATCTTAGGTTCAATGCTTTAACCACTGAAGGTCAAAGTGACTCCAGAGCTACTGGTTTGCAACAAGCCCTGCTGAACTACAACTATGCAGTAAATTCAGTCCAGGAATATTGGAAAAACTATTGAGCTAAACCTCTTACCAGAAGTGGGGTTCGAACCCACGGGGACATGTGTCCATTGGATCTTAAGTCCAACGCCTTAACCACTCGGCCCGACAGCGTCTCTACCACCTCAGACGCCTGAGAGACTTCAGACTGCCCTCCAAGGTGCTTAGGAACTTCTACTCCTGCACCATAGAGAGCATCCTGACGGGAAACATCACAACCTGGTTCGGGAACAGCACCATGCAGGACAGACGAACTCTTCAGAGGGTGGTGCGATCAGCTGAGCGCATCATCCACACCGAGCTCCCTGACCTGCACTCGATCTACAGCAAGCGGTGCTGGACCAAGGCCAGGAAGATCATGAAGGACCTCAGTCACCCCAGCAATGGACTGTTCTCTCTGTTGAGGTCAGGAAAGCGATTCCGCTCCCTGAAGGCCAACACAGAGAGACTGAGGAGGAGCTTCTTCCCGCAGGCGATACGGTCTCTTAATCAGTACAACACACAGTACTGATCCATCTTGCACATCCACACATGCTTCTGCACTCACTCTGGACACTCTGGACATTCAGGACATTTGCTCACTTGTCCTCACTGCACACCTGCTCACTCATGGGTAGTATGCACACAAGTCACTTTAAATATGCACACAAGCCACTTTAACATTTAACATGTCACTTTACTGCATATTTGCATATTAAAATAAAAATTTCAATATTTCAAAATTGGAATTTTTGAAATATTTCCACTTGTCCATTTGTACAATTACAATTTTTTACTTACTTACATTTTATATTTTATATTCTTACATTTTACATTTTATTTAATTTTATTCTCTTAGGTCAGGGCAGTTGCCTAAGCATTTCACTGCATATCGTACTGTGTAGGATTGTGTATGTGACAAATAAAACTTGAATTTGAATTTTAAAGTGGGGTAGAAACCCTCAACGATGTCTGATCATTGGATCTTAGGTTCAATGCTTTAACCACTGAAGGTCAAAGTGACTCCAGAGCTACTGGTTTGCAACAAGCCCTGCTGAATTACAACTATGCAGTAAATTCAGTCCAGTAATATTGGAAAAGCTATTGAGCTAAACCTCTTACCAGAAGTGGGGTTCGAACCCACGGGGACATGTGTCCATTGGATCTTAAGTCCAACGCCTTAACCACTCGGCCATCCTGGTGTGCCGCTAAGTGTCAAAGGTCACGGTAATTCCAGAGCTTCTGGTTTAAAGGCACTGAATCTCAATCCTGCAGAATGAGTAGGGACTTCCTTTTTTGTCTAATGGTTTCTATGTATTCCTAAAGGTTTCCATTAGAGATTTTCCACTTACACTCAGAATTCAGCTAAAGCTTTTACCAGAAGTGCGGTGTGAACAGACAAAAACATCTGCCCAATGTCTTAACCACTCTGCATTACACACGGGTTGGTGGTCATAGTGATCTACTGGTTTACAACAAGCTGAATCTCTGTGTTGTTTAAAGAGCAAGGTTACATACAGACATTTCCACATAGCATTATTTTACAACCTAGCTATTCTGAGGATTCAGATGACATGCCATGACCAAACCTAATCATCAAGTGTGATTAGTGCTTAAACTATGTATACAGTTTCCTGTCAGGCCCTGCTAAACTACAAACATGCAGAACTTTCTTTATTGTTTACTCTTCACAAGGTTAAAAACAGCTTGAAGCACTGTTTTTACCAGTTGACCTAAAGGTTTGCCCTTACTCTTAGAATTCAGCTCTTACCAGGAGTGGGGTTTGAACCCACGAGGACATATGCCCATTGGATCTTAAGTCCAACGCCTTAACCACTCGGCCATCCTGGTGTAATGCAAGAAGTCAAAGGTCACAGTAATTCCGGATCTTCGGGTTTAAAGTAAAGCATGAGTAGGGCCTCATTGTTTTGCCTAATGCTTTCCATTAGAGATTTTCCACTTACACTCAGAATTCAGCTAAAGCTCCCACTACGACTGGGATACACACCCATGAAGACATGTGTCCATTGGATCTTGGGTCCAATGCTTAACCACTCCGCATGAAAAAAAGGTCTTGAGAGTCACATGCCTCTCAAGACAGAGCTACTGGTTTACACAAGCTGAATCTCAGTGTTTGGCTCCATATAGACATTTTCACATTTACTGTTTTACAACCTAGCTATTCTAAGATTTCTGATTGAATGGTTTTGCCTAATGGTTTCTATGTAATCCTAAAGATTTCTGTTAGAAATTTTCCACTTATTCTCAGAATTCTGCTAAAGCTTTTTAATTAAAGTGGGGTAGAAACCCCCAACGATGTCTGATCATTGGATCTTAGGTTCAATGCTTTAACCACTGAAGGTCAAAGTGACTCCAGAGCTACTGGTTTGCAACAAGCCCTGCTGAACTACAACTATGCAGTAAATTCAGTCCAGGAATATTGGAAAAACTATTGAGCTAAACCTCTTACCAGAAGTGGGGTTCGAACCCACGGGGACATGTGTCCATTGGATCTTAAGTCCAACGCCTTAACCACTCGGCCCGACAGCGTCTCTACCACCTCAGACGCCTGAGAGACTTCAGACTGCCCTCCAAGGTGCTTAGGAACTTCTACTCCTGCACCATAGAGAGCATCCTGACGGGAAACATCACAACCTGGTTCGGGAACAGCACCATGCAGGACAGACGAACTCTTCAGAGGGTGGTGCGATCAGCTGAGCGCATCATCCACACCGAGCTCCCTGACCTGCACTCGATCTACAGCAAGCGGTGCTGGACCAAGGCCAGGAAGATCATGAAGGACCTCAGTCACCCCAGCAATGGACTGTTCTCTCTGTTGAGGTCAGGAAAGCGATTCCGCTCCCTGAAGGCCAACACAGAGAGACTGAGGAGGAGCTTCTTCCCGCAGGCGATACGGTCTCTTAATCAGTACAACACACAGTACTGATCCATCTTGCACATCCACACATGCTTCTGCACTCACTCTGGACACTCTGGACATTCAGGACATTTGCTCACTTGTCCTCACTGCACACCTGCTCACTCATGGGTAGTATGCACACAAGTCACTTTAAATATGCACACAAGCCACTTTAACATTTAACATGTCACTTTACTGCATATTTGCATATTAAAATAAAAATTTCAATATTTCAAAATT
The DNA here is from genome assembly GCA_030347435.1 of Clarias fuscus. NCBI lineage: Eukaryota > Metazoa > Chordata > Actinopteri > Siluriformes > Clariidae > Clarias > Clarias fuscus. The sequence continues at coordinate 10,056,168 of CM059231.1, forward strand.
GGAATTTTTGAAATATTTCCACTTGTCCATTTGTACAATTACAATTTTTTACTTACTTACATTTTATATTTTATATTCTTACATTTTACATTTTATTTAATTTTATTCTCTTAGGTCAGGGCAGTTGCCTAAGCATTTCACTGCATATCGTACTGTGTAGGATTGTGTATGTGACAAATAAAACTTGAATTTGAATTTTAAAGTGGGGTAGAAACCCTCAACGATGTCTGATCATTGGATCTTAGGTTCAATGCTTTAACCACTGAAGGTCAAAGTGACTCCAGAGCTACTGGTTTGCAACAAGCCCTGCTGAATTACAACTATGCAGTAAATTCAGTCCAGTAATATTGGAAAAGCTATTGAGCTAAACCTCTTACCAGAAGTGGGGTTCGAACCCACGGGGACATGTGTCCATTGGATCTTAAGTCCAACGCCTTAACCACTCGGCCATCCTGGTGTGCCGCTAAGTGTCAAAGGTCACGGTAATTCCAGAGCTTCTGGTTTAAAGGCACTGAATCTCAATCCTGCAGAATGAGTAGGGACTTCCTTTTTTGTCTAATGGTTTCTATGTATTCCTAAAGGTTTCCATTAGAGATTTTCCACTTACACTCAGAATTCAGCTAAAGCTTTTACCAGAAGTGCGGTGTGAACAGACAAAAACATCTGCCCAATGTCTTAACCACTCTGCATTACACACGGGTTGGTGGTCATAGTGATCTACTGGTTTACAACAAGCTGAATCTCTGTGTTGTTTAAAGAGCAAGGTTACATACAGACATTTCCACATAGCATTATTTTACAACCTAGCTATTCTGAGGATTCAGATGACATGCCATGACCAAACCTAATCATCAAGTGTGATTAGTGCTTAAACTATGTATACAGTTTCCTGTCAGGCCCTGCTAAACTACAAACATGCAGAACTTTCTTTATTGTTTACTCTTCACAAGGTTAAAAACAGCTTGAAGCACTGTTTTTACCAGTTGACCTAAAGGTTTGCCCTTACTCTTAGAATTCAGCTCTTACCAGGAGTGGGGTTTGAACCCACGAGGACATATGCCCATTGGATCTTAAGTCCAACGCCTTAACCACTCGGCCATCCTGGTGTAATGCAAGAAGTCAAAGGTCACAGTAATTCCGGATCTTCGGGTTTAAAGTAAAGCATGAGTAGGGCCTCATTGTTTTGCCTAATGCTTTCCATTAGAGATTTTCCACTTACACTCAGAATTCAGCTAAAGCTCCCACTACGACTGGGATACACACCCATGAAGACATGTGTCCATTGGATCTTGGGTCCAATGCTTAACCACTCCGCATGAAAAAAAGGTCTTGAGAGTCACATGCCTCTCAAGACAGAGCTACTGGTTTACACAAGCTGAATCTCAGTGTTTGGCTCCATATAGACATTTTCACATTTACTGTTTTACAACCTAGCTATTCTAAGATTTCTGATTGAATGGTTTTGCCTAATGGTTTCTATGTAATCCTAAAGATTTCTGTTAGAAATTTTCCACTTATTCTCAGAATTCTGCTAAAGCTTTTTAATTAAAGTGGGGTAGAAACCCCCAACGATGTCTGATCATTGGATCTTAGGTTCAATGCTTTAACCACTGAAGGTCAAAGTGACTCCAGAGCTACTGGTTTGCAACAAGCCCTGCTGAACTACAACTATGCAGTAAATTCAGTCCAGGAATATTGGAAAAACTATTGAGCTAAACCTCTTACCAGAAGTGGGGTTCGAACCCACGGGGACATGTGTCCATTGGATCTTAAGTCCAACGCCTTAACCACTCGGCCCGACAGCGTCTCTACCACCTCAGACGCCTGAGAGACTTCAGACTGCCCTCCAAGGTGCTTAGGAACTTCTACTCCTGCACCATAGAGAGCATCCTGACGGGAAACATCACAACCTGGTTCGGGAACAGCACCATGCAGGACAGACGAACTCTTCAGAGGGTGGTGCGATCAGCTGAGCGCATCATCCACACCGAGCTCCCTGACCTGCACTCGATCTACAGCAAGCGGTGCTGGACCAAGGCCAGGAAGATCATGAAGGACCTCAGTCACCCCAGCAATGGACTGTTCTCTCTGTTGAGGTCAGGAAAGCGATTCCGCTCCCTGAAGGCCAACACAGAGAGACTGAGGAGGAGCTTCTTCCCGCAGGCGATACGGTCTCTTAATCAGTACAACACACAGTACTGATCCATCTTGCACATCCACACATGCTTCTGCACTCACTCTGGACACTCTGGACATTCAGGACATTTGCTCACTTGTCCTCACTGCACACCTGCTCACTCATGGGTAGTATGCACACAAGTCACTTTAAATATGCACACAAGCCACTTTAACATTTAACATGTCACTTTACTGCATATTTGCATATTAAAATAAAAATTTCAATATTTCAAAATTGGAATTTTTGAAATATTTCCACTTGTCCATTTGTACAATTACAATTTTTTACTTACTTACATTTTATATTTTATATTCTTACATTTTACATTTTATTTAATTTTATTCTCTTAGGTCAGGGCAGTTGCCTAAGCATTTCACTGCATATCGTACTGTGTAGGATTGTGTATGTGACAAATAAAACTTGAATTTGAATTTTAAAGTGGGGTAGAAACCCTCAACGATGTCTGATCATTGGATCTTAGGTTCAATGCTTTAACCACTGAAGGTCAAAGTGACTCCAGAGCTACTGGTTTGCAACAAGCCCTGCTGAATTACAACTATGCAGTAAATTCAGTCCAGTAATATTGGAAAAGCTATTGAGCTAAACCTCTTACCAGAAGTGGGGTTCGAACCCACGGGGACATGTGTCCATTGGATCTTAAGTCCAACGCCTTAACCACTCGGCCATCCTGGTGTGCCGCTAAGTGTCAAAGGTCACGGTAATTCCAGAGCTTCTGGTTTAAAGGCACTGAATCTCAATCCTGCAGAATGAGTAGGGACTTCCTTTTTTGTCTAATGGTTTCTATGTATTCCTAAAGGTTTCCATTAGAGATTTTCCACTTACACTCAGAATTCAGCTAAAGCTTTTACCAGAAGTGCGGTGTGAACAGACAAAAACATCTGCCCAATGTCTTAACCACTCTGCATTACACACGGGTTGGTGGTCATAGTGATCTACTGGTTTACAACAAGCTGAATCTCTGTGTTGTTTAAAGAGCAAGGTTACATACAGACATTTCCACATAGCATTATTTTACAACCTAGCTATTCTGAGGATTCAGATGACATGCCATGACCAAACCTAATCATCAAGTGTGATTAGTGCTTAAACTATGTATACAGTTTCCTGTCAGGCCCTGCTAAACTACAAACATGCAGAACTTTCTTTATTGTTTACTCTTCACAAGGTTAAAAACAGCTTGAAGCACTGTTTTTACCAGTTGACCTAAAGGTTTGCCCTTACTCTTAGAATTCAGCTCTTACCAGGAGTGGGGTTTGAACCCACGAGGACATATGCCCATTGGATCTTAAGTCCAACGCCTTAACCACTCGGCCATCCTGGTGTAATGCAAGAAGTCAAAGGTCACAGTAATTCCGGATCTTCGGGTTTAAAGTAAAGCATGAGTAGGGCCTCATTGTTTTGCCTAATGCTTTCCATTAGAGATTTTCCACTTACACTCAGAATTCAGCTAAAGCTCCCACTACGACTGGGATACACACCCATGAAGACATGTGTCCATTGGATCTTGGGTCCAATGCTTAACCACTCCGCATGAAAAAAAGGTCTTGAGAGTCACATGCCTCTCAAGACAGAGCTACTGGTTTACACAAGCTGAATCTCAGTGTTTGGCTCCATATAGACATTTTCACATTTACTGTTTTACAACCTAGCTATTCTAAGATTTCTGATTGAATGGTTTTGCCTAATGGTTTCTATGTAATCCTAAAGATTTCTGTTAGAAATTTTCCACTTATTCTCAGAATTCTGCTAAAGCTTTTTAATTAAAGTGGGGTAGAAACCCCCAACGATGTCTGATCATTGGATCTTAGGTTCAATGCTTTAACCACTGAAGGTCAAAGTGACTCCAGAGCTACTGGTTTGCAACAAGCCCTGCTGAACTACAACTATGCAGTAAATTCAGTCCAGGAATATTGGAAAAACTATTGAGCTAAACCTCTTACCAGAAGTGGGGTTCGAACCCACGGGGACATGTGTCCATTGGATCTTAAGTCCAACGCCTTAACCACTCGGCCCGACAGCGTCTCTACCACCTCAGACGCCTGAGAGACTTCAGACTGCCCTCCAAGGTGCTTAGGAACTTCTACTCCTGCACCATAGAGAGCATCCTGACGGGAAACATCACAACCTGGTTCGGGAACAGCACCATGCAGGACAGACGAACTCTTCAGAGGGTGGTGCGATCAGCTGAGCGCATCATCCACACCGAGCTCCCTGACCTGCACTCGATCTACAGCAAGCGGTGCTGGACCAAGGCCAGGAAGATCATGAAGGACCTCAGTCACCCCAGCAATGGACTGTTCTCTCTGTTGAGGTCAGGAAAGCGATTCCGCTCCCTGAAGGCCAACACAGAGAGACTGAGGAGGAGCTTCTTCCCGCAGGCGATACGGTCTCTTAATCAGTACAACACACAGTACTGATCCATCTTGCACATCCACACATGCTTCTGCACTCACTCTGGACACTCTGGACATTCAGGACATTTGCTCACTTGTCCTCACTGCACACCTGCTCACTCATGGGTAGTATGCACACAAGTCACTTTAAATATGCACACAAGCCACTTTAACATTTAACATGTCACTTTACTGCATATTTGCATATTAAAATAAAAATTTCAATATTTCAAAATTGGAATTTTTGAAATATTTCCACTTGTCCATTTGTACAATTACAATTTTTTACTTACTTACATTTTATATTTTATATTCTTACATTTTACATTTTATTTAATTTTATTCTCTTAGGTCAGGGCAGTTGCCTAAGCATTTCACTGCATATCGTACTGTGTAGGATTGTGTATGTGACAAATAAAACTTGAATTTGAATTTTAAAGTGGGGTAGAAACCCTCAACGATGTCTGATCATTGGATCTTAGGTTCAATGCTTTAACCACTGAAGGTCAAAGTGACTCCAGAGCTACTGGTTTGCAACAAGCCCTGCTGAATTACAACTATGCAGTAAATTCAGTCCAGTAATATTGGAAAAGCTATTGAGCTAAACCTCTTACCAGAAGTGGGGTTCGAACCCACGGGGACATGTGTCCATTGGATCTTAAGTCCAACGCCTTAACCACTCGGCCATCCTGGTGTGCCGCTAAGTGTCAAAGGTCACGGTAATTCCAGAGCTTCTGGTTTAAAGGCACTGAATCTCAATCCTGCAGAATGAGTAGGGACTTCCTTTTTTGTCTAATGGTTTCTATGTATTCCTAAAGGTTTCCATTAGAGATTTTCCACTTACACTCAGAATTCAGCTAAAGCTTTTACCAGAAGTGCGGTGTGAACAGACAAAAACATCTGCCCAATGTCTTAACCACTCTGCATTACACACGGGTTGGTGGTCATAGTGATCTACTGGTTTACAACAAGCTGAATCTCTGTGTTGTTTAAAGAGCAAGGTTACATACAGACATTTCCACATAGCATTATTTTACAACCTAGCTATTCTGAGGATTCAGATGACATGCCATGACCAAACCTAATCATCAAGTGTGATTAGTGCTTAAACTATGTATACAGTTTCCTGTCAGGCCCTGCTAAACTACAAACATGCAGAACTTTCTTTATTGTTTACTCTTCACAAGGTTAAAAACAGCTTGAAGCACTGTTTTTACCAGTTGACCTAAAGGTTTGCCCTTACTCTTAGAATTCAGCTCTTACCAGGAGTGGGGTTTGAACCCACGAGGACATATGCCCATTGGATCTTAAGTCCAACGCCTTAACCACTCGGCCATCCTGGTGTAATGCAAGAAGTCAAAGGTCACAGTAATTCCGGATCTTCGGGTTTAAAGTAAAGCATGAGTAGGGCCTCATTGTTTTGCCTAATGCTTTCCATTAGAGATTTTCCACTTACACTCAGAATTCAGCTAAAGCTCCCACTACGACTGGGATACACACCCATGAAGACATGTGTCCATTGGATCTTGGGTCCAATGCTTAACCACTCCGCATGAAAAAAAGGTCTTGAGAGTCACATGCCTCTCAAGACAGAGCTACTGGTTTACACAAGCTGAATCTCAGTGTTTGGCTCCATATAGACATTTTCACATTTACTGTTTTACAACCTAGCTATTCTAAGATTTCTGATTGAATGGTTTTGCCTAATGGTTTCTATGTAATCCTAAAGATTTCTGTTAGAAATTTTCCACTTATTCTCAGAATTCTGCTAAAGCTTTTTAATTAAAGTGGGGTAGAAACCCCCAACGATGTCTGATCATTGGATCTTAGGTTCAATGCTTTAACCACTGAAGGTCAAAGTGACTCCAGAGCTACTGGTTTGCAACAAGCCCTGCTGAACTACAACTATGCAGTAAATTCAGTCCAGGAATATTGGAAAAACTATTGAGCTAAACCTCTTACCAGAAGTGGGGTTCGAACCCACGGGGACATGTGTCCATTGGATCTTAAGTCCAACGCCTTAACCACTCGGCCCGACAGCGTCTCTACCACCTCAGACGCCTGAGAGACTTCAGACTGCCCTCCAAGGTGCTTAGGAACTTCTACTCCTGCACCATAGAGAGCATCCTGACGGGAAACATCACAACCTGGTTCGGGAACAGCACCATGCAGGACAGACGAACTCTTCAGAGGGTGGTGCGATCAGCTGAGCGCATCATCCACACCGAGCTCCCTGACCTGCACTCGATCTACAGCAAGCGGTGCTGGACCAAGGCCAGGAAGATCATGAAGGACCTCAGTCACCCCAGCAATGGACTGTTCTCTCTGTTGAGGTCAGGAAAGCGATTCCGCTCCCTGAAGGCCAACACAGAGAGACTGAGGAGGAGCTTCTTCCCGCAGGCGATACGGTCTCTTAATCAGTACAACACACAGTACTGATCCATCTTGCACATCCACACATGCTTCTGCACTCACTCTGGACACTCTGGACATTCAGGACATTTGCTCACTTGTCCTCACTGCACACCTGCTCACTCATGGGTAGTATGCACACAAGTCACTTTAAATATGCACACAAGCCACTTTAACATTTAACATGTCACTTTACTGCATATTTGCATATTAAAATAAAAATTTCAATATTTCAAAATTGGAATTTTTGAAATATTTCCACTTGTCCATTTGTACAATTACAATTTTTTACTTACTTACATTTTATATTTTATATTCTTACATTTTACATTTTATTTAATTTTATTCTCTTAGGTCAGGGCAGTTGCCTAAGCATTTCACTGCATATCGTACTGTGTAGGATTGTGTATGTGACAAATAAAACTTGAATTTGAATTTTAAAGTGGGGTAGAAACCCTCAACGATGTCTGATCATTGGATCTTAGGTTCAATGCTTTAACCACTGAAGGTCAAAGTGACTCCAGAGCTACTGGTTTGCAACAAGCCCTGCTGAATTACAACTATGCAGTAAATTCAGTCCAGTAATATTGGAAAAGCTATTGAGCTAAACCTCTTACCAGAAGTGGGGTTCGAACCCACGGGGACATGTGTCCATTGGATCTTAAGTCCAACGCCTTAACCACTCGGCCATCCTGGTGTGCCGCTAAGTGTCAAAGGTCACGGTAATTCCAGAGCTTCTGGTTTAAAGGCACTGAATCTCAATCCTGCAGAATGAGTAGGGACTTCCTTTTTTGTCTAATGGTTTCTATGTATTCCTAAAGGTTTCCATTAGAGATTTTCCACTTACACTCAGAATTCAGCTAAAGCTTTTACCAGAAGTGCGGTGTGAACAGACAAAAACATCTGCCCAATGTCTTAACCACTCTGCATTACACACGGGTTGGTGGTCATAGTGATCTACTGGTTTACAACAAGCTGAATCTCTGTGTTGTTTAAAGAGCAAGGTTACATACAGACATTTCCACATAGCATTATTTTACAACCTAGCTATTCTGAGGATTCAGATGACATGCCATGACCAAACCTAATCATCAAGTGTGATTAGTGCTTAAACTATGTATACAGTTTCCTGTCAGGCCCTGCTAAACTACAAACATGCAGAACTTTCTTTATTGTTTACTCTTCACAAGGTTAAAAACAGCTTGAAGCACTGTTTTTACCAGTTGACCTAAAGGTTTGCCCTTACTCTTAGAATTCAGCTCTTACCAGGAGTGGGGTTTGAACCCACGAGGACATATGCCCATTGGATCTTAAGTCCAACGCCTTAACCACTCGGCCATCCTGGTGTAATGCAAGAAGTCAAAGGTCACAGTAATTCCGGATCTTCGGGTTTAAAGTAAAGCATGAGTAGGGCCTCATTGTTTTGCCTAATGCTTTCCATTAGAGATTTTCCACTTACACTCAGAATTCAGCTAAAGCTCCCACTACGACTGGGATACACACCCATGAAGACATGTGTCCATTGGATCTTGGGTCCAATGCTTAACCACTCCGCATGAAAAAAAGGTCTTGAGAGTCACATGCCTCTCAAGACAGAGCTACTGGTTTACACAAGCTGAATCTCAGTGTTTGGCTCCATATAGACATTTTCACATTTACTGTTTTACAACCTAGCTATTCTAAGATTTCTGATTGAATGGTTTTGCCTAATGGTTTCTATGTAATCCTAAAGATTTCTGTTAGAAATTTTCCACTTATTCTCAGAATTCTGCTAAAGCTTTTTAATTAAAGTGGGGTAGAAACCCCCAACGATGTCTGATCATTGGATCTTAGGTTCAATGCTTTAACCACTGAAGGTCAAAGTGACTCCAGAGCTACTGGTTTGCAACAAGCCCTGCTGAACTACAACTATGCAGTAAATTCAGTCCAGGAATATTGGAAAAACTATTGAGCTAAACCTCTTACCAGAAGTGGGGTTCGAACCCACGGGGACATGTGTCCATTGGATCTTAAGTCCAACGCCTTAACCACTCGGCCATCCTGGTGTGCCGCTAAGTGTCAAAGGTCACGGTAATTCCAGAGCTTCTGGTTTAAAGGCACTGAATCTCAATCCTGCAGAATGAGTAGGGACTCCCTTTTTTGTCTAATGGTTTCTATGTATTCCTAAAGGTTTCCATTAGAGATTTTCCACTTACACTCAGAATTCAGCTAAAGCTTTTACCAGAAGTGCGGTGTGAACAGACAAAAACATCTGCCCAATGTCTTAACCACTCTGCATTACACACGGGGTTGGTGGTCATAGTGATCTACTGGTTTACAACAAGCTGAATCTCTGTGTTGTTTAAAGAGCAAGGTTACATACAGACATTTCCACATAGCATTATTTTACAACCTAGCTATTCTGAGGATTCAGATGACATGCAATGACCAAACCTAATCATCAAGTGTGATTAGTGCTTAAACTATGTATACAGTTTCCTGTCAGGCCCTGCTAAACTACAAACATGCAGAACTTTCTTTATTGTTTATTCTTCACATGGTTAAAAACAGCTTGAAGCACTGTTTTTACCACTTGACCTAAAGGTTTGCCCTTACTCTTAGAATTCAGCTCTTACCAGGAGTGGGGTTTGAACCCACGAGGACATATGCCCATTGGATCTTAAGTCCAACGCCTTAACCACTCGGCCATCCTGGTGTAATGCAAGAAGTCAAAGGTCACAGTAATTCCGGATCTTCGGGTTTAAAGTAAAGCATGAGTAGGGCCTCATTGTTTTGCCTAATGGTTTCCATTAGAGATTTTCCACTTACACTCAGAATTCAGCTAAAGCTCCCACTACGACTGGGATACAAACCCATGAAGACATGTGTCCATTGGATCTTGGGTCCAATGCTTAACCACTCCGCATGAAAAAAAGGTCTTGAGAGTCACATGCCTCTCAAGACAGAGCTACTGGTTTACACAAGCTGAATCTCAGTGTTTGGCTCCATATAGACATTTTCACATTTACTGTTTTACAACCTAGCTATTCTAAGATTTCTGATTGAATGGTTTTGCCTAATGGTTTCTATGTAATCCTAAAGATTTCTGTTAGAAATTTTCCACTTATTCTCAGAATTCAGCTAAAGCTTTTTAATTAAAGTGGGGTAGAAACCCTCAACGATGTCTGATCATTGGATCTTAGGTTCAATGCTTTAACCACTGAAGGTCAAAGTGACTCCAGAGCTACTGGTGTGCAACAAGCCCTGCTGAACTACAACTATGCAGTAAATTCAGTCCAGTAATATTGGAAAAGCTATTGAGCTAAACCTCTTACCAGAAGTGGGGTTCGAACCCACGGGGACATGTGTCCATTGGATCTTAAGTCCAACGCCTTAACCACTCGGCCATCCTGGTGTAATGCAAGAAGTCAAAGGTCACAGTAATTCCGGATCTTCGGGTTTAAAGTAAAGCATGAGTAGGGCCTCATTGTTTTGCCTAATGCTTTCCATTAGAGATTTTCCACTTACACTCAGAATTCAGCTAAAGCTCCCACTACGACTGGGATACAAACCCATGAAGACATGTGTCCATTGGATCTTGGGTCCAATGCTTAACCACTCCGCATGAAAAAAGGTCTTGAGAGTCATACGCCTCTCAAGACAGAGCTACTGGTTTACACAAGCTGAATCTCAGTGTTTGGCTCCATATAGACATTTTCACATTTACTGTTTTACAACCTAGCTATTCTAAGATTTCAGATTGAATGGTTTTGCCTAATGGTTTCTATGTAATCCTAAAGATTTCTGTTAGAAATTTTCCACTTATTCTCAGAATTCAGCTAAAGCTTTTTAATTAAAGTGGGGTAGAAACCCTCAACGATGTCTGATCATTGGATCTTAGGTTCAATGCTTTAACCACTGAAGGTCAAAGTGACTCCAGAGCTAGTGGTTTGCAACAAGCCCTGCTGAACTACAACTATGCAGTAAATTCAGTCCAGTAATATTGGAAAAGCTATTGAGCTAAACCTCTTACCAGAAGTGGGGTTCGAACCCACGGGGACATGTGTCCATTGGATCTTAAGTCCAACGCCTTAAACACTCGGCCATCCTGGTGTGCCGCTAAGTGTCAAAGGTCACGGTAATTCCAGAGCTTCTGGTTTAAAGGCACTGAATCTCAATCCTGCAGAATGAGTAGGGACTTCCTTTTTTGTCTAATGGTTTCTATGTATTCCTAAAGGTTTCCATTAGAGATTTTCCACTTACACTCAGAATTCAGCTAAAGCTTTTACCAGAAGTGCGGTGTGAACAGACAAAAACATCTGCCCAATGTCTTAACCACTCTGCATTACACACAGGGTTGGTGGTCATAGTGATCTACTGGTTTACAACAAGCTGAATCTCTGTGTTGTTTAAAGAGCAAGGTTACATACAGACATTTCCACATAGCATTATTTTACAACCTAGCTATTCTGAGGATTCAGATGACATGCCATGACCAAACCTAATCATCAAGTGTGATTAGTGCTTAAACTATGTATACAGTTTCCTGTCAGGCCCTGCTAAACTACAAACATGCAGAACTTTCTTTATTGTTTACTCTTCACAAGGTTAAAAACAGCTTGAAGCACTGTTTTTACCAGTTGACCTAAAGGTTTGCCCTTACTCTTAGAATTCAGCTCTTACCAGGAGTGGGGTTTGAACCCACGAGGACATATGCCCATTGGATCTTAAGTCCAACGCCTTAACCACTCGGCCATCCTGGTGTAATGCAAGAAGTCGAAGGTCACAGTAATTCCGGATCTTCGGGTTTAAAGTAAAGCATGAGTAGGGCCTCATTGTTTTGCCTAATGCTTTCCATTAGAGATTTTCCACTTACACTCAGAATTCAGCTAAAGCTCCCACTACGACTGGGATACAAACCCATGAAGACATGTGTCCATTGGATCTTGGGTCCAATGCTTAACCACTCCGCATGAAAAAAGGTCTTGAGAGTCATACGCCTCTCAAGACAGAGCTACTGGTTTACACAAGCTGAATCTCAGTGTTTGGCTCCATATAGACATTTTCACATTTACTGTTTTACAACCTAGCTATTCTAAGATTTCTGATTGAATGGTTTTGCCTAATGGTTTCTATGTAATCCTAAAGATTTCTGTTAGAAATTTTCCACTTATTCTCAGAATTCAGCTAAAGCTTTTTAATTAAAGTGGGGTAGAAACCCTCAACGATGTCTGATCATTGGATCTTAGGTTCAATGCTTTAACCACTGAAGGTCAAAGTGACTCCAGAGCTAGTGGTTTGCAACAAGCCCTGCTGAACTACAACTATGCAGTAAATTCAGTCCAGTAATATTGGAAAAGCTATTGAGCTAAACCTCTTACCAGAAGTGGGGTTCGAACCCACGGGGACATGTGTCCATTGGATCTTAAGTCCAACGCCTTAAACACTCGGCCATCCTGGTGTGCCGCTAAGTGTCAAAGGTCACGGTAATTCCAGAGCTTCTGGTTTAAAGGCACTGAATCTCAATCCTGCAGAATGAGTAGGGACTTCCTTTTTTGTCTAATGGTTTCTATGTATTCCTAAAGGTTTCCATTAGAGATTTTCCACTTACATTCAGAATTCAGCTAAAGCTTTTACCAGAAGTGCGGTGTGAACACACAAAAACATCTGCCCAATGTCTTAACCACTCTGCATTACATACGGGGTTGGTGGTCATAGTGATCTACTGGTTTACAACAAGCTGAATCTCTGTGTTGTTTAAAGAGCAAGGTTACATACAGACATTTCCACATAGCATTATTTTACAACCTAGCTATTCTGAGGATTCAGATGACATGCAATGACCAAACCTAATCATCAAGTGTGATTAGTCCTTAAACTATGTATACAGTTTCCTGTCAGGCCCTGCTAAACTACAAACATGCAGAACTTTCTTTATTGTTTACTCTTCACAAGGTTAAAAACAGCTTGAAGCACTGTTTTTACCAGTTGACCTAAAGGTTTGCCCTTATTCTTAGAATTCAGCTCTTACCAGGAGTGGGGTTTGAACCCACGAGGACATATGCCCATTGGATCTTAAGTCCAACGCCTTAACCACTCGGCCATCCTGGTGTAATGCAAGAAGTCAAAGGTCACAGTAATTCCGGATCTTCGGGTTTAAAGTAAAGCATGAGTAGGGCCTCACTGTTTTGCCTAATGCTTTCCATTAGAGATTTTCCACTTACACTCAGAATTCAGCTAAAGCTCCCACTACGACTGGGATACAAACCCATGAAGACATGTGTCCATTGGATCTTGGGTCCAATGCTTAACCACTCCGAATGAAAAAAGGTCTTGAGAGTCATACGAGCTATTGGTTTACACAAGCTGAATCTCAGTGTTTGGCTCCATATAGACATTTTCACATTTACTGTTTTACAACCTAGCTATTCTAAGATTTCTGATTGAATAATGGTTTCTATGTAATCCTAAAGATTTCTGTTAGAAATTTTCCACTTATTCTCAGAATTCAGCTAAAGCTTTTTAATTAAAGTGGGGTAGAAACCCTCAACGATGCCTGATCATTGGATCTTAGGTTCAATGCTTTAACCACTGAAGGTCAAAGTGACTCCAGAACTAGTGGTTTGCAACAAGCCCTGCTGAACTACAACTATGCAGTAAATTCAGTCCAGTAATATTGGAAAAGCTATTGAGCTAAACCTCTTACCAGAAGTGGGGTTCGAACCCACGGGGACATGTGTCCATTGGATCTTAAGTCCAACGCCTTAACCACTCGGCCATCCTGGTGTAATGCAAGAAGTCAAAGGTCACAGTAATTCCGGATCTTCGGGTTTAAAGTAAAGCATGAGTAGGGCCTCATTGTTTTGCCTAATGGTTTCCATTAGAGATTTTCCACTTACACTCAGAATTCAGCTAAAGCTCCCACTACGACTGGGATACAAACCCATGAAGACATGTGTCCATTGGATCTTGGGTCCAATGCTTAACCACTCCGCATGAAAAAAGGTCTTGAGAGTCATACGCCTCTCAAGACAGAGCTACTGGTTTACACAAGCTGAATCTCAGTGTTTGGCTCCATATAGACATTTTCACATTTACTGTTTTACAACCTAGCTATTCTAAGATTTCTGATTGAATGGTTTTGCCTAATGGTTTCTATGTAATCCTAAAGATTTCTGTTAGAAATTTTCCACTTATTCTTAGAATTCACCTTTACTAGGAGTGTGATACAAACCCACAAAGACATATGTCCATTGGATCACCAACCTTCCTTGGCAAGTAAGAAAGTCTGTCACCTATGTCAAGCCCTGCTGAACTACAACTATGTGTTACAGTCCTGTAATATTGGAAAAGCTATTCAGCTGAACCTCTTACCAGGAGTGGGGTTTGAACCCATGAGGACATCTGTAACCTTTAGAATTATGAGCGGTTTAAGTCCAACGCCTTCAACCACTCGGCCATCTTTGGGGAACGGCCATAAGTTGTTTAAAATTACTTAATGGTTTCTATAGAATTCTTGAAAATTTCCATTAGGAATTTCGCATATACCTTTGAGATGAAAGAGATGAGCTAAATCTCTTACAAGGAGTGGCGTTAGAACCAACACAGAACATTGGTCATCTTTATAATTAGGAAGAATACATACTAATATGTCTGATTAAGAGAAATCATGTTGTTTATCATCAACAATTAGATGAATATAATGTAATTTCATAAGTAGTACGAAATGTGTGGCATTATTAAAATAGATCTAAATAAATAAAACATTTTCATATATATTTAAGTTAATACGCCAAACTGAATCAACTGACATCAATATGCTGGAAGCCTGTTTCATAAAAATGAAATAAAAATGAAATTAGAGTAATTAATGGACTTACTGGTGATGTTTTGTCTAAAACGGGCAACCTTACCGTACTAAGCAGAGGAACATCAAAATCAGTTTCCACACTTTCAAAATTTCTCATCCTCTCTGTCCACTTTTTTCGGAACACCGGGTAGAAGAATAACCAGGCTGGTCTGAGGTGACAGGAAGACTATAGTAAAACTAACAACCACTCTTTAAAACCCTGGTACGACGCCGGGGGTTGAGGGTCACATTGATTCCAGAGGTATGATCTCAAAGGATGATCTCAGAGGAGAGATGATCATTTCTCACACGGTCACCACCTTTGTTTAGTTTCTGGACTAATCTATGTCTTACGTCCCCATGGTGGCAGAACTTTTTCGAGCCCGAACACGTTCTATAAATAGTTCGGGAACAGTGTAGGAGGGCGGAGAGTGGATAAACCAACACACCACATCTGTTTCCTACTTTGTTGAAAGACTTCCTCCTTCGCTGTCTGCGTAACTCCCTGGCAAACATGTTCTTCAGGTTTGTAGCCAGGAGCGAAGCAGCTGTTGTTTTCTACTCGACTGCTTCTCATCAGCCTGCTCTGGCCCCCGTACTCACCGTCCTCCATTCTTTCGGGCTACTTCTGTCTTTATTTACTTTCTGTTTTCTTCTTTAAGCAAGTCCCCGGTAATCATATGTTACATTAACCTTGGCTCTTTTTTTCATTTATGGCAGTTACTTGCTGTAGAAATATGAACACCGTCATATTTATCGCTCTCCGAAATGCAGTGATGTGCATTTACAGTATGGATGAGCAATCCAGAAACAACAAGAAGCGCATAGGCTACTGAAAGTGCCACTGTATATAACTTTTACACCTGATGTCAGGACTTCATAGTCCGGTCCAATTTACCAAATGCCGGTTCCAAAACCCAAACTCAAAATTAGTCATGGAAGCAAAGAAAACGCACCTGATAATGTTTTCATCTTAAACAACACTTTATCTCGTTCTTACTAAGTCGCTCAGAATTGCCTCTGAACCGTCCGTGTTGTTCTGTTCACAGCGCTACACAGCTAAATAGGTTCTAACGCTACAATGAATTGCAAATGCCTCACCAACCCCCGATCAAGGGCGTTACTTGGTGTGTGGAACAAAGGATTCGACGCCCTACATAGTGCACTAGCTTTCCATTTCAAATTATTTGGGATTCAACCCCAGGACAATTACTGTAGTTCGACAGCTTGGAATGTCAATAGCATCGTCTCATTTGTAACAGAAGCACTGGATGAGCCAATGCTAACGCTAGCAAACAGCACCAAATCTACAGTATGTACCGTACATTGTATGATGTGATCATGCTATGATACATTCCCAGAGGCTGGGACCCGGGGCAGCTCAGTGGTTAAGACATTGCACTGCTGCTCAGATGGTCCCATGTTCAAGCACCAGCCCAATGAATTTGTCACTATTGGGCCCTTGAGCAAGGCCCTCAACAACCAACTGCTCACATGTACGTTTAATGAGATAAGATAAAATAACTGCACATCACAATGTCTTTTAATCTTATTACACAGCATTTGTAGTAACATTTAATATTGTCATAACATAATATAAAATCATGTTATAAATCTCATTCCTCATCTCATCAGCCTTTTATTTCTCTCCCTTTTAAGACTGAAAAAAAACTTGAAAGCTTATTGTTTAATGTTACTAAAAACAGCAAAAAAGCCTAAATTGATACAAAGCACTGACACTGGAGACTCCTTCCAAATCTTCCAAAACGTTTGTCCAATCATCACATAGAAAATGTCACCATCATCAAGTGGTACATTTTCTAATTTAAGTGATGCGTTAAAATGGATTATGATTAGGCTTGTCCTTGTTGCTTTAAAATGTGTTGCTATGGAAACAAAAATCTCTTAGAAATAGTGCATTGTTAAAAACCTGGATATATTAATAATAATAATTCGATCAGTTCCAGTCATGGAAAGTTCACATTGACCGCGCCATCAGTCGAGACCGGGTTCGAGGGCCGCTCTGCCTTGTAACACAGCTCGTCTAATACCTCTCTTCATTACGATTATAGCCTGTAACATTTTATTATTGTATTAAAAACCAGGCGGGGTAATGCCAAAGAGTGACCTTCTGCTGGAAAATAAATGATCAGGCACCTGGTGCGTTTCATATCATTTTAATAGGAGGCATCGTGCCAAGTCGCTTTGTTGTATGAATTCTAATGACTTTACAAGGAAGAAGACGAGGGGGACGATCTATTTTCTAACAAGCATTGTTGTGAGTTTTTCTGTCTGCCAGGTGCGATCACAGGAATTTTTTATTTTATTTATTTATTTATTTATTTATTTATTTTTACGAATGCGGCTGCAAAGGCAAAAACAAAACAAAGCGTAGATTACGATCGTTTTGTTCTCGTATTCAATCGGATCTTATTGAATCCTTTGCTCATCTCAGGACTCATATTCATAGAACACAGTCATACTGAGTATAATAATCTGAATACAGCTCTCTGTGAGGCGTGTTCTTGTCAAGAGTTCTTCCTCCTGTCATCACTGTCACCTACGGATTTTTATTTTTTATTTTATTTTTTTACATCGAGATTTGTGTATGATATTGATTATTGTTAAATTTACAATAAAATGTTATCAAACTGAATATTACTCATCAAATGTATCTGTTTCTAAAATATGCTTTTGATAGATTTTTTAATTGCAAAAACTTGGGAATAAAAATGTTCATCATAATAAAAAGGTTTCACTGTTACTTTAATCTGTCCGTTTTCTCTGGCACTTTTCAGAGCAAACACAGACACTACAGGCAAATTGGAAACGTCATTCAACATGGTCCACATGTCTTTTGACTGCAGGAGGAAATCCCCAAGTGACGGGGCAACGCCTAATATTAAAACTAATATCCACTCATCCACTTTAATAGGAACACTGGTAGTCCCAGTAGATCACCAATCAGCCAATCACGTGGCAGCAGCACAATGCATACAACAGTACAGCTGCATGTCATGAACGTTAATTAATTTTCACTTTTTATTCAATTTATTTGACCAAAATGGGATCTCAATTGCACCGCTTTCATGGACGATATTTTTTGTTCTGATTCAAGATTTCATAGACATCATTCTGATCTAATGATGTTTACATGCTCAAAGCATTTACATGTTTTGATCGATCTGAAGTATAAGAAGTATTTTTCTTCCAACTTTGATGTTGTCTTAGATGATTAACTAGGTGGGAAGTACGAGCGAGTCAGCAACTGAATCTCATTGTTGTGGAAGGGGCAGGGACTTGATTTCCTTGTGTTTTCCACTTTCATCAGAATTCTGCTAAAGGTCTTACCAGGAGTGGGGAGGACATGCGTTTTTATCGCCTAATGGTTTTCATTAGGTTGAAATCTGTGTTTCCAGGTTGCTCAGTACGGCTACAGGACACCCTTTGAATTCTTTCGTCAAGGAATGATGTTCATTTGTTTAAACTAGTGGTTTCAATGAAGGAATTAGCATTAGGAATTTACATCAGAATTGAACTAAAGCCCTTACCAGGAGTGGGGTTTGAACCCACGAGGACATATGTCCATTGGATCTTAAGTCCAACGCCTTAACCACTCGGCCATCCTGGTGACGAAAGCGAGGTTAAAGCTCATAGTGATTCCAGAGCTGCTACTTTACAGCAACTGATACAAAGTTGATCCAATGGACGCATGTCTTCGAGCCCCACTCCTGGTAAGTACTTTAGTTATATTGTGATGTAAATGACATATATTCCATTAAGCAAATGTAAACAATTTGTGTTAATGCCATTAAGGAAGTAGCCAGTGGATGCTAGTTCTAACCCCACTCAGTAGGAGTAGCAAATTGATTAGAGGTTCTTATTGTCTAATGGTATTCATTAGGCTGTGTTTCCAGCGTTACTCAACACAACACTCTTTGAGGGCTTTCTTCAAGGAATGGCGTTCATTTGTTTAAACTAGTAATTATAGATTAGGAAATAAATTAGGAATTTTCATCAGAATTGAACTCAAGCTCCTACCAGGAGTTGGGTTTGAACCCACAAGGGCATATGCCCATTGGATCTTAAGTCCAACGCCTTAACCACTCGGCCATCCTGATGGTATGGAACCATGAGAAGGTCACAGTGATTCCATGGCATTAATACAAATTGTTTACGTTTGCTTAATGGTTTATATGTAATTTTCATCAGAATATAACTAAAGCTCTTACCAGGCATGGGGCTCGAACCCACGAGGACATGTGTTCATTGGATCTTAAGTCCAACGCATTAACCACTTGGATATCCTGTAGTGATAAAGGAGGTCAAAGCTCATAATGATTCCAGAGATGCTACTTTACAGCAATTGATGAGTTGTAGACAGCGTAGTAAATTGATTTGAGGTTTTCATTAGGTTGAAGGTTCCTGTCTTTCTCTGAGTTAGTCAGCATGACTACAGGACACTTTTTGAAGGCTTTCTTTAAGGAATGATGTTCATTTGTTTAAACTAGTGGTTTCTATGTAATTACTAAAGGCTTGCGTTAGGAATTTTCATGAATTGAACTAAAGCTCCTACCAGGAGTGGGGTTTGAACCCACGAGGGCAAATGCCCATTAGATCTTAAGTCCAACGCCTTAACCACTCGGCCATCCTGATGTGAAACACATGCTTGCAACACATTTTTTTTGGATCAATGGTTTCCCTGTAACCATGAAGGTCTAAGGGTTCCTCAGACTTCACTTTGAGAACAGAGGCTCAATGCAGCATACACAAACTAAGAGCTGTCGAAATCCATAAAATCCAGTGTGTGGCTTAAAAGAACCAAAGTGAAATGAAAGTTTAGTGTTTTACTCTGAATTTGATCATAATAAATTTATTAGACAGACTAAATCACATTGAGTAATAAAACATGTTATAGTACAAGAGCACAGCTGATTCTCAATTCATTGTAGACAAAGAATTGGATGTTTTTAAACCTTCCAGTTTGGGGGTTCATCATACATTAGATGTACTAGATGATGAAACCCATTGGTGAATGTAGAAAACTGAAATCTCAGTGTTGTAGAAGGAGAAGGGTTTGAACACACAGATATTTCCCCATTATAGTTTCATGTAGCTATTCTGAGGTTTCTGATTGTAGTTGCGATATAGACGACACGCCATCAAGAACAAGTCATTCACCTACAGTCCGCCTACAGCTTTCTCTCAAACCCTGCTGAATTACAAGTACACAGTACAGTATGTCTAGGAATTATCTTCAGCAGCACTTGAACACTACTTACATGCAGAATTTAGATAAAGCTCTTACTAGGAGTGGGGTTGAGGACATATGTCCATTGGATCTTAAGTCCAACACCCTAACCACTCTGCCATCCCGGTGTGATACAAGAGGTCAAGGATCACTACTGTTTACAGCCACTGAATCTCAATACTGTAGCATGAGTAGGGACTTGCGACTGATTGGCACCCTGTCCAGGGAGTACCGTGCCTTGTGCCCTAAGTCTCCTGGTATAGGCTCCAAGCTCCCGTGACCCTGAATACAGGATTAAGCAGTATAGATGATGATGATGAGTAGGGACTTCATTTCTTTTTGCCTAATGGTTTCCATTAGAGATTTTCCACTTAGGCTCAGAATTCAGCTTTACAGCCTTACTAGGAGTGTGATACAAAGCCACAAAGACATGTGTCCATTGGATCACCAACCTTCCTTGGCGAGTAAGAAAGTCCCTCGCCGATGCCTACAGTTTTTTTTTTTTTTTTTGTCAAGCCCTGTTGAACTACATCTATGCAGTAATTCCAGTCCAGTAATATTGGAAAAGTTCAACCTTTTACCAGGAGTGGGGCTCGAACCCACGAGGACATGCGTCCATTGGATCTTAAGTCCAACGCCTTAACCACTCGGCCATCCTGGTGTGATACATGAGGTTAAAGCTCATAGTGATTCCAGAGCTTCTACTTTACAGCAACTGATTATAGATTAGGAAATAAATTGGGAATTTTCATCAGAACTGAACTCAAGCTCCTACCAGGAGTGGGGTTTGAACCCACGAGGACATCTGTCCATTGGATCTTAAGTCCAACGCCTTAACCACTCGGCCATCCTGGTGGTATAGAACCATGAGAAGGTCACAGTGATTGGCTACTTCCTTCATGGCATTAACACAGATTGTTTATGTTTGCTTAATGGTTTATATGTAATTTTCATCAGAATATAACTAAAGCTCTTACAAGGCATGGGGCTTGAACCCACGAGGACATGTGTTCATTGGATCTTTTTGAAGGCTTTCTTTAAGGAATGATGTTCATTTGTTTAAACTAGTGGTTTCTATGTAATTACTAAAGGCTTGCGTTAGGAATTTTCATGAATTGAACTAAAGCTCCTACCAGGAGTGGGGTTTGAACCCACAAGGGCATATGCCCATTGGCTCTTAAGTCCAACGCCTTAACCACTCGGCCATCCTGATGTGAAACACATGCTTGCAACACATTTTTTTTGGATCAATGGTTTCTGTAACCATGAAGGTCTAAGGGTTCCTCAGACTTCACTTTGAGAACAGAGGCTCAATGCAGCATACACAAACTAAGAGCTGTCGAAATCCATAAAATCCAGTGTGTGGCTTAAAAGAACCAAAGTGAAATGAAAGTGTAGTGTTTTACTCTGAACTTGATCATAATAAATTTATCAGACAGACTAAATCACAAGGCAACACAGTGGTGTAGTGGTTAGCACTGTCGCCTTGCACCGCCAGGGTCGATTCCCGTCTCTGTGTGCATGTTCTCCCCGTGCTTGGTGGGTTTCCTCCCACAGTCCAAAGACATGTAGGTTAGGCTAATTGGCGTTCCCAAATTGCCCTTAGTGTGTGAGTGAGTGTGTGTATGTCTGTGTGCCCTGCGATGGATTGGCACCCAGTCCAGGGTGTACCCTGCCATGTGCCCCAAGTCTCCTGGGATAATCCAGGCCCCCGTGACCCTGAATACAGGATTAAGCGGTATATTTGGTGAGTGAGAGAGACTAAATCACATTGGGTGAATGAAATGCCTTGTTGAATGAAGATGTCAGAGGCTAGACTGGTTCGAGCTCACATAACTCTCTAACGGTCTTTATACAACCGTGCTGAGCTGAAAAGCATCTCTTAACCTTGTGGCAGAAACCAGAGTCCACAATGGGCTTTGTGACTGTGCAGTATATTTGAAAAAAAAAAAGAAAGACTAGACAATTTTTTTTTTCAATCTGAAGCGAGTAAGATATTAAAATATGAACATATTCCTGATAATATAAATGATATTCATGAATAATTATTAGTGCAGATGTTTGAGGTCGATTTCTCTTTTGGACTCTGGAACTTGCCTTGGCTTCAATTTCAGGAACTTTTTTTACATTTTTTTTTTTTTTTATTCGATTATAAAAATCGGTGCTATTTTTACAACACGGATGGTATAAAAGTGATGGTATAAAACCACAACGAAATGTATAATAAATATACCAGCTGTTCCTTCAGTCTTCGATAGTGGAATAATTAACACTTCGTCGCACGACCTACAACACTGGAGCCGACTCGAACAGAAATGCTGGCAGCGATACAAAAACACCTCCAGTCTCAAGAAGCAGCTTTTAACCCTGATTTTCTAAATATTATAGCCGAGGCTCAAAAGGGAAGGAAGAAAATACAGTTTATTCCGTTTAATTGACTCCTACAGCGCAGAACCGTTATTTGTAGAAGTTGCTGGGAGCCAATTTGAATGGTGTAGTTTTATTAAAGGAATTTAAAGCGCCAGGTGTAGATTTAATTGAGTCAGAAACACATCTGCTCGTCAAAGGATTTTGGTTTTAATCTCGTCTTCATTACGGCTGTAGGCCCTCGCGCTGTCGCTCAGTCTGCTTGTTTGTCTGAAAGTCTGTCCGTCTGTAATTCTGTGTATCCTCTTGTGTATTATAATATCGTCTCGCTAGCGTTATGTATCGCACCTCGTGATCGTTTCGCTCTTTCATGAGATACTCAGCAGCAACAACTGACCGTTTATTTTCTACAAACACCAGCGATAGATACCGAGCTGAGTCACGATTTCAGTGAAATGTTGTTCCAAAAATGATTGATCCCAATGACATGCATGTGTGTGACATTTCCTCATTCAAAACTTCACTTCCTAGCTGAAATTTGCTCTTGATTATGGTTTCATGCACACTCAAAAAAAAAAAAAAATGTAAGAAAAAATCGTATCTTGTGCTGTCATTTATAAAAATGGCAATACACATGTATAAAAACAGTGGAAGGAACAGTGGCTATATGGTTAGCTCCAGGGTTGTAGGTTCGAATCTTATCTCAGGTCTGTGTGTATGTGTGTGCTTGAGTTCCATGCGAAAGGCTCCATGCCCACCCTGCACAAGATATGCTATACAGCAGGGGCGGATCTAAAAAAAATATTCATGGGGTGGCAAGGGGGTGGCATTAAAATTAAGAGGGGTGGCAACACTGAAGCAAGCATCCTTGCATGGTTTTTGTGGATTCAAGGAACGCCATTCTTATTCGGTGTATACACTAGGGTGAAACATTTTTACATTGTCCTATAAAAATGAAATAAAGGCCGATGTGTGATTGACTTGAACCTGATATCTGGATTAGAACATCAGATAAATTAAAAAACTCTTTTATTTTTAGAACACTAGGACACTAGTGCTGGGGTGGCAAATGGGGTGGCAAGGCTTTTTCTTAGGGTGGCAACTGCCACCCCGTGCCACCCCGGTAGATCCGCCGCTGCTATACAGACAAAAGTATTTAGTGTTTCACTCAGACCCCTTACCCCCAGTGAATGCTTAATGCTTCAGCATACCGAGACATCTTGGACGTTGCTGTGCTTCCAACTTTGTGGCAACAGATTAGTGAAGTGCCTTTTCTATTCCAACATGACTGTGCTCCAGCGCACAAAGCGAGGACTTTAAAGACATGGTTTGATGAGTTCGTTGTTCAGCACAGAGCCATGTGACCTCAACACCATCGAGCACCTTTGGGATGGACTGGATTTATCAGTGCTTTACCGTATAAATGCTCTATAGAATGAATGGACACAGAAAAACTCCAAAATCTTGTGGACGACCTTCCAAGAAGAGTGGAAGCTGTTATAGCTGTTATATATCAAAGTATACGTATTTGGATACAATGTCATTTCAGGTTCGACCAAGTATTTCTATCCATAGTGATTTACACAATGTATGGATGAATTGATGTAATAGTGATTGTACAATAGGTGTCTGGACTCTAGTACAAAGTACATTAAACTTACTAGTAATTAAACTTCTGACCACAAATAAATGAAAAACAAAAAAAAAACAGCCAAAGCTATTCAATATTGTATATTACATATGTATGTTCTCAGCATTATATATTATGGCATTACAGATAATCTCAGTCAGCGTGACTTTTATGCTGTTCTTTGCACAATCATTACTATTTGCAACGTAGTCACTTTGCCATAAATACAATTGTGCATCAAGCTTGTACTGCATTTCCCTTGTTAGCGATTATTATTCATTTACGACTTTAAAAAAAATTATTATTATTACTTGTGCCTTATTTATATCCTTTTTATATATCTTGTAGCTTTTTGGTCTTAGCATTGCATTAGTATCTATCTATCTATCTATCTATCTGGTTGATGACAACTTAAGTCTATTTATCAGTAGTAATATTCTTTTTTTTTTTTTCTAATACTGTGCAATCTTGGGTTGCATTCCAAATGTCACGCTACTGTACTACGAACACCATGACATCACCAAGTCGTCACTTTGTGTCAGAGTCAAATGAAAACCATAAAGGTCTGATGTAGATTAAAGAAACAGAACGTTAAATTTGTATTTTTGTACTTTTGCCCATTATTCCAACTAGCACGGTCCACTGCTACGTTAAACCTGATACACTTAGCTTCTTCTGCATAGTGTGCACTGTGCTGTTTGGGACGCGTCCTTAAATCCTGTCTCGAAAAAACCTCTGCCGAGACATGCTCCCAGTGCAGAACAGTTTTTTGTTGTTGTTTGTTTGTTTGTTTGTTTTTGTTTTTGTTTTTCAATGAGAAGAATTTTTTTTTCAAAAAATCACCACCTTTTGTTTTGCATGTTTGTTTACTTAAATAAATAAATATAAAATTAAATGCTGAGATTATGATGCCATGTGCACCAAACGGCCCTGTTTACTGTGCGTATTTATGATAATGTATAAGACAGGTTTTCTTTAGTTGTTACATCACATAGAACATCGCACACATACTGTAGAACTGCATCTGCATCTGGAAGTAAAGGATCCCAAACTACAGAAGCAAATGTGAGACGATGAATCCGGCATATGTTCTGATTGATTACATGGATGGGATAAATGGAAAAGTGTTTTTTTTTTATATTGTGATTTTACACACACATACACATATACACCTATCTTAACTTCCCTTTTCCTTTCTGTTGCCATAAAAAGGGAAAGGAAAATGAAAAAGAGTGGACATATGTGATTTTAAACTGCATTGTGCATGACTAATGATGGAAACATCTTAAAATCACTGCTGCAATGTCCTTGGGAAGGCGAATGAATTTTCAGCAGAATAATTAACTTAATTAACAAATCTGCATGCATATTCATCAGGGCCATTGCCGTCTTTCCAGGCTCGCTTGATGAACGCGGGCCGTGTAATAGCGGCCTCATTTACATTCCCTCTCCTATTGTCGTTTATGTGGCTCGGCGATCGCGAGGCGCGGGTTCGAGCGAGGGGAAAGCAGGCCCTCTCGTATGCACAAATATATCACACTGTGCTGTTATGCCAGACAGGGGAATTGATCGGTCGGTTGTTCGGATAGGCTTAGAATCGATGTGAATGTGACCGTTGTGTGTGAGAAAGGGTGTGTGTGTGGGGGGGGGCTGCAGGGTGGCCGTCTGTGCCCTCTCAGTACCACCCCCACCCTCCCGGGTGGGTATTTCTTGGCATAGTTCCCACCTCGTAAAGGTCTCCTGGGCTGTGCTTCGCTCTTTCATGTCTCTGTAGGGCAATCTTTAAAAGCAGCAAGGTGTGACGGCACCGACTGGCAGCTTGGCAGCCGTGCCTGAGGATACCAGCGCTCGTTCATCCGTGCCTGGACACCCACCGCTGCCCTTATTGCTTCTATACATTAACGATTGTGTGCATGGATTTTATCTTTATCTGAATATATACTGTACAGTATAATTATTGCTTTTTATTAACACATGTATTGAATTCTTGATTCTGACTGGTTAGAAGGTGTTGATTAATTTTCCGTAACAGCAGCTCTGACAGTTACATTCTAACTCTCACCTTATCACTTCTATGGTAACAACATGTTCACACAGACTTGCTTGCCAGACAAGTCTACAGAATCAAAATGCCTTAAATCTAAAACCCATAAACATAGTAAAGCTTTCTGTCAAGAGAAAACTTTATTAAACAGCTTTGGCTTACAGCTTTTCTGCTGCACATATCATTTTTGCCTAGGAAACCCCATAATGTACCAATCCATTAAAACAAAACAACAATCCAGAACAATGGGTAAGAGGATGGGTCATATCATTGATGCAAATTGGCTGAATAGATATTTTATGAGAACATTTTTAACTTTTTATTATTCATTCTTTCAATCCTTCATGTTCTGTTCTATACCATTTATCCTGTAGACCAGACCCGGGCATTTTAAGGCCCGGGGGCCAAATACGGCCCGTGGCCTGACTCTGACTGGCCCGCGAAAGGGTGCTTGGAATTAAGAAAATAAAACCTACTTTCAAAATTTTGCATAATACATGGACTAAAACAGCAGTGATTTATTTTTGGAACTTGTTTACAGTGTGCGTGCATCATTTACGTACAGGTACTCTGAAACAAGTCCGAGTGCATGTGATTAGCAACAAGTCATTGTAATGGTAATCCTTCAAAATGTTTGCACATCCCTAAAAAAGAAAGGTGGACGATGAAGGCTGTGGTTTCAAGAAAATATGGACTACTAAATATTTATTCAATGAAGTCGGGGGTAAACCGGGGGTGTGTTTAGTTTGTGTTACGAGACGAAGCATCCCTCTACAATATTTTCTGCTTCTCATTTGGCCCCTGGGGAAAAATAATTGCCCACCCCTGCTGTAGAGGGTTGTACGGGCCTGAAGCCAATCCCAGGAGACTGGGACGAGCCGGGGTACAGCCTGGACTGGGTATCAATCCATTGCAGGTCACACACACACACACACACACACACACACACACTCGCACACACCAATTAGCTTAATCTGCATGTCTTTAGACTGTGAAAAGAAACCATAGTCCAAAAACATGCAGATAATAATATATACAATATATACAAAGGGTGTTCAAGTCAAACCGGGACCTGTGAAGAAACTTCTAGTGAATGGATGTGTAAAACCAATTGATATTTACAGAAGACTTCACGCACAGTACAGTGATGAGACTTTTCCAAAAGATTTTCCAAAAATCGATGGATAACTTGTCGCCAAGTTGCAGAAGTTGTTCCTGTATCTGTGGGAACTGTACACGCAAAAAAATCGCCAACACCACTTTTATTATTTAATTATTGCCACGTCCCTCATGCAGTCCTGACCTCACTTTCTACATTTCTACATCAAAGGAGTTCCTGGGAGGCTAGCGTATCAGACATGAAGCAGGCACTCCAGTCATGTCTCTGGCGTACTGAGAAACCTTGATGGTATCCAAACACTAGTGAAACCCTGGGATAAGTGCGTTAGTGTAGCAGGAGATTACATAGAGACATAAAGGGGGATTTTACCCTTTTAACTTTGTTCTGTTGTTCTGCACAAAGCAAAAGTCCCGGTTTGACTTGAATAGACTAGTTTTGTGTATTTACCAAAAAAAATAAAAATACCGTATGAAGACTCTTAGCATCGTCACATCCTGACACACTACAACAAGCTGTCATAGTGTAAAGCGCTGTAACAGCAACTCAAAATAAAACCTGGAGAAAAAAAAAAAAATCAGACAACAGTAACAAACAGATTTCTCACACACCCGTCTGGATGTAAACAGCTTTATTATCCAGCATATCCTTGCGCTGTGGAACTGTGTTAAGCGTAATTAGCACGTTGATAATAGATGCAGGATTTGCAAAAGAAAACACAGTTTTCTGTTCAAATTTTCACATACCTTCTCGCTAATTTGTTTAATTTTTTTTTCCTTCCAGAAATTTCCACTTACTCCAAATATACTCATTCTCACTCACGACATGTCAGCTGACAAGACTCGATATACGCGACCGGTTTTGCTAGCAAGTGCAATAAGTCTCAAGATCGACCCAAGTCTTTGTGGTTGTTGTTAATATGTGCCTCAAAATGATGTCGTGAGTATTTTAGGAAATGCTTGGACCTGTTTCAGTCAATAAATAAGAACAAACCCAGGAAGAACATAATGTTGAATGACATTGTTGTTGCTTTTGAGATTTTCAATGATTTGGATGAAATGATGTTGAGATTACATTGAATGAACGACCCCAAAACGGGAAAAGGGAAAGGGCCGATCTACGTGCCATAAGGCGACCATTTTTTTTTCTCCCTAATTTAGTCGTTTCCAATTCCTCCCCGTCACTAGGGGGCTCCCACATTAAGACTACTACTACCACTCAGTCGGGAGAGCCGAAGACTATCAGGTGTTTCCTCTGAACCACGCTCACACACTGTTGGGGGCGGAGCAACACACTCGGAGGACAGCGCTATCGGCTCCTTCCGCTGGCGTGAGCTCACAGACGCCCCTGATTGGCTGTACCTCTCATCCCTCTCCTCTGAGAGAGCTCGGCCAATCAGCTCTCTCTAGACCTCCGGCTGCGAGAGATTACAGCATCACCCGGGAATCGAACTCGCGATCCCCAGATGATAGGGCAAGTGCAGTACCTTACAGGGTCAGGTTGTCAGCTCAATACACAATGGTATCTGAGCAACTTGATGCAAATCTTAATTGTTGTTGCAGTCTTTCTCTATTAAATGTTCCTTAAAAGATATTACAAGACAATGTCATTTCATCATAGAAATCTTTCTAACAACAGAGTTAGAAATCTGGAAGTGTTGGGCAGGACACCGGAGCCATGATCCGACTGCTTGCTTCATGTCTGAAACACTGGCCTTCCAGGAACTCCTTTAATGGAGCGCACAGACGGATGCGTCTCTTCTGCAAGCTGGTGACAAGTTATCTGCTGTTTTTTAGGGATCAGGCCCTCCACTAGCTTAATTTTCACGGTAACAAGTGTGCAGTGTGCTCCGAGCCACCTCTCCAGAGCCACCTCACCGTCATTCACAGATGTACAGCCTTCCTTAAAATCTTTGCACCATTCAAATGTTTTCCTGCAGCTAAGGGTCTCATCATCATACTGTGTTTGTGTTTTACACCTTCATGCATGAGAAATGTGAACACTTGAACGCCCTTTGCACATAACATAAGGGATAACTTCACACACACACATTACGATAATGATTTGGTCTACCAATCAAAGTTCATGGATTCTGAACTGCAACCTAAACACAAAAAAAAAAAACACATTAGCACATTAGCGTCAAACAACTCAGGACCAAATTAGCCGATTCATGAGCAGACCAACTTTAGCTAGGCTAACTGATCTCAATGGAAAGTAGATTAGCATGGGCTATCATCTCATCAACTATGGTAAAAATGAGGGACTTTGTTAGAGGCAATGCTATAGTGGGAATGCTAGTGCTAGCGGCGATGCTAGTGCTAGCGGCAATGCTAGCTGCACCAATAGTAGCAATGCTAGCGTTAGCGGCAATGCTAGCTGCAATGAAAGTGGCAAAGCTACTGCTAGCAGGAATGCTAGTAGGAAAAAAAATTGCTAGTGGAAAAAATATGCTAGTGGAAAGCACAACAACAACAATGGCGAACTTCAGCAAGACTTTACATGCAGTTCTTGTGGTTTTAACATTACTAGAAAGCATTTGATCTGCCCATTGCAAATTGAGTACATTTTTTAAAGACGGCGGTCAGAAACTTTTAGTTGGACGTGATAATCCCACCCGCAGCCCCTGACATAAATGTTGATGCTGCCATAGAACTGTTTGTTCTGTCTGAAGGTCGGTGCTTTGGTCGTCTGAAAACAAGAACTGGTTCGAAATTGGGCACCACCTCCGAACTAGCTCGGGAACCGCCTTGGTGGAAAAGGGGTACTTGATGTTTCTCAAAAGGGTTCATAACTTCATAAGGAGTTTGTGCTTGAAACCATTTCTTGTAAAGCTAACGTTCAAAACAATTGGGTAGATGTTTATCCGTTTCCTAAAGAGGTTCTGCTTAAGTTAGTGCACATAATACTCACTCACGTGTCTATAACACTTCATCCTGTATTCAGAGTAGTGGAGGCTACACCCTGGACAAGGTGCCAGTCCATCGCTGGGCACACACTACGGGTAATTTGGGAACGCCACTTCCTGTAGCCTAATCTGCAGGTCTTTGGCTTATGGGAGAAAACTGGACTACCCAGAGGAAACTCACCAAGTTTCACCAGGAAGAAGATGCAAACTCCATGCACACAGAGACGGGAATTGAACCAGGACCCTAGAGGTGCAAGGCGACAGTGCTAACCACTACACCACCCAGCAGATACACTACATATGGGTAAATCGTACCACAGTTCACAGTTTGTAGAACAAACAGGTTCCTCAATAGTTCTTTTTGATAATTAAGGGATCCATGCTTGATGTGAAACAAACAAATGTTTTCTTCTGGATTCTTTGATAATAGTTACGGGTTCCTCAGTTTTTCCCAAGTGACGTTTAAAGGACTTGACATGATCTTACACGAAATGGTTACGATCTAAAGATGGAAGTAGATGGATCTAGATTGCAACTGTTTGTTTTTCTGACAGCATTTATGCGAAATACCAACAGTCTCCGACATGGAGGCTGCGATCATTTTGCTTGTTTTGTTTACTTTTTTTTGTTCAATGTGTAGTCATGCAAACTGCAGTGTTTTCAGAAATCACTCATGCGTGGCGGTGTATTTTTGTTTTTAGATGCCTCACAGGAAGTACACATGCGGTGCGATGACTAAAAAGATGGCTATTAAAGGAACCTCAGATTTTTTTTTTCCCTGCTCTAAAAGCACGCAGGCTGATTTAGAGAAGGTAGATAGTATTTGTGTGTGTGTGTGTATATACGTGTGTGTTATTGATGAGTTGTGCGTCTGCAGCGTTTGATGCCACTATTGATGACAAAGTTGTGCAGAAAGTCATGGAGCCACAGAGGAATTTGATTACCTTCATCCATTATCCGCACAGTGAGCGACAGAGAAGCTCGCCATCTGTCATCCGTTTCATTTGCATCGTCAACACCTGCCCTGCCTGTTTACGACTCTCTCTCTCTCTCTCTCTCTCTCTCTCTCTCTCTCTCACTCTCTCTCAATTTCTCCGTCTATATGTCAGAAGGGATTTCTTTTCTCTTTTTTTTAAACATGCTTTTAATGAAATAATTTATGTTTTTCATTGGCCTTATAAATATAGAATCATGCTATTTAAATAAACACAGGCACTTTACGTATGATGAAACATTCACACCTCGCGCTCAGAGAATAGAGAAGAGAGTTCACTCTGGAGAATTGTAAACCTGTTTAATAATTTAGATCCAATTCAGTGACTTTCGATGCAGTTCGTTCTTTAAAAAGCCATGTGATAACAATTTGTGTGCGAACAGGTAGAAAAAGAAACAGGCCCTCTGAGAAATATGTAATATGTTGGCATATGTTTTTATGTTTTCTTATGACAAACCTCCCTAGCATAGAATTTTTCCCTAATATTGTTATTTGGTTAAAAAAAAAAAAAAAGTTCTAGGAACATCAATATTATATTATTTAAGATACATTATAGTTTTAAAGAGGTATTGGAGATACTGTAGAAACATGTAAAAACTCCTAGAAATTTTTGTTGCAAAACTTGGATCTGTGGCCAAAAAGTCGAATTGTAAAGAATGATTTCAACGGTTTTATATAACCCAATAATAGAATTTGATATAATTCAATACTAATTGAATAACCTGTTGTCTATAATGCTGCTTCGTATGTTCTCCTCATGCTTGGTGGGTTTCCTCCGGGTACTCCGGTTTCCTCCCACAATCCAAAGACATGTGGATTAAACTAACTGCTGTTCCCAAATTGCCTGTAGTATATGAGGGTATACCCCACCTCGTGCCCTAAGTCCCAGGTCTCCCGCAGCTCTGTAAACAGGATAAAGTGGTATAGACGATGAGTGAGTGAGTGAGTGAGTGATCTAATACATAATCTAATAATATTTCAATGTTTTTCTAAAATTCTAACAGAGAACATTTTACCATACTGTACAGTAGATGTTTCTCTAAATCATATTCTAATATTTCTAAGTTTTTCTAATAATAGAAGTTTCTAGACATTTCTCTAATTCTATTGTTTCATAATCGTACAATATTTCTACTCACTTAAATGCACTCTAGATACCATACTATAGAATTTTCTTTAATCCACAATATATAAAGTTCTTGTAACACTTGGAACATGTTTCTCATCGTACAATATTTACTATTATGACATATTATAATGTCTCATAAAATCATAAAATCTCATCAATACAACACAGAGGTAAATAGAACGTACTTCAGAAGTACAAAGTGGACCCTTGAAGCAGGTGTGATGCAGCAGCACCCCCCCTAAAACACACACACACTGCAACTATGACAACACTACAATATTTTTCAGATGCAACTCTAATACTCTATTATAGTTTGTCTAATTCTATTATATAAAAGTGTTTATATATAAATTTTATATATTGAAAATTAAAATTTCTCTATTACAACAATATCCATATGGATCTAATGCTATAATACTGACTTTTCCCTGATATACTGTATAATGTACATATTTGATAGAAAAATCCCTAGTCCTGTAATATAAAAATGTCACTCCAATATTAAAGTACTAAATACTAAGTATTTTACCATAAAAATGTTCAATTCTATAATACATTGGTAATACTACAATATTTCTAATATTTTGAAACAATTCTTTAGATTTCTCTGAAATCACAGTACAAAAAGTAATATTACAGAAAATCATCTACTAGAGTAATACAGAAATTTGTTCAATATTTCTACTGTAGATGTTTCTAGGAGTTTCTCTAATGTTGTGTAAGTTTTACAAATGTCTCTAATAGTGTAATATCGATGTTTTTTTTATCACATTCTCATAATAATATAATACAGAAATGTGTCAAAGATATTGTGCAAGTTCTAGAAATGTTTCTAATTCTGTGATGTAGATTTTTCTACTGTTATGAAACAAAATTTCTAGACATTACAATAATCTGGATTTTTCTATATTTATATCACTAATGCTGTAATATTGAAATGTAATAATTGAAACGTAATTAAATGTAATACATACAATTTTCTAACATGATAACAGAGATTTCTATATATTTCCATAATACTGTAAATTTGAAGTTTCTCTCACACTGTAGTCTAAAACCGTTCTGTAACTACACGCTTAAGGCATTATACACATTATTATACATATTTATCCACATGTATTACACTGTATTTCAGTGTTTATTAGCAATGTTTGTAGCGCATTATTGCAGTATTGTAGATTTTTCTACTGTTATAAAGCAAAATTTCTAGACTTTACAGTAATCTGGGTTTTTCCATATTTATATCACCAATACTGTAATATTGAAATTTAATAATTGAAATGTAATTAAATGTAATAAGTACAATTTTCCAACATGATAACAGAGGTTTCTATATATTTCTATAATATAACTTATTTCTATAAGTTTTCTTTTTTTAGTTTGAATAATTTTTAATAGTATTCACTGTTATCACTCTGTCTCTATTGTGTTACGTTTGACTGTTTATAATGAGTTTTATTAATGTCATTTTGGGCTGGATTCAGTTGGAAGAAAAGTAATGCTGTAATATTGAGATTTTAAAAAGTTACTCTACAGAGTACTTTAATATCCATGTTGCCTCTTAATATAAAAAATGCGCCTAAAAGTATGTATTTTCTATAATTCTCTGTATTTCCGTACATCATTTAATAAAAAACGTTGCATTCATTTATATCGTCTCATAAAATTTCCTCGCCCAGCACCCCAGTTCTAAATTAACCCACCGACTCTCGACCAACTTGCTTCACTCCATGGCTTTTCTTTTTCAACCCCCGCAACATGAAAGCAAGTAAAAACATTCTGGCTTCATCCTGCAACGTTCCCTCGCTCCCTCCCCCTCAGATCCCCAGGTGGTGCAGGCGACTGTGGGGCCCATTAGCGCCTGAGTCGATGCCTCCAGCAGGCCATGCGTGTCCCGCCTGACGCATTTTTGGATCCCAACCAAGTTTTCTCCTCACCATGAGAAGACAGCTCGGTCCTCCCAAATCCAACGTTCCCAGAGGAACGGGGGGGAGGAGAGCGAAGCATCATGGGATTGCGATGAAGGTGCGGCGTCGGACAGGATGGGAGAGGTGCCGAGTGGAATATTAATGGCTGTTTAGAGTCAGGAAGGGTTTTTAGTGATGGAGAAGAGCAGCTCCTGGGAACGTTTGAGCTTTCAAGTGGGATTGCAGGACAGGAGGAATGAGCGAATGCAGTGTGTGCCATTGGGACAGTTCAAGTCATCAGTGTTACCATGGATAATGGTGAATAAAGGATAGTCTTGCTGCTTAGTGGAAGTAATCCAAATAAACCTAATTAAAATTATTTACCAGATTTATTTGATTAGAATACTTCATTTTTACAAATTTTCTTATAAACTTAAAAAATATATGTTTATCATATGCCTTTTCAGATGTCCATCACAGTCACATATCACAGACTACTCTATAACTGAAATTATTATACACTTTAATACAAGGTAATTTCCTTTAATCGGCAAATCCGTAATATTTTTGTCTACGATTTTTTTTTTCCCTTCACGTCCCACTTCACCAAACAAACAATGCGAACGTGCTGTACACGGACGCAGGAGTAGCACATATGGTAATTTAGACTTCATACCTTCACTTTGCGACACTAAATGACTTTGACTTTGTTGCATTTGTTGCAGCAGTGCACGGCTCTGTGACTATTAGAATAAACACACACTCCCATCTGCCAGAGGTTTTAGGTCAAGAACACCCGAACCTTGAGAAACGCATCGACAGCGTAACACTAAAGGCAAATGTGTGGGTTGGGAGGAATAAAGATCTTAAAAATTGCAGTTTTACAACCATTAAATGGATTCCTCCAGCATTGCCATTACCCGGTATGTAAATGCAGTAATGCTCAGCTCGGGAGAAGACTTACTTTTGTACTTTATTCGTAATGGTTAGTTTCTGCTCGGTGCATTTGGGTGAACTGTTTAGGATCGTAATTCTCTTTCTTTTCTATATAGATACGAATCAGCTTTCTGTCCTTCAGTTCACCCATCAGTTTGTATTAACCAATTAGAAGGAAATTTCCATGTTCCATGATTGACATTTATAAGACATTTCTCTATGACATTGTGTGCCTTTGAATTTAACAGATTGTCTTGTTTTCGTCTTGACGACTAAAAATAGATTTGGGTGACATGGTGGTGCAGCAGGTTGTGTCGCCTCCTCACAGCTTCATGTTCCCTGATTTGATCTCGAGCTTGGGCTATTGTTGTTCCTTCTCTCTCTGGGGAAAACTCTTTATGTCTTTATTTTCTGAAACCGTGTGCTGATGGGGGGACAATTTGACAGGCTTTAACAACACAAACCCTTAACGTTCCCAAGACCCACCAATACTAATGTTCATGTTAACGTTCCACTATCTTGTTGCTGAATAATGTTTTAAGGAAAACAACTCCAAATTCCTGGTGCTTCATGCAAATTCATACATTTCAGTAAGAGATCTCATTGGGTTGTGATGGCAATGCCCCTCCATAGTCAACTCCTCCTGGAGGATCATCAGACATTTCCAAGCCAACTATGTGAAACAATCTCTCTAACAGGTCCTGGTTCTGCTCCAAGGTCTCCAATGTGCCTGTTACTGCTCTAGTGGGACCTGACCAGGGGACATCCTTGCAAATTTATTTATTTAATTATTATTTTTTTACATCCTTGCAGTTTATTTTTATTATTTTTGGTTTAATAATTGATTTGATTTGTTGTTGCCCAGCTATGAGTTGTGGAAAGACTGCTGTGGAGTTGAAAAAAGTGAGGCTTTGGAAAATTTGAATATTTATGCTTGATAGTCGGACCTGATTGTCTGAAGCATTGAGAATAATATGAAATGTAGAATTGACTGTGTGATGCTTTTGTTTTTAACTTTACGATGCTTTAGAGTTGGTTGGGTTTTGGAGTTCTGTGTGTGAAGCTTTGAATTGGACTGTATAAAATTGATTGTGCGCAGCTTTGGGGTTGATTGTGCTCAGCTTTGGAATTCTGAACGAAGGCTTAGGAGTTCTAAGTGTGAAGCTTCGGATTTAACTTCATGAAGCTTTGGAGTCGATTGGATTTTTCTGTAGCTGTGGAGTTGATCAAGTGAAAGATTGGATTTGTATATGAGACATTTGAGCTGATTTCATAAAGTTTGGGAGTTTAATGTGTGAAGCTTGGGAGTATATGAAGATTTGGATTTGACTCTATGAACCATTGGAGTCGATTGTGTGTGTAGCTTTCGTGTCGAATATGAAGCTTTGCAGGTGTTTGTGTGAAGTTTCGGAGAAGCAGTTGGTCCTTGGGATTGGTGGCTCAATCGACTTTAAGGCTGTGGGTTAGTGGGTTACTGACTGGAAGGTCGGGGGTTCATGTCCCAGCACCACCAAGTCGCCACTGTTGAGCCCTTGACCCTATCTGCTCCAGGGATGCTGTGTCCTGGCTGACCCTGCTCTCCGGCCTCGGCTTTCTAACGTCCTAGTTAGTTCACTGTGCTGTAAGGTACATGTGACAAGTAACTGAATTATAGATGTGATTTTAAGGTTTTCTTTGACTTTTGGAGCTTTGGATTTGATACTGTGAGCATCATTTAGCTAATTGTGTAAAGGCTTGGAGTTTCACATGAAGCTTGCGGCTGATTGAATTGTATATAAATCTTTGGAATTGACTGTATGAAGCATGGAAATGAATTGCATGATGCTTTGGATTTGACTGAATAAAGCTGTAAACGTAGTCTTGTAATTGTATTTCCATCTTAACCACTTCCTATTTTGAAGACATTGAGTATTTACTATAGTCATTATCTTCCTGTAAACAGAAAATCACATGCATACAAACAACATAGTTCTAGTCTCAGGCATCGAGCCTGCATGTCTTTCCTTCTGAGTGCATCTGAACCCCTGAGCTGTGACTCTGGAAGTTCCTCTGCTGTCCTCAGGCCCGATGCCAACCTGACCTCGCTCTGCCATGCAAATGAGTTCCTGGCTGCTAGTGTTGTGTCATCTCCTGGCTGTCACCTGCACCCTCCCCTCCCACGACGCGCCGCTTCCACACTTCTTCGGCTCCTTAAAGCCATCTAATTAAAACGCTAAATCCCCCCTTGCATCCCTTCCTCCCCTTTCTCTCTCTTCTACATTCACCCCCATTCCACAGGAGAAATCATTATTAGGAGTTTAATGGGGAGATTTTCCCGGCCCCGGCCATCTGTGGCCCGCGCAGAACTGGAAATTTTGGGAAGCGCCGACGATGTGACGAAAACTAGCTGTTTTTTTTTTTTCTTTTTTCTCCCTCATTCCATTATGCAGCTGAAGGAGGTTCAAAAGCACTAAATCACCATTATGAGGCCAGAACATTTTTCACTTTTAATCACCCAGATTGATATTAACAGCCTATTTATTTTAGCTGATGCCTCTGAGGGAATCTGTTCTAGTTTCAGACCGAGTGTTCTGCCCTGACAGCATTCGCTTGACTATGGATCGAATGCATTTCTCAGCATGTCCAATTATTAGGGATTAGATCATAAGACACAATGTTAATGCTGTGCATTTGTTCAAACTGAAACTAAATCAACGTTTTAATAATGAACTTCTCTTTCTGCGTCGTTGACTCTAATTATACGCAAACATTTGTTTAAGCGCAGTTCGTGATGGCTTTACAGCCAATCTAACATGATATTCAGAATATGCGTGTGACGCAAACACTCCATGATAATGCGGCTAGTTTAGCAACCTCCATAGCTCAGCAATCGTGCTAATAAATCATTTTTAAAACATTTTTAAAACATAAACATTTTCCATAACATCACATTGCAAATCAAAGCGTAAATAGTGACATGCTATTAATGTAAACTTGTTAAAAATGTGGGTACAACTAAACATACTAGCATTAGCAGCTTATATGTAGCATCTAGTTAACCTACATGTCTGGCCATGTGGCTATCTACCCATCTAATGAAGTGAATTAAATGAACTTTGTTCATCATTAATGATTAAATCGCGCAAATTTCTGGGTGCTGTGACTAAATTTAAATGTAAATTTCGTAAGTAATAAATTAATTGTTGAAAATATCAGTGTAAAAGAAGACCTACTGTAAAACCGGGACTTTCAATTATACAAAATAAGAAAACACAGTTATGAGAGTAAAACATTACTTTATTTCTCTATATAATCGCCTGCTACACTAATGAACCTATCCCAGTGTTTCACTAATTCCTGGACACCATCAAGGTGGGTTTTGTCAGCATGCCGGAGCAATGACTGCTGAATGATTGAAACACTGGCCTCCCAGGAACTCCCTTAATGGCCCAAACATGTAGAAATGGCTTGGTACAAGGGGATGTGGCAGTAACTCCCAGCCAAGTTAGTGTAACATGCTAGTGCTGTTGGTGAATTGTGGCCTACAGTTCCTACGGACAGGTGCATTTCTTCTCCAAATTTACAAGAAGTTAGCCGTCGATTTTTTCCACTCTAAACATTCAAAGGAACAACTGCAGCGAGCTCCGAGCCACTTTGGCCAGAATTGTTTGACAATTGGTTTTACGCCTCTATTTACAAGAAATTCAATCGAAAGTCTCAGTTTGACTCGAACGGCCCTTGTATATTTACTCGATTATACAAGGGCCGTTGAGTAAATATGAGGTGGTTATATGTGGTTATGCGATGAGCCAGTGGTGTAATGGATAACTGACATGAATACAGATTAAAATATTCTAGGTTTGATTCCTGGATTGCTTTGAAGTAGTGATCGCTCAGTGGGATAATTATCTGGGATGCTGATCAGAAGGTTCACCAAGCTCCCATCTTTGGGGCCTTGAGCAAGGCCCCTAACCCTGTCTGCTCCAAAGGTGTGTACAAAGACTGATACTGTGCTCTGACTCTGGCTTCATAACGAGCTGAGATATGCGGAGAATAGGATAGCATTATGCGCTAATGTAAATGCTTCTTCTATAATACATATGCATATAATTAATACAACACTTGATTGCTGGTATAGGAAATCAATCAATAGATTTCATCTTAATGCAAAGTGGAATTACAGTTATCATCTGGAAATGTAGTATTTTCTTATAACAGCATGTCCTGTAAGGGTTTCATTCACTTAAATCTCAGCTGTCTGCAAGACATTTTATTCATTTTTTTTTTTTCAGTCCGAATTAGGAATTCAGCAGCATTGTGGTGTAATGGAAGTTAAAACACACTTTATTTTAATCTATATTACATAGTTTCCTTTTTGCACCACACACTCCTACGCTAAAGTGAGCCATATGCTCTCGTACACTTTCTGTTCATCTAATGAGCGAGACAGAGAGACAGTCCATGCTTAACCTATGAACCATAGGAAAGGACCCGTGTATGCCTGCCAACGCATCTCTCTAGGCTCTCTCTCGCTCTCTCCACACACACACACACACACACACACACACACACACTGAGATAGAGAGAGAGTGATAGAGAGAGAGAGAGAGAGAGAGAGAGAGAGAGAGAGAGATGCCTCCTATTAGGAGTGCAGCTGTCACACTGCCTCTGCGGGTGCAGATCTGAAGAAGTGAGAGGGGAAGTGTGGTGTGAAAGGCCTCCAGGTTCTTCAGTCTTCAGTCATGACTCCAGGGACACACCTGCTGCACACACACACACACACACATGCACAACCTGAGCAGGCAGGGCACACCTAGTAGGTCTTCACATCCTGTTCAAATGCATGGCACTGTGCCCAGCGTAGAAGATTAGACAACACTGACTCATTCTTGAACTCCTTTACATCTCACAAGCAGCACACGGCTGGACTGTCCTTATGAGCGCTCATTAAAACTTGAAAGTTGAACTTTTAGTACACTCTGTACTAGACTGATCTGACACAAGGTGCTAAAGGTGGAGTCCAGTCTGCACATAGTGGCGTGTTTTCCTACCCTAACACAAGTGTTTTGTGAGGTTACAACGACTTACAGCACTGAAACCTGGACTAATATAATACAGAGAATTATTTGACTTAAAGTTGATCTTTAATCAGAAATGCATAATTAAGAAATCTAAAACAGTATTCTAAACAAATATTATCTCTGAACGTTATACACCCTGCATAGCAGAGTGATGATTTAGACCTTAATAGAGAATTTTTATTATTAAAATATTATTTTGTCGTCCATACCGATACTGCATCCATACAGAAAACACCCATGGAGACATGGTAAGTGTATGAAATTTACAGGTCACATTTTTCAACAGTGAAACTTTTTTTTTATTTTTATTGTTTGTGTGTTATACATGCGACTTCTCGTGCGCTTGATTTGTCACTTTGTTTGTTTTTTATTCACAGTCATATTCATATTTCAGGACTTTTTTTGTTGTTGTTGTTCTATACAATCCTCATGTGATTTGGATGTGATGTCACCGTTCACACCATGCAGTGCTAAAGTAAATTAAAAGAGTGTACACCTGGTGTGGCTTGTTGTAATGATGAAGGCATGTAATGAAAAGAATGTAATGATTAGTACTATGCTTTTAATATTCCGTGATAATGGTTAGGTTTGTCTCTATAATATGTGTCGATGCATAGAATATGTATATATTCTATATATACTATATATATATATATATATAATATATAGTATATCGATAAAATAAATAAGCACTATATATAGTGTTATAAAATGATATATAACAATATATTAATATATAACAATAATATAATATATAATTATATATATATAGTATATCAATAAAATAAATAAGCACTATATATAGTGTTATAAAATGATATATAACAATATATTAATATATAACAATAATATAATATAT
Organism: Clarias fuscus; assembly: GCA_030347435.1. Taxonomy (NCBI): domain Eukaryota; kingdom Metazoa; phylum Chordata; class Actinopteri; order Siluriformes; family Clariidae; genus Clarias; species Clarias fuscus. The sequence continues at coordinate 10,097,203 of CM059231.1, forward strand.
AATTATATATATATAGTATATCAATAAAATAAATAAGCACTATATATAGTGTTATAAAATTATATATAACAATATATTAATATATAACAATAATATAATATATAAGTATATATATATATATATATATATATATATATATATATATATATATATATATATATATATATAGTATATCAATAAAATAAATAAACATTATATATAATGTTTATTTATTTAATTTGCGGTATTTACATGAAAAGATTTCTTGGAAGTTAATATGAATTGGGTCGTAAGAAAATGTCCAACTAGAAGCCCAGAGTCCCTTTCTGTAATCTTCACTTCGATTCATAAGTTTTATAATGTAACAACAACTCGTGGGGATTTTTAAGAATTTTACAAAAGGAAGTTTTTTAAAATTGTTTAGTTATATTTTATTTTATTTTTTGTTGCAATTATTATTATTATTATTATTATTAACTTTAGTAACTTGTAAACGTATGTTGAACTCCCTAAGACTGTTTAGATTTTTGTAAAGTGCACAAGTTAAGATGAAGTAACATTTCTTGTACCTGTACACAACATTGCTATCATATTTATTTTTCAGAAATGCCGTTAAATAAATATGTTCTCAAAATTTCCTAAACATGGCTAAAACAATTATATTTCCGAACGAATCGACGGTCTGGATAAAGTCTGGATGATTGTAATATACTGAACTGTTTACAGATGGGAAAATCTGATCTGTTCATCTCAGATGCGGTTTAACTGGAAATCAAATCAAATACTAAGAAATATTAATAAGTTAAACTGCAGAAAATGGGTTTGCTTGTGGCTGTAAATTAACCACTGAACTGAAGCGATTTTTTAAAATCTTGCCCAATAATTAAATTGTTGTTACAATAATAATAATAATAATAATAATAATAATAATAATAATAATATGTTCTAATTAAACATACAATAAATAATAATAACAATAATCTATTACATAATCGTATATAAATGCATTTCTATTAATCCCATGTAGTCTTATATGAAGTGGGACTCATACTGTCAAAGAGGGAAAATATAACATTTGACGGAATGTTTGCGACCAGATCATAATACAGGACAAAGAAATACTAAAGCTTTGAAAGGTTGATACAATTTATATCCGAAATAGAAAGTTTGAAAGATTTGTAAACTACTTTTGAATGACATTTTGAAACATTTATGCGGCTTTTGATTATTTGAACTAAAAACAATTCGTACATCCAGTAGATCTTTTGATCAGTGATATCGCCGTACAGTGCAGATTTATTCTGATGTTTATTTTTCAATACGAAACGGATATTTCCTTCATGAATGTTTTACATGATGGAGCATAATTCCTGCGCTCGGATGACCAGATCTGACGGAATAATATTCACAGACCGCAAGAAGCAGATGTGTGTGTGTGTGTGTGTGTGTGTGTGTGTCTTTCCCGTTTTAAGATTTCAACTGTTCACCTACAATACACACAGTCAACACAGTGAATACACACATTGCGTTTCTGACATAACAATTCAATTAGAAATACGCGCAGTTGCATAGTTCCCCCTTTAAAAAAAAAAAAAAATTCCGTTTATTGCTCATATGCATTTTATTGTCGATATGTTTATTTGAACAGACTTGGATATTATTTTTGTTTGTTTGTTTGTTTGTTTGTTTGATTGTTATTCAGTCAGTTAAAAAAAAATAAGTAGCCTAAATAATAATGTAGCTTAAATAATCTTTTTTTTTTTTTTTTTTCATGGGATTATTGTAATTAATAATCGTAATGCAGGGCTTGTACAGAATGTAGTGTTCATAAATACACAGGCAACAGCAAGAAACATGAGCAGTGTTGTTAATTGTGTTAAAATAATAATAATAATAATAATAATAAGCAATAAAGAATAATAAGCAAGAAAAACATGAAGTTGTAATAATAATAATAATAATAATAATAATAGATTAAGAATATTGATTAGGCAGCACTGAATTTTTAAAAGGTGAATAGCAACCAAAGGTATTTTAAAAGCAAAATCAAATTGTAAAAAAAAAATGAAAACGCACATAAATAAATAAATAAATAAATAAATAAAAGGAAACGATATAAAAACAAGACATTTAACAATCTGACATTTATTAGTGTGCAATAAATAAGGTAGTACATTTAGGGAGTACAACAGACAATAAACTATGCAGTAAAATCGGGCAATATATAATAAATAATAAATATATTAAGACACATTATAAGGAAAATGAACTAGGTTTTTGCTCTTTAATTGTGGTACACCGCGTTTAATTGTTCCTGCGCTTGGAAGGGCTGATTGCGCATGCGCAGCTCGTTGGAAAAGTGGCTGTCAGGGGACACCGTGTAGGCGGAAGGCCGGCTGGTGGAGGCGCGTCCCGGGGCGCCGCAGCATGTCGCGCCGTAGCGGCAGCTCGCCACGCACTCCGTCTGCTCGTCGGGTTTCTGAAACGAGAACACGCCGTTATAGTTCACCGGCGGGCTGAGCTGGCTGTCCGGAGACGCGCTGCTGTAATACGAGTCATACATGTTGCAGTAGGAGAAAGGTCGGAAGTGTTTGGGGGCGTCTGCGCGGCTCGTTTCTGCGTTTGAATACGCGTACGGGCCGTCGCACGGAGGTGAAACGTCACCAGGACTGGCGAGGAAACGACCCGCGTTGAGCTGCAGGCACCCCGCTACCAAGTTGGTGGTAGGTTGAGATAAACCTTTGCACAGGGTTCGCGCGAACGCCACAAGGTCGGGCCGCGTGCCAGCGCTGAGCGTTTCCGACAAGGCCCGGATGTAGTTCTTGGCCAGACGCAGGGTTTCGATCTTAGACAGCTTCTGAGCACTCGAGTAGCACGGCACAACTTTGCGCAGGCTCTCCAGTGCGCTGTTCAGTCCGTGCATGCGGCTGCGTTCGCGCGCGTTCGCCTCCTGGCGCCGCAGCCGAGCCCTGTCCGAGCACGTGGCGCCTGATTGGCGTCTTCTTGAACCGCGCCTTTTGCCCAGGCCGCTCTCGTCCTGCTCTTCATCTTGGTCTTCGTCTCGCTCTTCCTCGTCCCTGTCTGAGCGTTCGTCGCGTTGATCCACGTTGTCGAACCTTTGTCTGCGATGATCTTGTCGCTCTTGTCTCAGACTGTCATGGACGCTCGGACGTGGAAAGCTTGCTCCGAACTGAGGCTCACGCATTGCGTCTGGCTCATCTGGCGGCGCGGTCAACATTGTCCCTGCGGACAAGGACACAATTAATGTAACACACTGTGAGTAGGAGTTACAGTCCCCCTGACACCATCCAGCACTGGAGCAGGACGGTATATGTTCCCTAGTGTGTTCTTGAGACTCCTGTATACGGAGAAGCCTTGGAAAGCCATACGGCTTCGTGGCACCTCTCCAAACAAACAGGGTTTGGAAATCAAAATTTCACAGTAAGATAATTAAAATCACGAAATTAAATTTGAAGTTATAAATATTAACTAGATTCATTTAGAATTTACCTCTTAGACGTTCAGGAGGACCAAAGTAGTAAGAAAGATTCTAATGCAGTATTTACTCAAGCAGTGAGTTCAGGACATTTTGAGGATGTTTTTCGAGCACATAATAATTCCCATCACAAATAGCATAAAAAACAGTGTCCAGGTTTTTGGTGCAAAATGAAAGTTAAGTTCTTTGTAGTCACATAATATATGGCACAAAATATGAGCAGCTTTATTTTAAGCACTTCCACAGGCTTAAAACTAATTTCCTAATGTACATTTATATCACATTTTGTCACATTGAGGATGAAAATATACCTTTACTTTACTTTAGACTTCTTCTGAGACTTTAAGGGTTAGATGAGCACTGGGAATTCAGATGGATTTGCAGGCATTATGAGTGAGATCGTAAGGTCATGTCCTTATCCGTATCTGATATTTCAGATCTACACTAGACAGCAAAATCCCTATTGCTAAATTAGCGTATACAACATTCATTGAGGTCCAGATGGACACAAAGGAACTGTTGGTGTTAAGTCTGCATGTAGAATAACAATACAAATCATGTTGTTGCATTACAGTAATTAAGGTCAATCATTTTAAATCCGCTTACCTTCTTTTTGTCCTAATATTTGACTCGCATGTTCTAAAATTCCACTCAGTCTCAGCACCATGCGCCTTCCATGTGTCTGCTGTGAGCCACTTAGAATTCCTTTAATCTCGTTTTCACCCTCCTCTCACTCTCTGTCTCTCTCTCCCTCTCTGTGAGAAAAGTGACACCCGTGCCAACTGCCAGCGCGGGTACCCGTGCCATCTGCCACTGACGTCTCGCGGCGGAGCTGGTCACGTGGCGCACTCTCGTGGGACTTCCATCCTGTACCAATCATCTGGCGCTCCCGCTAATGGGCACCGTGAGGCTTTCATTTACCTACCGTCAAAAAAAAAAAAAAAAAAATCCAAGCAGATTCCAACATTGTCATGCTGTTGAGGATGCACTCTGAGCTTTTTGAGGAGGTGTTTGTTTCTGTGATCAATTCTCATGCAGAAAGTCATGCAGACTCTCCCGAAATGGTGTGCACGGTACCTGTCTTTGTCTTATGCAGGAGAACCACTGCGATTGAGGTAATAGGCTGCTAATCTCAGTGCTCGTCACTTGTCACAAGTGATCAGTCACGTCTCAGGATATTGTCAGGCCGGGGAGAGTTACACGCATGCTGAGAGATGAGATGCAGCTCCTGCGTTTTATAGGATTTATAGGCTAATAGAGACTCAGTGACTATTCTATCTGATTAGACAGAAGTGATATACTGTAGATCAGCAGAACCCAGCTGTTGTCCTGTTTGACCGAAGTTCAGCACAGTTTATTATAAGTGATGCATTGAATTAGGTGTGAGGCAAAACACAAAAACACACAAAAAAAAACTGCACCAAAGTCTGGACCAGTCGATTTGTGAATATTTGTCATGCTTTTACACTGTTCTCATAGGAATAGGCTATTTATTCTGGTTATGGAGACAGATTTCTTCTTGCTGTCTCTGCCCAGCTCATCTTTTCTAAAAATTCTCTGTTCCTTCTAGCAGGGATATTTTTGCAATATTACACCTTGTCAAATCTCTCCAATTAGAAACTGGAGATGCACAAGATGCTACTGTACTTTCACTGCGGTTTAAAAAACATTCACTAACTATGGATATCAAGATGTAGGGTACAGAGGATCTAATGTTTCTTGTAGGATCACAAGTATCTATCTATCTGTCTGTCTGTCAGTTTGTCTATCTGTCTGTCTATGTCTGTATATACTTGCCTGTAATTGATTGCTCATAAAAAAGTGCATAACAATATAAAATATCAATACATGACTTCAAGATGTCAGGTTATATGGCACCTTATATTATATTTTCATAAAATATTATAAATGTTATACAATATGACATTAATGGCAAATGGTATAGTGCATTATAATAAAGCATTGTATTATTATATTATAGTGCAGTATAATAAAAGAATAATATGACAACAATGTCATTACCTAATAATGTCTTTTTTTTTAATTAAACTAAATAAAACTATTAGATCTGTTATCTTAAAACAACTCAGCTGGTAGTTAAAGATCATGTGAATATTTGAACTCAAATTAACATATCATCAGACTGATTAGGCTAGTGCAATAAAAACCCTGGTTAGCAAACTAGCTACGTAACTAGCTTAAGTTTTATTATTATTATTATTATTATTATTATTATTATTATTTATTTCTCTGTAAGATTGAAAAGTCAGGATAAGGTCTATTTTATTTTCAACTCTTTACCACCATTTGTGGAACAAGTTTTATGCCCTTTCCAGAGCAATTTAATGATATTTATAGAGAAAACCTATCTTGCTAGCTAGGCTAACTAGACTGCCTCCTGATGTAAAATAATATACACAATTTGACACTACATATTAGAGTGCATAAAAAGTGTTGACATCTATAAAAGGTATCCTAAATGTATTGTAGGTAAGTTATTTAAAGTAATTTGAAATACTTGTTTTTATCTCAGAAGCCCTGGTTTAGCCTAGCTAGCAAAAGTGTTCTATCTCCCTAAATATCATTCTTTAGCCATTGAATATAGCCATTGTCCTAAAAACCTGTTTCACAGGAGTAGAAAGTTATAAGTAATATTTCCCTGACATAATAATTTATCTAAAAAGAAGAACCGAAAGAAAATTCTCAAGCTAGTTAGTTTGCTACTTAGCTAGCTAACTTTCTCATGCACTAGCCTAATCCCTGCTTATGGAAATGGAGTAAAAATGCAGATTCTTTTCAGGAGATCGCCGATTAATTTAGCTATATCTATCATAAACATTATATAGCAATGAAAAGTATGTTTCTGTCTATGCAAAGTTACCTTTAAATGTATTAGCTAAAATATCTGATATATATTCATTTTGCATTTATTAATTGTTGGATTTTGCTAGTTATAGCGTACGTGACATAAATATCTGACTTAACTAGTGAAACCCAAAGCTTGTGAGTGACAGTGTTAAATTTTTTTAGCTGTTTTATTCTCTTACATTCGACTCTGAATCCAAAGTTCAATCCTGTCCCCGATACATTCGGACACATTGACACTCATGAACACACACCTCGCACATACTTACCACCTCCCACCCCCCCCCCCCCCCCCCTTTCTCTGTAAAAAATGCCTCAGCTGGCATCCCGCACGTTCCGGTCCACTACACACACCGGCATCTGATGAGTCCGACTCTGCGTTTCAGACTAATCAGTCTGCTGCGCTAATTGCAAATGCAAATATGCAAATTTATATAATTAATTACTCCACTAATTAGTTCTCCGTTCTTTTCAGGTAATAAATCATTGTGTGGTTGAAAGAGAGCGAGCGTGAGAGGGGCAGAGCACCAGCTCCCAACACACAAAAGATTCAAAGTTTCAAACACCCTCGGAGCGTTAGCATGAGTTTATTCGTCACTGGTGTGTGATCTAGGACATTTCTAAATACTTATGTTGTAGATGAAAAAGTTGCGCCCAGTGTACTGGGCTTAACACTTTCGTGCTAATTTGTCCCATCATGCACCATAGAACAGTAGAGGAGGGGCTTGTTAATAGTAGACACCAAAGCAGCTACGCTTTTGCTTCACAGTTTGAGCCAAATCTGCAAATATGAAAGAATTGTACATAGTATGACCAAAAGTATGTGGACACCTGATATCACACTTTTACGTATATAGTTCTTCCTCAAACTGTTGCCACAAACTTGGAAGTACACATTTGGATAGAATATCTTTGTACAGTATGTTGTAGAATTAAAATTCCACCTCACTGGAATTACTGTGTCAACATTTCAGTGCCCCAGTGCACAAAGCAAGCTCCATGGAGACATGGTTTGCCAAGGTTTGCCAAATGGAAGACCTTACTTCAACCCCATTGAACACCTTTAGGATGAACTGGAACTTAAACCTCCTTAACCAACATCAGTGCCTGACCTCACTAAGACTCTTGTAGCTTAATAAACACAAATAGTTAGTCCACGTAGTGAAGAAACAAATACGTCTTGAGTTGTTGTTTAAAGATTGTCAAAGACACTGCTTCGAGGAAGTTCATTCCACCACCTAGGTGCCAGAACAGAAAACAGTCTGGATGACCTTTAGTGTCCATCTTTGTCTCCATTGATTTGCCGTGAGGTCAGAGTTTATGCGGACTTGAACCTCTCTCATACATATAGTATGGCTATATAATCAGTAATGTGAAGCAGTTGCTTAATGTGAAGTTGCACAGAAGTAGGCAATTCAAGAAGAAAAGATGGAGGAATGGTGATCCTTGTCTCCTTGTCTTAACATTTCCTTCAGAGAGTATCTTCAAGATCAATTTTTCGCACTTGGTCATTGTGTACAAGCTTGTTATGGGAAGTCCAGCCATTCAGCACACACAGAATGAATTGTTTATGTCTCCTTGGTTTGCTCTTCCCATGCTGTAGTGGTGATGACAGCTCTGGGGGCTTTAATTACCACGTTATCAGGTCTTAAAGACAGTGTGAGGAGCTGAGCTGCAAATGAAAGAGGTCGACTCATCAAAGCGACACAGGAGAAGAGCAGAGGTGTGAGGGTTCGCTTAGGCTCTGACCATTGACCTGCTTGTCAAATGCAATGATGTTTCGAAATGATTGCACACACACATATACACACACAGTGGTAGGTCTGAATTTTTGGAGTTCATGAGTAGACTATTTTTATATCCTCAACCTAGAACTTTTACAGAACACGTTGCTTTAGATTCATCTTATTTGAGGATTGATACAAAAATGTTAAAAACCAGAGTACTGTGCAAAAGTCTTGAGTCTGATCGGCTTTCATATTTTGCTTCCAAAGACCAGGATTTCTTGTATTTTTAATGTTTGGTCACACATTTTCAGTCCAGTCCCTGTACCTGAGCAGTACTGCTGATGCTGAATGCTGAGTATTTAGAACAGATGAGAGAAGAAATGAGGTTGCTGCTGAGGTGTTGTTACATAAACAATCAGATTTAAATTGTGACGTTGCAGCCTGTCACACATTTGTTCTCATTTCTTTCATTTATTGTACATAATTTAATAATAATAATAATAATAATAATAATAATAATGGGTTAGAGTTAGGAAATAAGTTATATTAAGAAATGATGGGTGGATCTAGACTTTTGCTCAGGACTGTATATTATCTCAATAATAAATAGAATAACTTGTACACATTGTAACCCACCTTGCTTAAGGTTCTTGGTTATTGTCTGTCGGTTCCAGGATCCCACTTGCCTCCTAAGCTTTCTTTACTGTACCCAATAATATCACTATAGTTACTTTATTTTACAAATGTTTTAAGATTCGAGGCAATTTATCTTGGGTTGTCAGATATTGATCGGTTGAGGTTTGCTCATGATTTAAGCACGGTGTGGTAGCAATACTAGAATTTTGCTTTGTTTGGTAAATCTTATTCCTCAACATGGGCTCAAGGATAAGTTAGGACATCATACCACTATACTGATGCAAATATCATTTACTTTACACGAAAAGTTGAGTCCTTATCCAGATGGTGTAAAGAAATGTTTTATAGTTTCCATACTATACTACGTATATGGTCAAACGAATTCGAACACCTGTCCTTCAAACATATTTAAGCTCGTTGGCCATCCTATTGCAAAACCATGTGTATTAATATTACAGAGTAATTTTTCGATGAGGAGGAGCCAGAAATTCCTTCAGGAGGCCTTGAGAACTATTCCTCGAGACTACGTTAAAACTACCAGAAAGTCTGGCTCTTTGAGAGCAAAATATGAAGAAACTGGAGCTCATTTGAAACTTTTTCACACATTGAATCTAAAACAATGTGTTCTGCAAGTTGAGAATCTAAGAATAGTCTCTACTCAGGAACTCCCGGCTAAAGCAACCTTCTCAGCTTGACGTCACTGACTGCACTGCAGGAATGGGGATTTAAGTTAGGGACTCGGACATGAAGATGTGAGTCACACAATGACTGATTTCTGACACAACTCGGGATCTAGATTCAAGACTCATCCTAAACATTTTCACTCTCACTCATACCGCTTATCATCAATATGGCACAGAGGCTCATCAGCTGTCATCTGCCCACTCGGGATGACATATCAAGCTTTCGCTGCCTCCGTAGAGCCAAAATGAGTCGGAAAGACTGCTCACATCCGGGTCACCACCTGTTTAACTAAAAATAGTTTCTTTCCCAAGGCTATAATCATACTCAAACGGCTCTCAGTGCACTATGCCATCTGGCAACTAGTACAGTTGTTATAGACCCTTTATAGTTAATATATGATCAGAGCAATACTATCTATCCATCGATCTAGGAACCTCTGTAGTCTAACTAGGGACCGTTGAGGCCAGTGGGGACCATCGTATTTATTCCCATTTTACGACCATGATAGGACCAACTCGTTTACATGATATGGAATCTGGGTCTCTCTATGTATCATTTAATTACTGCACACATGTTCACTATGTTTAGTATTTTTGTACTATAGTCTGTCTGTCTGTTTAGTTTTATTTAATAACTAATGTATACAGTTCTTTAAATTGCATTTCAGAAGTTGCACTAATTTCACAATGTACACTGTATGACAATGAAGCCTTTTTCTTCTTCTTCTTCTTCTTCTGCATTCCCATGTACAGGGTCGTAGAAAGCCAGGAGCCTATCCATCATAGAGCACACAAGCATACACACTCTCTCACTCTCTCACTTCGGGCAATTTGGAAATGCCACTTAGCCTAATCAGCATGTCTTTGCCTTTGGGAGAAAAACCAGAGTGCATCGAGGAAACCCACCAGGCACAAGGAGAACATGCAAACTGAACATGTACACAGACCTGAGGCAGGAAATGACCTCTCAGAACCCTGGAGGTGCGAGGTCACAATGCTCACCATTACACCAATGTTCACTTCTAAAATATTAACCTCAGTTAAAATAGAAATGGAAAAGGAATCAAGTTCTTCCGCCCTAAAACAGGTAACATATTGGTCTTTATATATATATAAATTTATTTATTTATTTATTTATTTAAAATAAATGACACTATGCAATTCTACTTGCTAATCATTGCACCAACATGTTAGCCGTCTCTTTGTTTCTTGATTTGTCCACCATCATGCCAGTCATTACGCAGATCGCTAACTAGCTGAACCCAAGTCTCAACCAGAAATATTTCACATTATGTATATTTAATATATTCCATGGTAGACTTTGTCCATAAATATATTATGTAATAATAATAATAATAATAATAATAATAATAAACTGCTTGTGTTGTAAGGCCTCTGTGTGCACATCTTTAAGCGTGTGTGTCTTGTCTGCAGGTTGTCCTGTAGTGTGTGTGTGTGTGTGTGTGTGTGCCTGTGTGTACGTAGGGGTGATTGGGGAAGCCCAGGGCTGAGCGCCGTGCTCTACAGCTGTGCTGTTTTTACCAATTACCTCACCCAGATGCCCATATGCCACCACACTAGTCTGCACAGGTGGCTCTTCAGACAGAACGTGAGGTATGTGGAGAAAATGACAACGGACACCGCTTATACACACACATACACACAAACACACACACGCACTTGGAGACACAAGGGAGCCGTGTGAGTGGCACGCTGTAAAATTGACTTCATTTTGATTTAATAAAAACCTCGACGAGGCAAAGGAAGACGCTCTCTCGTAGCGAGTCCGCGGCAAACCCCCGACGGCGTACGTATAATCCGATTAAAGACGATTATAGTAAAACGATGACCTCCTGATGATGGCATGTTTTTTGAATTGATTGAAATTTTTTTTTTTTTTTTTTTGTTCCTTCTCAGTGAACATACATCCAGGGACACGAAACAGCTCGGGTACATGCGACGATAGCCAAGCGCCAAGCGGAATCGGCTACACAGATGGAGCCGATCAGTTATGCTAATGACAATGAAGGATGAAATTATGAATATTCAGATGGTTTTTAAAGACTATGTAAACATGTTGGCGGTTTGGATTTCATGGAAGAGGAAGCGAGATGAAGTGCGTCCTGCTTCAGGCTAAATCGCACATGGAAAAGAAGGATAGACATCAACGAAGCACCAAAAACTAAACAAAAAACAAAAACAAAGATGTCATATGACCTGCAGGTAGTTTACTATACTATTTATGAATATGTTAATATTCGCATTGGTTCTTAACAAGAAATAGTTGTTTTAGTTTTGCCATCTAAAATAGTTAGGCAAGATATATAGTATATAGGCATCATTTCTGTAGCTCTCTCTCTCTCTCTCTCTCTCTCTCTCTCTCTCTCTTTCTCTCTCTCTGTACTAAATAGCAATTGGCTTCTTGTCTTTCTTTAAAAATATTTCTAATGTATTTAATGCACAGCTTAATTTTTAAAAAAATATTTAAATAGCTTTAAAAAATATTTAAATAGATTTAAAAAGGCATCAAAGGCATCCTGTACTTGCTGCATAAATATTACGATTAAATTAAAGTTAAATTATTCAGAACTTTCTGGATATCTTACAGTATATACACACACCAGTAAAGTATATTTTATAATATATAATGTCAAATCAAAACAGCAGTATTTGAGACATATGTCAAACTCCAGATTGATTCTCCACATTTGCAAAACATCCCAAATCTATCTATCCATCTATCTATATCTCTTATGTGAATACACCTTCGTACTGACACTCGTTTTAACACCTTCCTCTGTACACCATTGTTCCGAGAACTCAGCATATGGTCGGCTGGTGGGTCGCACACTTCGTGCTAACAGCTCCTTTTTGCAGAGCCAGCGTTCACACTCCCGTTTGAAGATTTGTAGATGCAGATTGCAAGGTGCACGATGCCTTCTCACATTCAGCCCTCATTGTGTTCAGCCGAGACGTGTTAAAGAGAAATTACAGCGTAAGTCGGAGGAAATTTAGCGGCTGCAGCCATGTGTGAACGTGAGCAAGCTGAAAATGGATATCCCGTAGATTAGAGACTCCCGTGTCTCTGCAGATGTTGCACCTGAAACAGATACGAGATATTAGCTATAAAATATGATAGCGCCGGCGGTTTGAGACGCACCCCCTGGCCTTGCACCCTGCCTGCGCTGACATCTGCGGATCTCGTGTTCCTCCCTGCGTGCACGCGACGTATTAATTACTCATATTGATGATGAGAGCCGCTGCCGAAGAAGCGCTCGAACCGACACGTTTCGAGATATATTAGACGACTTTATTGAAACTTAGCTCTAATTTATAATGAAGCAAAATGATTTTGTGGAAATTTAATTTGTCCAAAATGGACCGGTTTACTAGGCTGATTTAATTCAGCCTGTCCTCAGGAGCTACAGATCATATGCAGTAAATGATCTGACTGCGGCATGAGGCAAAACCCGAAATACATCATCTTTTTAGTTGTTGTTTTTCATACCATGTGGTCTTCTTCACAGCACATCCACTTGTAATACCCATAATGAACCAGGAGCGATCTGCAGCGTGTCACTAGGGGAAGCAGCAGATTGGTTTATAAAAATAACAAAATGTAATTAAGATCAACACCATGTCCAGAGCTCAATTAGGAATGAATTGTCAACTCTACACACAGTGAACTCCTGATAATCAAATGTCAGTCTGGTTTCAGCACCATGGACAGCCTCAAACAAAATGGCACCAATTCAGTTAAATTCAAATTTATTGCTATAGGGCTTTTAACAATGGACATCGTCACAAAACAAAAGGTCTGGTTATACAGTACTGTGCAAAAGTCTTGAACCAGCGCTCATCTCACTTTACTTCCAATGAGTCAGACTTTTGAATGTCGTCTTAAGGCATAGTTCTCCAGGCTTCTTGAAGGACATTTACTGCTCTTTAGTTTCAGTTTCAGGCTCAGGGTCTAATCTATCCCTGTACCTGAGAAGTTTCAGAGGCAGTGACCTTTGAATCATTCAAGCAAAAAAATTTTTAAAAACATCTAACATAAATCATGAACCAGTGAGAAAAAGGTGCAGATGATTACAGATGATCAGACGTGGATCAGCATCATACTGGTGATGCTGAATGCTGAGTAGATGAAACAGACGAGAGTGGAAATGAGGTTGCTGCTGAGGTTGTTACATAAAGAACCAACTTTTAAATTGTACCTTAAGGTACTTTGCAACCTGTCGCAAAAAAACAAACATTTTTTTTCTTTACTTGTTCCTGTTTCTTTAGTTTAATCTACTTCATTAAATTCAATATAATATAAAGAAATGAGGTTTGTCCTCTCCACTGACAAAATATGTTATACAGTTGTGAATTCTTTAACCCTTTTCTCTCCCTCAAAGCTTCCCAGCTTTGGATATACAGAATTAACCGCATCCACCCTAGACAGGCAGATCCACTTGGCACATTCCCATGTCTTCAAATGTCTTTTACACATCGAAATTGGACAAGACCACAAACTCGCAAAAATTACTAGTGACTAATCTAACCCTCTAATAATGCCATTGAAGGCAAGTCTGCTTGAATGAGTCAGTGCTTGTCTCTGCCAGATGATAAGTTGCCTTTCACCCTTGTAGTCCAGAGGGTGGCCATGGACATAAAGAACATCCACAAGAGCCAAGATTCCCATAGCTCTGCCAGCATGACAGAGGAGACAGAACATATGGAAGACACTGTCTCTGTGGTGAGGGAAGAGGGAAAGAAAGCCACTGCTCTCTTGCCAAGAGCATGGAGTCCTTGGAGAAAATCCCAAGCAGTACAAATGGTCACCATGGAGGGATATCTGGTCCTGGCTTTGATTGACTCAAGAAGTGCTGTGATGATACCAGAGCCCATCATGCTGCTGTGCCAAGGCCAAATGTTGGGTAAGCTCCTGGTGATTTGGTGCATGGTCATATTCAAGCAGTTCTCGTGACAGTGTGGCTTGGCCAAGATCTGAACAGAATATTCAACGATTATTGCTCATGGTTGTGGAGAATGGAGAAAAAGAGGCCAAATCTGAACACGAGAGTTATGATTCAACTGATTCATCGATGGACTCCTGTGCTATAACACCCAATCGCAGGGACTAGGGTAACATTGAAGGAAAATGCAGTCACTGAAAAATAGCTGTATATTATTATTATATATTTACCCAACATATTCTGAATAATTAGTTCCTGGACCTCTTTCAGACTGGACCTGGGGCATCAAGGCTCTGGTTGGAACCCTATAATGTCATGGCTGCTCTTGGTAGGTCTGAAGTAGTACAGTCAGTCTTGCTGAGAGTAATTATTAGGACTGAATACCCCTGACCCGGACCCTCCTACATACAGGGCATAATAAATCAATACACTGACCTCTGAACCCAGCATTTGCAAATAAACTCACCAATTCAAATTGCTCATTAGTGCCAGCATGCTGAAGCTTCTGTGACTCATTTAAAGTTTGTTCTTGCGATATACTCCAGAAAGAGCTATCAAAGAAATATACTTTTTTTGTTTCAGAGGCCGTGGTGGCTCAAATGGATGAGGCTCTGTGTTATTGGCCAGAAGTTTGGGGGTTCAAGGCCCACCAACACCAGGGTGTCACTGTTGAGATATGTGAAAATGATAATAATCATTTCACTGTGCTATAAAGTACACGTGACAAATTATTGAATCTAAACCCATTTGAGAGAATGAACATGGTGTGTCTTATCTGTCCTAATATTTCAGATTCTCAACGTCTAGTTTCTACATGTCATTTCAATCCTGGTTCAGAAAACCTTAAAATGTCTAGATTGATTCGGTTTGAACAGATAATGTTATACCTACAATCAAAACGACAAACTCTGTTTGGAAAACTCCTTCCAGACTGAAGCTAGCTAGAAACTCCATTTTCAGTGTTGATGTGTGGACAGATACGGCTACCCAGAATGTCCCAGGTTCAAATCTTGAGGGTGCCACTGTTGGGGACGTCCCTTGAGGACGTCCCTTAACCCTCAACTGCTCAGATGTATACTGAGATAAAAAAAATAAAAAAAATAAAGTCTTCTGAATAAAGACGTCTGCCAAATGGCATAAATGTAAATGATGGTTTGGACTATATCGCCACCTGTTGGTTTGGCATGCTCTTGATGTAGCATTGTTTGCTTGTTTTTTTTTTTTTTTCAATGGTTTGAAAAGACATATTAATGACATGTTATCATCACTGGT